>JAGFZM010000029.1:606805-636516 GCA_017657215.1 Limnothrissa miodon
CTAGAGGGTGTTGTGGCCTCCATTATTTTTCTTTTGAACATGCAGTCTTAAATGGACAGGGCTCCTTTGTGTTTATGAGAATTTTGATGACCACACACTTATTCTGTGGCTCTCCTTTGTCTCTAGACGTGGATGCCACCTGCAGTGACTTTGACTTTGGCACCGCTTTGCACATTGCTGCCTCCAACCTGTGCACATCTGCTGTCAAGTGTTTGCTGGAGCTGGGCGCTAATCCTGCCTTTCGGGTAGGTTTTCACTTTTTGTGTTGCTGCAGCAGCTGTCTGCTGCTGAACTGATGCACACATTGCATCAGCTCCCCTCATTAGTAAATGAGACGAACTGGAAATGGGAGTTTGTGGAACACCCTAAATGAAAAACTGTTTTTCTTTTTCTTTTTGGGATACGATTTTATGGAGATTTCTTTTATCAGGGCTTTTAAAAAAATGTCATTGTGTGTTATGCTCAGAATACAAATCGGGTTAAGACCTGCAGGGATTCACATTATGTTTTCTGATGTAGCAGTACAAATAACTTTTCACACACCCAATTTTTTTGACTTCCTTAAACAAAAATTACCCATTATAACACACACACACACACACACACACACACAAACACAAACACAAACACAAACAAACACACACACACACACACACACACACACACACACACACACACATATTCACTGGATGAAAACATAACCAATATATTAATGCTGTGTAACTTTGTTTATCAGACACTAACCCAAAACATTACATAGCAAATGCACTGTGAGATATTTCTAAACGTTTGTCACAAATAAAGGGCATAAGTGAGATCACTAGCCAAGCTTGTTTTTTGGGCTGTTGAACCATCATAACTTCTTGATTTTGTCAGCCATAGCAGGAGATTGCAGTATTTTTATATCCAGACTACTGGGTCTGATTATGTGGGCTAACTAGGTGCAGTCTTGGTGCAGCGTTGGTCACACTGTGAGTCACCCTGTCATTGACACTCATTTGTCATTGGAGGGCGCCTTTTATGCTGTTATATTTCTTTCCAGTAAGTGAACCAGTAATCTAGCTGAAATGTGAATGTATGTTTTGTATCTGTTGGGGTGGCTAAATGGAGGCCTAATTGTTCATATTTGGCTCACTGCCTGTACAACTGTAATGTAAAGATACATAAACATTACATACTTTTTTTGATCGTCGCCCTGCAGATCAGAACATTGGGCCTCATTAACAAACCATTCTAATCCAGAAATTGGTTCTTAAACTCATTCATTGAATTTTGAAGGTTTGTATTCACCAACGCAGATTTTTAAAGTGGGACCTTAAGAACAAATTTAACAGAAGTCTTAGGAAGATATTAGTGGATGAGACCGATTTGTGTTTTTTTTTTTATATTTATATAGTCTAAAAGGCAGGTCAGGAGAAAAACACTTATACCAAAGTGCACTTTTCTCCACTGCAGAACTGTGAGCTGTGATGGTGTTTCTGTAAACTATAGATAAACGTGGGGAATGGGGTCATTTGAGAGTGCAAGGGGTATGGTAGTTTGTCATCTATGTCTGAGAGGCTAGACAGTCTGAGAGGTTGTCCTGGGTGATCCTGTTTCAGTTGAAGATGGAAAAACACTTTCAACTGCACAGATGGTTTAGAGCATTTTATTAATCACTTGCCATTGTCCAAGTCATTAATGGAATGAAAAGTGTAGTTGGGAAATCAAACCAGATTTCAAAATGTTCCTTATCAAGCCTTAAGAGGAAACTTCTTAAAAATCTTAGTCATCTGAAGAGAGGTGGAGTAAATGCATCATTAGACAATCCCTTGGGTGATGAATTCTGGGGACCCGAAATCTAAATGTGGACATCACAATGAGTAGAATGGCAGTTAATCTCACACTCTGCTCAACTCATTTACACACACACACACACACAGTGCTGCCAACATCTATCCCCCATGTTCAAATTCAAACCATTGCCACTTGGAAAAATTAATCTAGTTAATATATTTCCTGAACTAATTTTTAAAGCCGTGTAGTGCAACACCCAGGGGTCATGAGAGAGCAAAACAGCAGATGTCTGAGACTATAGGGCCCTGTTTCACTCTGACACAGTTTATTCTGAAAAAAAAGAGAAAAAAAACGGTTAGGCCTGTGAGGCAAAACCCTTGAAACAAATGGCTGTTATTTTTGTTTTTGCTGCTTTGTCCCCTTCAACCATTTAGCTCTTGTTAGTTTTTCTCACCGGTCTAAAAAAAAAAAATGAAAATTTAATTACAGCATTTGTGGTCACATCCATATACGATCTGTCAATATGGATAATAACAGGCAAAGCAATGGTGACATTGTGTAATAAAAATAGGCAATCAAATCCGCAATCAAGCTCATCAAAGGCTGCCCTGCTATCAGTGTTTGTGTGGTAATGTTGACACAATGGAGCGTTGTTCATTTGTCAAACAGACCATGATTAACTGAGTGGGTGATCAGATAAACACAATTGAAAAAAGCCTCAGGTGCAATAAGCAATTCAATCATATGCACTAACATTCTGTGCTGTTTAAGTACAAATATATTTAATACTAATGTCTGTGCTGTTTAAGTACAAATATATTTAATACTAATAACAAATTCACATTTTATTCTTTAATTTTTAACCATTTTATATGTCGGATAAAATGAGACTCAAACAATTTTTTTTTTTTCCTATCCTTGTTTTTTGGGCATGAGTGTGACCTAGAAAATGCCAGTGACCTAGAGAGTCTGCTTTCACAAAGATGTGTTATCGTGACCTGGTAAACGGAGCAGATGAGGCCTCCCATTGGCTATTCAAATTTTTGCGGGTGGCCAAGAAGATGCCGTTTTCCAACGCAAATGTTTAGAGACGATGCACTGACATTGAGAATATTAGCTAATCTTTCATGGAGCTTTAGCTTGGCTTCTGTCCATCTAGTAGGCAACAAGCGTGCAACAAACAGTCAAACAATGTTTCCTGCATGGCCTGCAGCAAAGCTTTATTTTCCACAATCAGACCCCCACAGTGAGGCATGAGGTCACAGTGATCCCCCCCCCCCAATCAATTTCAGATAATATTTAATGCCCCCACTGACAATCCTGACAGAAGTAAAGGGCAGGACGGTAAATAAGAGAAGGTCCTGCTCTGATGTCTGTGGAATAGATGAAAGAATATGGCCCCGGCTTGAACGCATGAATTCTTGCTTTTCCCCAAGGAGTTTTTCCCCTTACTGACAGCGGGCTACAAGGGAATCGATAAATATGTTGACGCGTTGGGTGGGTTCCCGCGGGACACTAAAGACCACTAAATAAATGGCCAATAAACGTTTTTCTCTGTCTTTGAGAATGAGCTGTCTCTGTCTGACTGAGTCCCATCCCGTTCCGCTCTCAAGTCGCTGTTAGCAGTCAGCTGAATAGATTGTTTGCTCTGACGCTGGCCAATTTATTTATTGCTTGATGAGTGTGGAGAAAATGGCTGCGTTTGACCCCTGGCCTCTGCAGAATTATTGTCTCTTGCCTGATTGATAGGGGGCTGTGTGATATAGGGACATTTGCTGCAGTAATTGCTGCTTTGTGACTCAGATAGAGGATAGTTGTGTGTCATCGCTTGGCTTCTCCTTACTCAAAACAACATCTCACAAGGTGCCTGTCAGGTTAGTTATACTGAGATGGAAAGCTACTTGATCAGGTGTAATTTTAGGCCCCTGATGGATTGAGGTGTTTTTTGCCATCTGACAACAAGAATGTATTCATAGTGTTCTGTGCCAGTGGACGTCACAGTACGTTACATTACACAGAGAGCAATTGGCTGTCTTGTCACGCATGCCTGTCCATTAATGCAGACCCTGCTTCTACCATGGGAGGGCAGCGTTGTTCCATATGAGGCCGTTAATGCGTAAAACATCCTCAGCATTGATGCCGACTGACATTCTTTTGAGTCCAAAGCCTCTGGAGGAGAGCTTGGGGGGGATTGTGGTCGATGGCAAAGACCGCTTTTGCCCAGGCTGAGGTGCCAAGCTAATGAGTGTTGTAGCAAAGGTCATCTTTAACTAGGCTTTGCTTAGCTCACCTCAAATGAGCGAGCCAAACGTGTCTACTTCCCCACTGTCTCACACAGTCATAGGCAGTGCTGCCAATTGCAGATTGCAGCTCACTGTTGCACATTACAGCCCATTCAGTGGTACCTCGCCACTTAGCCTCCTTCCTTCCTGAGCCGTTATGAGGTTTCAGTCATTCACAGATGTTCAGTGAAGTCATTTGTTCAGTGAAGTAACGGACCTCATCTGCACAATTTATACATCTATGTGTCTGTGTGAATCAATACTGGCAGTGAACTTGGGTTTCACTTTTATTCCCCGCACCCATTTGTAGTAGGAGGGGGGGGGGGAGTAATGGACTTCAGCTGAATTTCTGATTGATGGAGATTGACTGTGGCGTGAGAACGTGGATGCTGAGTCTTTTAGCCTTTCTCTTGCTTTTTACCTGATCTCCAAGACGGCTTTTGTGAAATGCTAATTTCCATTTTGAAAACAGGCTCTTTTCCCTCTGTTCAGCTGCCTGTAAATCTTTAATGTGAAATAACATAAAATCAGTTTGAATAAAATTTTCCCCCTTATTACCATAATATTTGTGTTTTTAGTTTTCACTCGAAATTTACACACACACACACATAAATAGTCAATTATTAGTAATTTTTCCTATTGAATAGCCTAAATAAGCATACTTATCATAATTGGCTTAGGGCTCAAGATTACTATATGAGATTCATGCAAATTTAAAGAAAATCCTACCCAGAGTTTCATCATTATGGGGATTTTGTAACAAGAGGGGAGAATGTTTTGCTTCTCTCCAACCTGGGACGCAGATCTCTGTTATGCTAATTTCTAATTTGTGCATACCAGACACTAATCAGACACACACAACCAACCCGTAAGGCAACAAAGACCTGGTCTGAGGGGGCCACGCCAGCTCTGTCAGGACTGATTTTAATGCACAGACCGGGATGTGTTCAAGCGCACAGCCACCTACAGCAACACTGTTGACCTAAATAAATCAGTCGCCACTAGCTACATCAGCATTTGCATTGACTGTGTATGTAACTCAAAGACCATCAACAAACCAGAAACCATGACCGACAGCAAAGGTGAGAGCATGACTGAAAGCCAGGGATGCTGCCTATATGTCTGGGGAAGAGGCAGCTTTGAGAAAAGTGAAAGCTGAGTCATCAAAACGGCAAAGCACACTCTGAGCCGCCCCTCCCCCCAACGACCAGATGCTACATCTGTCCACCTCTGAAGTGAGGAGAAGTCTGCTCAGTCAACCTGCGAAAAGCTGCTCGGCCAGACAACATACCAGGTTATGTGCGTAGAGGTCCATGCGGACCAGCTGGCTTATGTCTTTCTCTTAGCACCTCTGCTGTTCCCACCTGCTTCAAGACCACATAACCCACAGTTACTTGTTTTAATGATTGTCATCTAATTGCGTTGTAGGCTTTGTTTACTTCTGGGTTAGGGTTAGCATTAGGGTTAGCTTCTCAGCAAACGGTTGCAAAATGGTTAATTTCTCAAAGCCTCATATAAGCATGATAAACCTATGTAGTGGTAAATAAATGAAAATTAGACCGTAAAAATCTACATGGTGTATATGAAATAATGGGCTTTAAATGGAAATGTAAACACATTAGCACACTGTTAATTGCACACTCCTTCTGTGAGGTAGTGCCAGGCGCTTTCCCAATTGTGCTACATTTCTGCACATACTGGAAATGGGGAAAAAATCCACTGTTCTCATCACTGAAAAGGACACTTTAAGGGAGGCATTGTGAGTGAAAATGGCCGTGATTAAAGTAAAGAATAGAAATAGAAAAGTCCACTGTGCAAAAAAAACTTTGAGTGCATATTCTTCACGAGACGTCTTTGTAGTCGAGTTGTCCCACCAAATTTAACCCTATTTAGAAGCAATAGCTCTACAAACAAGGCTTTATTCTCTCCATTTCGACACAAGCCTTGATACGGGGCTTGCATGTGATGTACTTGACACAATACAATCTGGCAATCACTATCCACCATCATAAAGTACTTCTATAAAGCTTGTCGAGCCATTGCGACCTGATACACTCGAGCACTTGTACAGCACATTAGCTTTTTGTCCCAAGCGCTCCATGGATGGTGCCATCACCACTGTTGTTCACCTGGGGCTCTCACATCATCTCAAGAACATTTTCCAGAATGCTGTGGATTGACTCAGCATTCATCGCCATTGTTTTTTCTCAGGAGCTGGCAGAGAAACTGGTTAAGTGTAAGTCTAAACACCACCCTCTCCAACTGGATCCTGGACTCTCTGGTGTGGAGACAGCAGGCAGTCAGTATTGGAAATAGGACCCTCATCGCCATTATGCTGAACCCAGAAGCCCCTCAAGGCTGCATGCTCAACCCCCTGCTGTTCACACACTTCAAACCCATGACTCTGCAGCTACACACAGCTCGGACCACATCATCAAATTTGCTTCAATTGGGGTGGGATTGTCAAGCAGAGACAATGAGGCCCTGAGAGAAGGGGATACAGCTTTTCTTTTTTAACTGGTGCCCTCACAGCAACTTGTCCCTCATTGTGGACAAAACTAAAGTACTAATCATTTATTTCACATTGTAAGGATGGCTGAAAGGAGCACAGAGACATATTTTCCTTCTCTGACATTTCAACACCCACTGTCTGCTCAAAGCCACAAGCATTGTTAAGGACACAATACACCTGTCCCAACCTCTCTTTTTCTTACTGCAGTATTGCTGCCCCCACCTCCAGAATGGGGATGAGCTTCTTCCCTCAAACTGTCAGACTGTTGAACAACAAAACATGATGTGAATTATTCACACTGAACTGTAATGCTCTTCTGCACTTGTTTCCCTGCTGCTAAATGCTACACATTTGTCTGCTGCTAAATACTACATATTCTACATATTCTGCTGCTAGATGCTACATATTGTACCTCAACTTCACTGTGAACTTAACAGCTGCTGTGAACTGCCTGTTGTCTGTTCTTTCCTGTTCTTTGTCTGTCTTACATGTTCTACTCTATGTATATTTATAATGTGCACAAAACTAGCCTAAGTGCACTAACAATGGCCTTTTCCAAAATGTCTATTTATAGTCCTTAAATTTAACATCACTTGACAGTGAATTTTTTTTTTGATTCACTGTGTGCACTTTACAGTGCATGAGGTATGACAACAAAGTGTACTTTGTTATAAAAAGCTGACAGTCTCATGTCGTCTGAATGTTCTACTCAATTTTAAGAAATAAACAACCTCTTGAGGCCCTGAGGTGAACATATGGTAGGCCATTTCAATTTTTTCACTTTTTGTAGCTTTCTGCAAATTTTGCCTAATCTAGCTAGCTCTCCACTCGTTGAGTGCACTGTCAAATAAAAGTGGGTCCTCTACAGCCGTGGCTCCATGAACTGAAAACAGGGGAGGGAAAGGGAGGCGGGGGATCAGACTCTTCCCCAGACATCATGTTGAGTGTTATTATTATTTATTATTATTATAATTATTGTTTTCTTTGGGTTTGTGATGCTTAGTATTGGATAAATGGGTTTACCTGTGTGTAGGCTACCTGACGTCATGGCCTGCCCACTTTGATGCAGCGGGAATAGGGCAAAGTTTAAAAGACGTAGGGCACAGGTATTGGGGGCTGACTGGTAATGGGAGTGTGGGAAATCACACTGTTTTGACCACTCTTTTCTTTGCAAATCTAGTTATAACATCTTTAGTTGAACCAGTATTATGTAAGTAATTAAAACAACATTTTCATTCATCTTTTTGCTCGGACAATAAACGTTATTTTACAACGGAAAGGAAAGGTGCGTTAATCCTGCCCGACTCTACATTGTTTGGCGGCCCATGGAAACATACTCGAAAATGGACACTACAATGAAAGAGAAACAAGCACAGAGGAGAGAGGATAAAGGTTCAGTAATGCACACGTGCCAACTTTGCAGAGGGCTCACAGAACCGTTTTTAGCATATCGCGTCAATGTTCAGTTTAAAAAAATGAGTTTGCAATTTATGATAATCAGGTTCAAAGGTCTGTTAAGAGCAAGAGAAAATCCCAATACACCTTTCCACCAACACCTTGCTACCTTTAAAAACAAAGTTTCCACCAACCACCACAAAGTTTCCACCAACACCTTGCCACCTTTCAAAACAAAGTTTGTTTAGTCAACAGTTTGCAACTGTTTTATAGTTTAATATTCTCTGCAGTGCATTGTGGTTAGGAAAAAAGTAAGCTGATGTAATCTGGATTTTGTTTTATTGCTTTAATAATGCTTTAGTGGTTGTTATAGCTTCTATTTTAATGATGATGGCCTATATTTGGTTGGTTGTATGCTGCTACGGCATCAGTAATCAACGTCTCTTAATAGTGATGCATTAATGAGAATCAAATTTCTTATACTTGATTGCTCTATCCTTCCATTTGTCTGCCAAAGATATTTAGTATGAGCATAACTAAAGAGAATGATATTTTTTGATCAGCGCAAAAATAGCACAGTATTTTGTCCCGTTTGTAACTTAGCCGAAATATTTAGTTTTTTTTTTGTGTTAGTGTTTACATCCTGTTGCATGCTTGGTCCTGTGCGATTTCCGTATTTTCATTATTGTCTTTCTTTCGCTTTTCATCTCCATCTGGTCAGAATGAGAGAGGCCAGTGTCCAGCAGACGTGGTCCCTGAGCCGGTGGATATGCCACTGGAGATGGCTGATGCTGCCGCCCTGGCCAAGGAGCTGCGGACGCTGCTGAGAGAAGCTCTTCCACGGCCTTGTACCCCCCTGCCTCTTCTGCCATCCTGCCCGGCTGGTGCCCTCACAGAAAAGGCCCGAGTGCAGCTAGCCTCCATGGATATCTCTCTGGGGGACTGTGTTGTCGTCGCTGGACAAAAGGTACCATCTGTTTGGTGGCCAGCTGTCTGTGTCTCTGTAGTGGAGTGCGCTGCACCTGCAGTATTTTGAATCCCATGCATTAGAGAGACAGATACCTTTTATAATTGACTGCACAGTTGGTTTACTCGGTTGCTGAAGCGTGTTCTGTTAAGATGCTTTGGAAGGCGCTGTACACGCTGAAGTGACTGAAGTCACCGCTGTGTGGTGTCGAACTGCTAGACTGTTGTTTTCCTTGTTTGGATTTTAAAATAGGATCATTAGACTACAAGGCTGTTCCTCCCTGTCATTTCCTGTGATGTATTTCGCAGCCCTTGGAAGGGTAATACGTTCCCTAGTTGACTGCGATACTACTGTAGACAGCAGTGGATGGAGATTTGAGACCCTAGAGAAAGAATGAACAGTTAGCAGATGATAGCTTTTCTGTGACTGTGTCCCTTTTTGGAGATTTTCTGGAAACAAACAGACACACACACACACACACACACACACACACACACACACACACACACACACACACACTCACACATAAATACACACAATACAGTACATACATCTCTCTCACTCTCTCTCTCTCACACACACACCCATACACATACTTTTTTTCTGTTTTCACACACACGCACGCACACACACACACACACACACACACACACACACACATTATGCAGAAATGGATTTACAGACACACACACTCGCACACACAAACACGCACTCACACACACACACACACACGCACACACACGCACACACAGACTCCCCAGCCAGACGGGGTTCTTAGGGAATGAGGTGGTAATGAAATCTCATGGCACACTGGGAGTGCAGCCGGCGCTGGGAGCGGAGTATCTGGAGATTGGCTAATCAAAACCCTATTATCTGCCGGCCGCCTCGGCCCTCGCCCATGCGCTTTGATCTCTGCTTTAGACTTAGCGTTATTTTCCCCCAACGCTCACTGGCTTTCTTAGCCATGTAGATGCACAATAACTTTGTCCTGTCTGTTTCCCCTGGGTGGTGTCCGCTTGGGTGCTGTGGTGGGATGGGTGGAGACCAGAGAGGTGGTGTGGTGGTGTAGTGGTGTGGTGGTGTGGTGAGATGAGATGGAGACAGTGAGGTGGTGGGGTGGGATGGGTGAAGATGGGGAAGGAGACGGAGCTAAGGAGATGGAGGAAATTTTAAACGTGTGCTGCGTTTGGGCGATGAACAAGTAATCACTTCTTATTGCTCTCGAGAGGATGTGGGGAGACGAGGAAAGAGCGAAGAAGCGGGCGGGGCGGGTAAGGAGAGCAGAAAGTAGTTTAATTGAACATATCTGTTTCAAAGCTTCATTTTCTCTCTCTCTCTTTCTCTCTCTTTTCTCTCTATTTCTCCTTCTCTCTCCCTCCCTCCCTCTCCCCGCCCCATTACGTGTCTGTAGGTGTGTGTGTGTGTGGTGTGTGTGTGTGTGTGTGTGTGTGTGCATGCTTGCTTGCTTGCATGTGTGTGTATGTGTGTGTAGACTTCATATTCATATATTTTATACTTTATTATAGTATTTTTTTTCCTTTACCACAAATAAACATTAAGAAATGTTCAAATACCTTGAAAGAATAATTCAGTATATATATGTTATATACAGTATGTACATGTTAAAACATCAGCATCCAAGTATTAGGAATCAATTCTTCTGAATTAGAGTGCATGTTATTCTGATTTGATTTAATTCAATATTCCAATTCATATTCAAATTTGATCCATGAATTGAGTTCAATTCTAAATATTGCCCTGCCCTGGTGTGTGTGCGAATGTGCGTAATTTCTCCCCTGCCGCAACGCTTGTCACTTTTCTGAGGGCTTCTTTTCTTCCCCAACTGCTGGTATGTGATGGGAGTCCTTCATTTCAACTCTGTGGTTTTTCCTCTGTTGTGTGTGTGCCCTTGTGTGTGTGTGTGTGTGTGTGTGTGTGTGTGTGTGTGTGTGTGTAGATTGGCACACTACGTTTCTGTGGGAGCACAGAGTTTGCTGGCGGCCTGTGGGCAGGTGTGGAGCTTCAGCATCCGGAGGGGAAGAATGATGGCTCAGTGGCTGGCGTCCAGTACTTCACCTGTCCTCAGAAGCACGGTAGGAAACCCCCCTCAATTGCTTCCACGTAAACATAAATGACATTACTTAATGTACAGTATAAGGGGTATGCAGTAAAATGAAAATATTATATCACAGTACGTTGTAGGTTATATCATAGAACATAAATATCATGATATAGAACATTCTCTGCAATGGAACTGAATCTTAATAAAACTAACCATGACTTGTCTAATGTAACTAATGTCTGGATAAACTAATGTAATTGAATCTAATTTTAACACTTCCATCACCCTAGCCCTGTTGTTTGTTTGTGGTGCTTTTTTCCACTTGTTGTTAACTTCAGGCTGTTTACTTTATGCTGTTTACTTCATGTCCTCCTAATCTCACGAATGTCATCCTGCTTTGTCATCCTCAGGTATCTTTGCCCCCCTGTCCAAGATCAGCAAATCCTATGAGCGACCCAAGGTCCGCCCCCGGCTAAGCTCCACGCCGGTGCGCCCCCCACGCCGCTCGGACATGACGCACATCACCTCGAAGGTCAACGCAGGTGAGACGCACGCAGCCAGGCGCTCACATGCCGGCACAATCGGTCTGCGTGAGCTTTCAACACTCTCACCCATCATGAGATGCTTTGGCAGGTTCCTTTTAAAGTGTCGTTTATAATGCCCTGGGAGTCCGAGAGTGGTTAGGAATAGGATGCAGGATAATGTTTTTCTTTCTTTTTCCTCTCTCTCTCTCTCTCTCTCTCTCTCTCTCTCTCTCTCTCTCTCTCTCTTTCCTTTCTCTTTCTTTCTTCTTCCTTCTGTTTGTTTGTTAAGGGAAATTGTCCTGTCCTCCGGTCATTATAGGGAAATAAAAGGACGCTGGACATGTATGACAAATAGGACCCTGACACTTTTAATAGCCAGATTTCCTGCTTATTATACGGATAATTGCCAGAGCAAAGAGCGAAATCTTCACACAAATGTCTTTTAAGTTGTCGTTACCGTTCCCATTTCGGGGCTTCTGCAGAAATGAATAGTTCGCAACACAGCTTGAACTTGTACACAGTAGAACACTTGAACACAGTAGGAGCTTCTACTGTAAAGCATTCTGGAGAGCCTTATGGTACATGTATTCATATATATATATGTGTGTGTGTATGTGTGTGTGTGTGTGTGTGTGTGTGTGTGTGTATTTATGTGTGTGTATGTCACTGCATCTCCATATGTCTCCATATGCTCTGCATATAAATGTGTCATTAGAAAACTCAAAGTTCAAAGTGTAGCAACCAGTGCAGCCATAGTATTTTGAATGGCTACTTAAGTTTTGATCACCGCTCATGCAGTTGATGGACCGATCCCCCTAAACGCAGACTTATGGCTTTTAAATGTTAGACATGATGGCTCTGCCTGTCTCGAGCCCTGCAGTCTCCAGTCTTTTATTTTTCTTTTTCTTTTTTACGATTCACCTTTCCCATCATTTTTATGCTACTGGCAGCTGATGCCTGCGCACTTTATGCTGTCTGTCAACGAAGAAAAAAAGGTCTGACAAAGTGTGCCCTAATGACTAGTTCAGATACAATCTCTCTCACTCTCTCGTTTTCTCTCTCTCTCGCTCTTCCTCCCTGTATCTGAAGAGTGCTTGTGAGTCATGCTCAGAACCTGTGGATCTGCATGCAAAGCACTACAGACGTCTTAGGTGTACCTTTTGTGTGACTCATTCGACACCCCATGGAGCTTAGAGGTGTGATGGCAGTTCAGTCCTGTGCGTACGTGTGTGTATGCGTACGTGTATGTATGCGTACGTGTATGTGTGTGTGTGTGTGTAGTGTGCTGGTTCCTCTAGTCTAGCCTGCTGCACGCCCTTGGGTGCTGCTACTCTGTGTCCCACGGTTATGGGACGTGAAGGGGCCTGGATGTAGCTGGAGTGTTGTAGGAATCCCATTGATTGATTGTCTAATTAAATGGCTTTAATAACAACGTCTTACAGCCAGGTAGCAATTCATCAAGAGGGAAACGGGGAGCGGAGAAGAGAGTTGTTTTTGAGGAGGAAAACTCTCTCTCTCTCTCTCTCTCTTTCTCTCTCTCTTTCTCTCTGTGTGTATAACTGTTCGGGTTGGCTTTTGTGTGAGAGGTAGAGGAGGGAAGGGAGAGGTGGGTAGGGTGTGTGTGTGTGTGTGTGTGTGTGTGTGTGTGTGTGTGTGTCTGTGTTAGATAGAAAGCGAGTGAGAGAGTGCATCTGTGTGAGCATCTGTAGGTGTGTGGAATTTGCCTGATATTTAGCCTCCATCTCGGGTCTGGAATTGAATATCTTGATAGGCTAGCTGAGAACACAGCTGGGAGATAATCTTCTAAAAAAAGATCCTCTGCTTTTTAATCAAAACCAATCCTAACTGACAAATCACACCTCAAGGCCTGATGTTCACACACTGCGATGCGATAATTTGTCCGTTTAACAAGTTAAATTCTGTGGAGGTAGGAGTGGGAGGGATTGTTACTTGTGTGTTAGACAAACCCCCCCCCCCCCCCCATAGCTCTCCACATGCCATCTCACCATTGACGGCTCACTGTGATTGAATTCACTATTTATTCATTATGAAATGAATTATTATTCCTGCTTTGTAAATAAAGGCAAATATGTACTTGTATGATGTATAATTTATGGTACATAAAAACGTAGTCTCTGTATTGTTACATTGGATGTTTCACATTGGATGATTAGTCTTTTTACAAAATGGTGAGCACTAGGAAGGCAATCAGACATTTACTTTGCTTACCCCCCTAGATTTATCCAAGTGCCTTTGGCGTATTCTTACAACACTTTCACAACAACTACTAGACTAGTGAACACCACCCTTGTCTGGTTCTCAGCCTCAGCGACTTAGAATGGTTTGGGAAAAACTGGCTGAAATCAGCGTTTTGCGCTTGGACGTGTTGCGATGTTTTCTTTTCTGACAGGGAACATGTAAATGCGCCGATCACAAACAGTCACTTCCCACTTCTCACCTCCCATCAGATCACACTGACAAAACGGCAAACAAAACAACACATTTTTTATTTTTATAGTAGTACAAGCCAGGGAGCGTTCTCAGAACAACAGTGTATAGTTTAGCATTTTAACAGTATATAATGTGGGTTATTCCGCTAATCGACCTCTATACTGGTTGTGTTGGAAGTTCCCAACCATTTTGAACAGGCTTTTAGGGGATATAGTGTGTGTGAAAGCTTAAACCCCTTGAAAGAATTGAAAGAAATGCAATCAGCAGCATGCTGTATCCATGATGGAAGTACATTTCTTGTGTCTTGGAACATATTACAATGTTGTGTAGTTAGGCTACCCGTGGCATACGATGACTGCTGTTGTTGCCAGATATTGCTAGACTTCTGTATGTCAGTAGAAATATCCAGGAATGTGCAGCTAGCACAAACCGTATCCTTAGCTGAACTTTAGATGTAAAACTGAATGTTTTACATCTAAAAAAAACAACAATTTGATTGTTATTCAAATAGAAAAAACTTTGTTTGTTGGTGTTGTTTTCCATGCGATGTTTTCCCTTCAGTGTCTCCTTGCCTTCAGTTTAATGTTTTGCCATTTAGTTGTCCTTTTTGTTGGCCTCATCACATCTTTTGTTTTGTTTTTGTCTTGTATGTTGGGGGGAAAAAAAGATTTAGCAGCTATTAAGCTAAAAGACACTTCTACTGATGAAGACAAAGTTGAATCTCCAGAGTCCCAAGCAGGTACTAAGCGGAGTTTGATGGGTAAAATGACCTGAATGATCTGAACATACTGCCTCTAGCTATTTACCAAATGTGATTATCCGGCAGCAAATGCCCTCATTCTATGCTGTTATCGGTTGTTTTGGAGCTGTGATGATTGGGAGAGGAAAGAACAAATTGTTATTATTATTATTATTATTGTTATTATTAGTACATTTACATTTACATTTATGCATTTAGCAGACGCTTTTATCCAAAGCGACTTACAAAACGAGGATAACAATCAAGCTACATAGCAGAAACCTTAAGGAGCATAGTGCTAGGGGATAGTGCTTCAGTTCATTTTAGTGCTAGGAGTCACTATTAGTAGTAGTAGTATTAGTATTAGAATTATTATATAGCAATAAGTCAACTTAGCAGTGTAAATGTAACAGAATGAACTATCCCCCCAGTATTTTGCCACATTAGACAAAAATTAGAGTGCAGAACTAATAAGCCCAGTGCATTAGTCCCAGAGAAAAAGGCATGGCTGGCTAAATGTGACTTGACTAATGAAGGTCCCGCCTCCATTACAGTACGTGATTCTGTCTTTTGGAGAGGTGATGACTGGTGTAACACCCCCTGTAGGGATGTTTGCCTACCAGTTGAACTCTCTTCACAGCAATATGTTTAGCTTTTGCATGCGTTCTCCTGAACGTGCTCTCTGGCTGCAGTACATCTGTGAATTATGAATGTTTAGATGGATTTCTCTCCAAATTATTTAGCAGCACAAAAGAATTACCCCGACTCGCTGTGCTTGAGGTAGTGTGCTTTGTTGTATAAATTGTAATCCTGTCATTGGTAATCTAAATTGGGCTGTGATGGGGAAATTGAGGAATGGCTCCAAAGTGTCGGAGGGGATATATCCAAGTTGTTATTGCATGATTGAGATGATGGTGGTAGTGTGTGGCGTAATGTTTTAGTGTAATACACTGACCTGCGTCTAGCTTTTGCTTGTTTAATTATACATGGGCATTTTTGCCGCCATGTAGTGCAAATTAGACACAGTGTGTGGCGTTGTTATTGTGCGTGCACAGCTGGACTATTTTGTTTGCTTGTTTGTTTGCTTGTTTGTTGCCGTTGTATTTAATTAATTAATTAATTAATTAATTAATTTTTTTTTTTTACCTCCACAGAGCTCTGACCTTATTTTCTCTGTATCTTCCAAATGTGCCCCAGGTGCTTTGTCAAGGAGTTGCTCCTCCTCTTCATCATCATTGGACTCCAGGTATGGCACGGCAGTGCGGTCCCGTCCGTTTCCGTGGCAACGTCCACCCCTGCGGCCCCGGCAGGAGCGGCAGGCCCTCAGCTCCAGAAGCCCGCTGCCTCCGTCTCACCAGCAGCAGGCTCATCAGTCCAAGAGCTCTGCAGCCCATGCTGGTGATTTTTGCATGAATCACACGCTCACCACATGCTACTTCCACACACAGACCGCCTCGGCACCGAGCATCACGATCACTCCGCGGTCGCCACAAACTCCCCCATGCGTTTCTAATCAAGCACACAACTTCATGCAATTGTGTCAGTATTGGGAATGTTGAACGTTTGTATTTTTAAGCACAAGGTAGATAGACTGTGCCTACAACATATTTGTCAAAGATCTAAATAAACTCTCCACGTCTTGCATGCAGTGATGAAAACAGCCATGTGCTGTAATTAACAAGCAACAAAAGGGGGCTTTGCAAGATTTCTCTTTTTAGATTAGATCAGATTAGATTATAATTTATTCATGCCGTAAAAAAAATCAAGAATTAAAGAGGAAATTTTGCATCATCTCTGTAAGAACGGCTTACTCTGAAACAGACGATTAAACGGTGAAACAGTGCATGGTATAGTAGCAAAGCTTGTCTGTTTGCATGGCAACAGCTAAGAAGATTAAAGCATCTCTTTCATTTCCTTGTTCTTCTCTCAAGGGGTCTACTGCTTTTTTTGACTTCTTTCTTTGTTCTCTCTCAGGTCCAAGTAGCTGGCTGCCAGTGGCTGGTGGCCTGGTAGGCGCGGGGCCTGACTTCCATCAGGGGGAGAGGGTATTAGTGGTGGGTCAGAGGACCGGCGTGGTGCGATTCAGTGGCAAAACCAGTTTTGCCCCCGGTGAGTCTCTGCCCATGTAGCATTTATTTGACCATTTTTTTTTATTGTTTTCAGTGAGGACAGGCTGTGTCTTTGACCATGCCACCTAGAGAAAACCATTGCACCCAGTGTCTTGTTTTTTTGTGTGTGGCATTTTGTGAAGCATTGCACACAGCGCCGTTTTTGTTTGGCGGCTACAGGAATTAGATTTTCTTGGAGGCACTGCAACATAACAGTGGACTACTGCTAAACTATTGTAGCTTAACATATAATGCCGGGCTGAGCGACATATATAATTACATAAATTAATATACATAAATAGAATAATATACATTACATAAATTAATGTATATAAATAATCTAGATAAATAGATGACAAAAATATTAATTTTTTGTACAAAGTTAGAAAGAAGTTGAATGCAAATTGAGATGTGACAGTGATGTCAAAGATATGTAATATAAAAGTGTGGCACTTCTGTGGCAAAACCAGCCTTGCTCCTGGTGATTCACCATTGTCTAGAATGTTCACCAAGGTCGGCTCAATTTACATGTGGAGAATTAGAGGAGCAAGGACTCTGTCTCTTTGGCAGACCCGCATATGCTTATCATGCAGACATCAAGGATTGCATCAGCAGAGTCTTTGGGCGGGAATAAAAAAAGGCAAATGAAATCATGTTTTATCTCAAAGTAAAATATTTGAACACACACACACATATCCCATGATAGTGATTTTCTAATGGGTACTCCAGTGTGGACAGCATCGAACCGCTGAAGAGGAGGCAGCTCAGTCAATTACATATCACACTCATTCTTACCCTGGCTACTTTTAACCAAAATGGACAATCTTAAAAGAATAGGCAAAAATAACTGAGTAAATAAGGGGTGGGACTCGTATCCTTCTGACCATTGGCGGATAATAGCTTTAACAACATTAAAGAATATGCACATTATTAAAAAAGGAACTCAAAAATGTGCTTTCAGAGATTTTACATGTCTAGCACTGAGCCACTTCAAAATACAGTGTTTTCATTTCATTTAAGGACAACTCAAAAGGAACAAGCAACATCAGGAGTCCAACCCTCTAGTGAATGTTAAGGATTTTTGTAGACACATTATTCTCTAAAATGGCAACTTTCATTCTGCTGCCAAGCATTATTTTAAGGCTTTTGGATGGATGAAGTTCATTTTTTTTTTAAATGTCAGATGTCCTAGTATTTTTTACCCTGACAAACAGATTCATTGTTAAGAAGGCATCTGTACTTGCAACAGTTTTGATTAAGTTTTGATTACTATGCAACAATAATAAGTTAATTTTTTTTTAGTTGGCTCTCCTGAGATGCTTCTGACTCAGTTTACTTTCTCTTCATATTAGAGAGGTAGCTTTTTCTGATCTCTGGATTACTGAAACAGTAAATATTTGCCTTGGAGTTTTGGAGTCAGTGAAGCCAGAAATGAAGAAATTTGAGTTGGAAAAAAAGGCATTTTGATAGACTGCAGTTTTATTGACATTCTTGCTGACCTGCACAGTCACCTTTAAATCCTGCCAAGAATGGAGACGTTTTAGTGATTTTTAGATTTCATGCTCCTGTAACATTTCCCTGAACTGATTTTTATATGCAAAGACCCCAAAACCTTGAAACTATTGAGTTTGTCTGTTCTCAGATGGCAAAATCAGGTAAACGAAAAAAAAAAGCTATTGTGGCTTGCAGTTGGCATTTTTTCCATTATTTAAACTTCAAGACCTCTAGTTTACCATTAGTGTACAGTATGGGGGAATGTGAGCAAAACGTCTTTAATGAGGCTTTTGATTGAAGACGTGTCGCCTTTCATCCAAAAGGCTACATCCTGAGTTTCGGCTGTGAGGATAGAAAACTGTAGGTCTCTGGACCTCTGGAGACCACGCCGCTCCCTTCCATCATATGACATTGGGTCTTCCCAGACCAACTGCAATCTCTTTCAGACATGTTCCTGAGCAAATTAGACATATTACTTCCAAAATTAGTTAAAAAAGGTTATGTCAGTCCCCCCATCCTTTAATGTAACTTATATCTTGGTGAAGTTTTGTCTGCCCATGAACGCTTTGTAGCTCATTGCCATGGTTATCACCTCCGAGATATACAGAGAGGGTGCTGATGTATGCATATATTTGTGCTGAGCAGATTTTTGCTCTTTTTTTGAACTTTTAAAGGTCCCGCAGGGAGTACAGTAAATGGAGACAATCAGGGGAGGGGAGGGGGTTGAGAATCAAAGCTTCTTTGTCTGTGCTTTTCTGAAGTAGTGTTCCAGGATTTTTTTGTTTTTACCTACTCTTGGTTAAAGGAGAGGTGAAGACTTGTCGTTGTCAGTATTGGTAACCTTGACAGCTCCGTGATCTGTTGTTAAGGGATGATTGTTTTCAACATTTTACACAATGCATTTTTAGAACAAATACTTCCCTACAAGCTTGAAATGTCTTGCGGTATCTTGTTGCTACCCAACAAGCTTTGATTTAATGGAATGTTCCAGAACAGGAGTTGGTTTAAACAGGGTGGTTCGCTCCAAAGGACTGCAGGCAGGAGTCGCGTATGCTCAGTCCTCTTCCTTTCAAATGTTCTCTGTCCTCAGCCTCATGGGAGCTCTCTGTGAAGGTTCATCCTCACTTATGCGGTCCCTGTCTCTGCTGTTACTGATTGCAGTAGCCATGCGGGTGTTTGAGTTGAGTGCGCAGTGCTGTCGAAATTCACTGCAATCATTCTTGTCTTTGAGCTCATTACTTTCCCTGAAGAGCTCATTTGAGCGTAGCTTTCTTTCTTTTTTTTTTTGTGCATGACTTCTTCACTGTATCTCTGCCAGATTTAACAAGAGAGTTTCAGTGCTGTGATTTTGATTGAATGTTTGTGTTGTCAGGGTTTTGGCTGGGCATTGAATTGGACAAACCAAGCGGAAAGAACGACGGCTCAGTTGGAGGGGTGAGATACTTCAAGTGCCCCTCAAAGCACGGGGTCTTCGCTCCTCCTTCACGCGTGCAGAGGTGTGTCTCTTCTGTCCATCTAACTGGCTTTGAACTCAAAAGCTCTTCAATGTTTAGTCTGAACAAAATATGTTTAGCACCTCTTTCTTAGTCAGTCAAAATGATAAAAATAACATGTTTAAAGTAGCATATGTCATGCCTGAATCATGTCATAGTAATTTGATTGAAAAGGTAAATATTGGACTATTGTACAGTCTAAAAAATGGTGTTCTGTACATTTCAAAAGTAAATGTTTTATTAAATGTAAGTCTTTTTCTATCCAAAGAGTGTATTGTGCCCTGGAGGAAGAACAGAATTGAACCCCTTAATAGAATCTTTTTTTTTTCTTCATAGTTTTACTTATCATCTGAATGTCCCTCTCACTGAGCCCTGTTTTATGAGTTTTCTTTTTTATTGAATCTCTTATATTTGGGGTGTAGTCCAGCTGGCGGCAGCACCTGTATAGTTGAGGAGCAGGTGCCCACGGGGACCTGTGGTCGATGCACAATCTCATCCCACCCTCCGCTCGCTCCCATTCATTTCTTGAGTCTCCTCCCTGTCTCCCCCCCCCCCCCCCCCCCACACCCCCCCCCCAAAAAAAAATATTCAGAAAGACCCCAAAAAGTTACTTACATAAACACTTAAATGTCTCCTCTCTTTCTCGAGTCTATTCCTTGAGACTCTTCCCTTGGATTGTGCTGCCTTGCCTATGCCACCCCACACTTGTGCTGTCATCTTTCCACCAAAGGTTTACTTAAGGTGCCTCATGTTGCTTTCCAGTGCTTCTTCACCATCGATTCAATCTCACTCGGCCCTGTTAGTGGAAGATTGGGTTTTCACTACTCTTTCCCATTTTCTTCTCTGAAGAAAAAGCAATTGTTGAAAAGGGCTGTCAGGGAAAAAAAAGATGAAGAGAAAAAAAAAGAAGGGAAAAATCAAATCCATTAGTTTCTCTCTGCATACGCCGTTTTGGTTCTTTTTCAACTCACTTTGCTTAAGTGCTCTTAAAGCTGTGCAGACTTTCAACATTCATAAAAAAAGACAGATCGTTCACTCAAATTTTCTGCCTATCAGATGGCGAACTTGAAGCAAGCCTTAGCTACAGTACACATGTACTGCAGAGGTTATGAGAAATGTCTATTAGTGGATATAAAAATGATTGATTCACTTGTCCGCTGTCCACAATCAGGATTCATGGCTCCGTGGATTGCTTGTCGGAACTGTCCTCCTCTCGACTCAGTCACCCGCTGGCAGGTGAGCCTCCTTTTGTCCTCCCGCATGCTTTGGCTTTTCATACGCATATTATTAAATCTGGCTGAAATACCTATACTCTGATATTTGTTTGACCGTCACATACAGGCATACGCAGGAGTTTCAGTACATCAACAGCCCTCTCCACACCCAAAGAGCAAAATCGCAAAAGTCCAATCAGCAGGTATAGTATTTTACATCTCTAAATTCATTTACTGACAGCGATAATCAAATTATTGTTCACCTACTGTAGTAGTTGCTAAATACAGCTTCCAGATTCTGATTTCTGAGAAAACTTTTAATAAGACTTCTATGGTTGATTAATGTCACTGCATAATGAGGTGAGTGTCAGAATATCACCATCCATTGTAAAATTGTTATTGAGATGCCACTATTAGTGAGCGCTAATTAGTGTTAATATTGTATTGTGAAAATATGATTGTCTTTGTTTTGGTTTCTGATGACCAATTGGGTCAACTTTCTACACAATTCATTTGGTTTAATAGATGTTGTGCTTTTTCTGTCTGGTGTTTTTCTTTTCAGTGTTTCAGTGTTTTTTCATCAAAGTATTTTTCCCCCCCCTCCTTGCCGCTCAGGAACCGCTCGAACAGTGTTCGGCGTCGCTGGAGCACAGCAGGCAGCGGCCACGGGATGGAAGCGGCGTTGGCTCGCCGTCCAAGCAGCGTGGGAGGTGCCACCGCTCTCACCCACACCACCACCACCACCACCGCCTCCTCCACCAACTCCGACAAGATTGTCAAACTCCACGTGGGAATGCAGGTCCTTCTGAGCAGCGCCAGCGAGATGGGCACCATCCGCTACCTGGGCACCACCGACTTTGCCCCGGGCCTGTGGCTGGGGCTGGAGCTGCGGAGCGCTCGGGGCAAGAACGACGGCTCAGTGGACGGCCGACGCTACTTCAGCTGCCGGCCGGGCTACGGGGTCCTGGTGCGCCCCAGTCGTGTCACGTACAGGGGCATCAGCGGGTCCAAACTGGTGGAGGAATCCAGCTGAACCTGGATCTCCATTGTGCTATGCTACTGTAGGCCTGGCTGTGATTACACCTGTCTGCCGCTTTCAGACAGAACTTCCAGTTTCTGAGCTGATGTTTACTCACTGAGCTGATCATCCAGATTCGACATGAGCACTCAAATTTCAGGACTGAACAAGTACGAGTTGTTGACAGTCCAGAGTAAACCCAGTTGGTTTAAGTCAGAGTGTGTAAAGTTAAGCTACGGCATTGTCAACAGTCCCCCTCACCCTATCATTAACTTTCTCCGTTCACTCTTACAGTAAGTGTAGCGGATAGGCACTTGGGTATGCCATGACGGGGAAAGCAGTGTTGTGTCTGGTTGAGAAATGGAAAGCGTTTTTTCCGTTCAATGAACTACAGCTTGAGCAACGGTGGAGAGCTGGTAATCGGGGGTATGTCTGAAGGTGGCTTACATCCACCATAGCAGGACCCCATGTTTTTGTGTAATGTATGGTGTGCCCTGTCAGCACTGGTTCTCAGTGCTATTGAATGCAACCATGGCAAGGTATTGCAGATTGCAGAAAGGCACTAAGGACTCCAAGCACTACCTATCAATAGGCGCATATGAGAAAGTGTATGTTTTTGTACAAATAAAAGAAAGAGATTCCCTATCTTCATACTGCCCATGGCTGTGCTAGTTTAAGTATTCACACTAGGAGTTAATTGTACTTTGTGAAGGTTAGTTATGACAATTCTCAAGAATGAACTCATTCTAATGGAGTTGAGATATGATTTTTTCTCTCGTTTCAATCAGCGTTAAATGGGGTCATTTTGGTGCATATAGGAAAGGAGCCAAGCACTTTATTGGAGACAAAGGAAATCTCTGAATCCGAGGTAAATGGTTTTGAATGTTGATGAGCTGAGCACTGTAGGAAATGAGGGTGCAATAAGTGAATGTAGGTTTGTTTTCTGCACAGGAAAGGGTATATTTTTACACTGATAAAGTTTGATGGTCTTGGATTCCACCGGCAGTAGCATTACCAGAAATGTAGTGTTGGCCAAAAGCCAGTGTTCAGTGTGACAGTATGTTTGATGGAGGTTAACCAAATTGTTGCACTTGTTAAAAGGACAATGTTGGCCAATAGGGTCGAGAAAACCTAGGTCATTGCATAGCACTTTAACATTGCTAAAACATTCCTGATCATGAGATTTCAGCCTGACCACTAATTATTATCTACTTTCTTCGGCAACAAGCAAGTCTTTCTTATAATGGCAGACAATGTGTGTTTGTGTGTGTACATGTAAGTTATTAATATTTTGTTTAATTTTTGCGAATTATGTAATAACCTCATTGGCTTGCTTTAAAACTAAATAACATAACAGTTAAAGTGAAGTTTGAATTGTGCATTCATATGGAAGCAAATCCTTTGCTCCCTCTTCATTGTGAGTGAGGTTTCTGTGAGGGGAATTGTTTCTTTGGTTATATTTGTGTACGTTTTGAAGGTCAGGGATCTTAATGTCCATATATGTTTGTATTTCGAAGGGTAAAGCTGGAATGTTGGCATGTTGTGGTTTCTACAACTCAATAATATTTTCAGAAATGCGTGTTATTTTTATTTCTATCCAGTTTGTGTTATACAGTATGTTATCATTTGCCAGAAATTGTCAGAGGCAAAATAGTTTGGATGAAGGATTTCTTATATCGTCATCTTTCAAAAATATTTGCTTACGTGATTTTTTTTTTTTTTGCAAAGGTTTAGTTTTTGACTAAATTGTCTAAAGTGTTTTCAGCACATTTTTTTTGCCATCCCTTGGGAAAAAAATCACATAAGCAATTACTTTAGTAAGGTGATGGTATTGTAGAAAGGGTATTTGTACGTGACATCACAATAAATAAGCTATCTTTTCGCAAAAGAATGGTTGCATTTCCTGTTTTTTTTTCTGGTTTGACTTTATGGTTGTCATTGTAAGACATTTACTTGTTAGTCTGAGGTGTTTTTTTTAACCGAGCCAGTAGATTTTATAGAGCAATTTATTAGTTTTCTCACCAAGAAGGAAGGCTCATCGTACATGATTTTACCAGAGACATGGTACAATAGTTTACTTACTTTACAAATTTTACAAGGGCAGCTCTGTCCCAAAAAATGAACTTGAAAATGCCAATGCAGACAAAACAATGAGCCAACAGTGTGGATGCTTGCGTCTATTGTACATAAAATTCACCTGCTGGATTCTCAAAAAGGCTTTATCTCTTAATCACAGAAGGTAACAGAAAACACAACTCTTCAGTGCAATAACTGAATGTACCAAGAGAGATTTTTCTATTTTCCTTTCTCTTTATTATGTCTGCTGCGCACTGATGGGCAAGACCTTAATTCCCACTGACAAAATATAATAAAATGTGTCAATCTCAGACCAGTGACATACTTCTCTGTGAGACTGAGGAATACACATATTGGAAATTTGCTAGAGCTATTTATATCAGGTGCAGATCATCAGGGAAATGTGAATTAGAAAGGCTGATTTAGCGATACAGAGCATCCATTGTACACAAATTTGTATAAAGGCCTTTATCTCTTGATTCATGGCAGATACCACCACCTGGAATGGGGTTTTTTGTTATGCTCAACAGATACGGGTGAATTACTGCATTGGGACATAGCTTTTTAACTGACAGTTATAAATCTTATTTATATATATTATTTCCATTTTTAAGGAAAACATTCTATTCAATAGCTTCTCTTCAATAGAAAATGTGAAATTATGAAAAATATGTAAGCTCAATATCTGATATATTAAAACACACTTAAAGAGTAACTACACAATGTCAAAATTAGGCTGCTGGAAAAGACAGGTATTTTAGACATTAGTACCAATAATGGTTTCATAAAGTGTGCCTCTGGCAAGTAGAATTACTTAATTGCTTGAGACAGAACAACCAAGAGCCAAGCAAAAGTAATTGACATCTTTTCAATGCGCTCTATTTACACAAGTTGAATTTCATGAAAATGGGGCTTTGTGGTGTTGATGGTGTCCATCCATCTTTCACTGATCACGCATACACAAAAATACACTCTTTAGAAACAGGGCCGATATGGACCTGCCCTTCATAACAAGATGCATGAAAAAAAAGCTTGCTGTGAATTTTTCACACAACCTGCCCGTTTAGCAGTAACCCTTCAGAAGTGTGCGAATCAAATTTAATGTTGGCCTTACATTTCTTGAACCCAAGTCCAAAAGCTAAAAAAATGACGGAGTGCTACCATTAATAATTTACAGAGCTTCCAAATAATAAATTAACAAATGAATAAATAAACAAGCAGGCAAGCAAATATCAACAAACACATCTCTTTTTTTTTTTTTTCTCGAAGATAAAAGTGCCTTCGGCATCCTGTAGTCTTGAGCTGTGCCGGTCACATCCTAGTGAAAGTGAATGCGTGTGATTGGACTTTCCTGAAAAAATATGTCCTGACCCCCTGACTTTCAATCTCACAGGGCTTCAGAAGGGAAGGGTACAGAATAGCGTCTGGCTGTAACCTTATCAGACCTGATTATTAATCGTAAAAACAACGCTCATAAAAACACTTCCACATAGCCATTCGCAATGCCCTTATCCCCTTCCAGTGGACAGTCTGTACTAGATATATATCTTTTTTTTTTTAAGTGGCAAAAAAAAAACAATTTCACATCTGCAGGTTCACAGGACAGAAAATCGTGTGGGGGCGATGGGTGGGGTTTCAATGGGTAAGCATAATAATAACCCTCCTGGTTGTGGTTGTGGGGCAACGGCACGGTGTTGGCACAGAATGATTGACAGAGGACTGTGATGAGGGTAGGGGTAGGTAGAGGGATGCACTGTTAAAGTACCGTGGCATTGTGGCCTTCCATCATGGGCAACCGGGAGTCTTGCACTGTCCCCTTGGTGACCAGGAGCGGGCGGCTCTCCTCGGGGTTCCCTGGGCGGCCGAGAGAAAGGGGTCTTTGAGCTCCGGGCATGGGGGGCGGTGGAGGCTGTGGCGTGGGCACTGCCAGGGACATGGGCGACTCCATGGGCAGGCCCTGCTCTTGGTAGCCGTAGCCGATGTTGCCACAGGGAAAGCGGCGCAGTCTGTAAAGTGGCACTGGGGGCAGGGCAGCCGAATCCAGGAGCAGGGGAGTCTGGGTAATCCCGGGGGGAGGAGGAGGGGGCAGGAGGGGTCGGCAGAGGCCCTGCTGCTGCTGCTGATGTAACTGCATCTGCTGCTGCTGCTGAAGCTGATGCTGCTGATGGAACTGAATTTGCTGCTGCTTGTGCTGATGCTGCTGCAGGCCCAGCGAATCTGCCACTGTCCTGCCCATGTGCTGCTCCTGGCCCTCCCCTGACACACGCCCGCTCATCACCTGCCTCTGCTGCTGCTGCTGTTGCTGCTGCTGTCGCTTCTGTTGCTGCTGCTGCAGGAACCACGAGCCGTAGGTGGGGTTCCACAGATTGGTGGGTTTTCCGTTCCGGCTCTCCTTCTCCCCTGGGTGGACCTGCGTGAAGGCCAGGTTGATGTGGCCTCCGTCTGGGGCAGACGTGATGCTCGCCTGGCCCATGGAGGGCGCTGTGGTGTTGCAGTGGGGCATGTGGGGTGGCGGTAGGTGCTGTTTGGTCTGAGGCTGGGAGGGAGAGATGGCCATTGCGGTGGCGGCAGCGACTGCTTTGGCCTCAGAGGGATGGTGGCCCGGCGGCAGCAGCAGGGCCTCCCCCATCTTCCTGTCCTCCTCACAGTGGTTGGCCGGGGTCTCGGCCCCCTCGGGTGGGCCCTGGGCCACCACCAGCAGGGCTGGCATGGTGGGGTCGTCTGGGTGCATGGCCACCCGCTCCTCCTCTTCCGAGATGGGGCCGTACTCCACAGCCAGAGGGGCCGTCACCACCTCAGGGTCCTGCAGAGAATTGAGAGTAAGAGGCTGCGTTACAGCTTCATCGTCGTACACTTTCCACCCGTGTACAGTACGTTAAATAAGAAACAACCTAAATACAATGACACCATGAATCTTTCAGCCACTGTTTACATACTTCACATGCATAATGCAACATGTATATCCAAGAGAAAGGGCTCATAAACATTTCAAGGACACATCACATCCAAGAAAGGATTTCTTTCGAAGAAAGGTTTTGTGTTGTAAATAATTTACAAGAGCCTGTACCTGCAAGCAGAAGTCAATTCTCTCAAGGATGGTGCTGAAATTTGGTCGGTCTTCAGGTTGATGCTGCCAACTTTGTGTCATTATTCGATACCTGATAGTAAAATACACACACACAGACAAATGCAGTTTTAAAAATGCAAACGCCAGATTTCCCACGTTTCATTCTATATTCTCGCCACCGAGCACCGACACTTTATATGAGTATTTATTTAACATTAATAAACAATGCCTAACGAGCCCATGGGTGATTATATCAGCCTTGGATGTAAATTAACAATGTAATTTGAAATGCTTAATTAAAACAATTCATATGATCATATCCTTGGGTATCTAAATGGTTCTCCAGAATGACTACAATGCGAAGTTGAATGTAAGGCCAAAAATAAATGAATAATAATTAAATGTAAATGACCAACGGGAGGAATGGGAGAAATAAACTGTGTGAAACAGAAAGAATTTTATGCATGAACTCGAAACTACCTTATGACTGTACACGTTGTTGTTGTGTGACAGAGAACAAAAAGCAATCAGAGCCACAACAGATGGTTAGCTAAAAAGCACCTAACTGGGATCAATAAGGACCTTGCTTCAAGGTCATGCTGTGTGATGTTTTTACAAGAAGTATTTTTACAGATTGGGACAAAATCCTTGAATCACTGAATTGTGTGAGCACTCAGTAATTTCAATAGCCATGGTCAATTTCTGATATTCTTAGAATATTATTAAAGATTCTAAGATGCAATTGCACACATGTTGATAAATGTGCTTTTTCAAGAACACATGGGCAACTCTGAGCTTACACGGGCCCTGGGCAACCCTTGGGTGGGTCCATCCTTCCTCCGTTGGTCACAAACTCTAAAACCTCCTGGTTACTCCTGCTGGGATAGGGCATGTAGCCCAGAGAGAAGATCTCCCAAAGAAGAACCCCAAACGACCTGCACAAGAAACAAGAAAGCACAGGACATCTGGGTTAACTGCACAGACACTGACACTTTTTCTAGCACTATGGTCATCATAACACCCCTCTGCACATTATTATTTATCCACTTCTTTGCTTCACAGTGTAAAAAATGCTCTTATTTATGCATTTTTATATGTGTATTTATGTAGATGTTTTTATGTCATGTTATGTAGAGTATGGCTTTGCTACGGGATGAATGACAGTATGAATCTACTGTATTACTGCTGTCTATCTAATGGCTTTATCCCAATGCCCCCACTTACCCTAAGCCCTGCACCCTCAGAGACTTAACTCAATCAAGAAGCCGGTTCATGGCAGGTAAGTCTTAATGGTAGGCAAAACAGAACCATAGAGCAAAGAAACAGTCGTTGCAAATGGATGTATGTTGGATGATGTATGTTGATACTGCAGGAGAGGTGACTAATGGTTGACAGGAAGTTGTGTGCAGAACGGCGGGGAAGACCCAGACACTGGCAATTTGCAAAGATGATGACAGGTTTGGTGAGGGTGGGGGGGAGTGAAGGGTACAGCTTTACCATGTGTCAGTTTTAGAGGTGAAGATCCCCTCCATGAAGGCCTCGGGGGGCATCCATTTAACGGGCAGCATGGCACGCCCACCTTTCCTGTAGTAACTTGCTCTGTTGGCAAAGACAAGACACCCACCCACCCACATACACACACACACACACAGAGGCAAAGAAAAACAAATGGAGTCAGTTGACCTCATCAACTCTTCGGCTGTGCTAGAGTAGTAGTTATTATTCAAATCCACAGCAGGCTGGAGAGCACGAGGAAAAGGCAGAAAACAGCTTGATTAACTGAAGGGCCACATCAGACAACATCCTGACGGATGAGAACAGAAGCCCCCTCCCCGCAATCTCTCCCACCTCCCACCCCCGCCCCCAGGCCAGACAGATGGGAGCAGAAATGCAGTTAGAGACGAACAACATACAAGTCAGGAGTACACAGCCGTTCCTTGAAATGACCTGCAATAAAAGCTTCCCGAAATCACAGCCCCCGTTTGAGTGTCAAGTCACGCTGAATATGGATTTCAAGTCACATTGTCCACACAGAGCTCTTGGCATCAGAAACACACACTGATAGGCTTATCTCTGGAAAGGCAAAAAAAAAAAGAAGAAGAAGAAAAAAAAAATATACCAAGTGACAAAGTCACTTTGTTTTCTCAGCTACCCAATACTTGGGGCTCACTTAATCCTGGGTTCCATGTTGTGTGTAACACATCTGATAACAGGGTCTGGTATCAGATCACCTTCTGATCGCTACTTATCGCGGTTCATCTCGTCCGCCTACCCGTGGCGGATCCAGCTTGCCGCGAGGCCTTGCGGACCGCCGTCGAGCCGAGATAAATTTTTAAGAGGTGTGAGGTGACAGTGTGTTGTTCCATTTATCACAGAGCGCGTCTGTCGAGCCCGCTACGTGCTGCCGAAGCAACGCCTTTGTACATACATGTGAATGGGGCTGTTTTATGAACCCAATCTGATGCTGCATCTCCGCACATGTGATACATACAAATATACAACTGAAAGATTGAAGAAGGGTGCAATCTTCAAG
>JAGFZM010000029.1:656728-692091 GCA_017657215.1 Limnothrissa miodon
TCATTTTCCCTAATGGTTTCTCTGTTCCATAAGCACACCACCACACATTAGAACTGTAGGTTTTTCATCCGTGTTCCTCTGCCAGCATTGCAAATACTCACAGTCTTCTGGCGGGAAGAGCACCCCGTCTGGAATGGTGGTCATTGTGGTCTGATCAGGCAGCTGATGCACGGTCATCGGTGGGGTGCTCGTAACCACAGGAGGGAACTCACCATTTGCTGTAGATATAACAAGTACAATAAATTACTCTCTGAAACACCTCCATGCTGTCTGATGATTTGTTTACCTCCTGACCACCTACTGTACGGACACACAGGCAAAAACAATGTGTGCAAGCAGGGGTGGACAGACGGCAGAGGTCTTTGGTGGCAAATGAATGTGCCTCATGATGTTGAAAATTAATATAAAGGAAATTATTTGACAAAACTGTTAAAAATCCAAATGTAGTATATCCCAGAAAATTCAAACAGATCGCGAATAACATCACCTGATAGGCGAAAGGATCATACAATTTTTCTGCCATGGTATATCAACCTTTATAGGAAAATTCTAGGAGCTTTCCTACACCTAGCATGATGGTGATGCACTCTACCAAAACAAGATGTCAACAAGTAAACACTGCCTGCAGAGCTTACTAGATTGGACCTCGTGAGCTTATTCAGGCCAAGAGTTGAGGAGGTTGTGAGGGGCAGACAGGGTCAAGAGACACAGTGTGTGAGTGTGTGTGTGTGTGTGTGTGTGTCTAGACTGCACAAGAGCCTTGGAGTAGTGCTATGGGCTTGATTTTATTTATGACTTGTTTTTTCTAAGGCCACACCAATAAAATTAGTTGGTTCTCGGATTCGCTGCTTGAAAAAAATGCAAAATGAAATAAAAATAAAATTGAATTCGAACTCACACGAACGTAAAAAACACCGTGGCTGATGGCTGTAATACTGAAAACAGCATGCTGCGTTCACGTAACGCCGAAAACCAATCAAATCGCGCTTTTCACTTCAGAGAGAGCAATAGACAAGAGACATGATATGAGGAAAGATGCCGGTGGAAGGGGAAACTTGCAATTATTAGAATATTTGATCAGAAGAGAAAAACATTTGCTAAAAACATTAGCTAATTTACCGCTAATTTACCTTCAGAGGATTTTTTTATTTTTATTTTTATTATGCACGCTCGCTCCATATTTTTCCTGAAAAAATCAGAGAACCAACTAATTTTATTGGTGTGGCCTAAATAAACAATAAATGGACTGCAAAAACGTCTCACAACCTTAGATAAATTATGCCTTCGGCGAGACCCTTTCACATTATAGACCAACCTTTTCAGGTAAATTACCTTATTTTCAGAGTACAAAGTCATAGTTTGTCCTGTTCAAGTGGCCAGAGTTAAAATGTAAATGGCCTCTCCCCTGCGTCTTCACACTAATGGATCTGAAAAAGGCTGCAGGGGGGTGGAAGGCTGTATGGTAAGACGAGTGTAGATGGGCTGCTAAGGGTCCTTTTGAAAATATCAGTGAACGGCTACAGTCACTGCTAAGGGCGAACCATTACATAATGACATCTCAATCACCCTCCCAACAATTTCTGCCCTGGAAGCAAGAGTGTCAGTGCAAGTTTCACAGTGAAACAGAGAAATATTTTCAAATCAATCCTTACTCGTGATGCTTCATGACTGCTAATAGTGCTACTCCAGCATTCCTGCTTTCATGTACATTAACCTTCATGTAGATGAATCTTCAGATATGTACAAAGTAGTTGGTCAGGAGAAAATGATCACATATGATAAAACATCAAACAACTGATATGATGCTAGTGAAGGGTAGTATACAGAATACAAATGAAGAAATTTGGTATATGGATTATGAACGGCAAAATACATACAGTAGGCTACTTCCCACGTGTATGACACTACAAGCTATTTGGTCTTGTGTGTGTGACTGCAGTTTTATTCGGTGTTTCAACTGGCCATCGCAGCTTTATTTCCAACTTCTATTTCCTGAATCTCTGTCAGTTACAGTATAATGTCTTACACAGCTGAAATGAATCCTTTAAAGATATATTAGCAATTTATTTGGTATATATTAAAAATGTTCTGTCTACATTATCTTGAGCCAGAGTTGCAAGCAGTGTCTTTGAGAAGTATGGAGTTCATAGTTCAAGAAACTTTACTGTATAAATGTATCACATTAAGACACTGAGACAAGAAAGTCTCCATTTTCACTTTACACAATGACATTGTTAATCAAACATAGCTTAACACCGAGAGCATGGCTGTACGAACTTACGGACATACTCTAACTTTGGCAAACATGAGAGGAGAAATGCTGATTACTAATGCACTTTAGAATGCATTAACCATGCATTTACAAATCGCTTTTGTCATCTTTATGAAAATTGCTGATTAAATATCTGTGTTGGCTCATGTTGCTCTGATCGCTCCTGACTGCCCATTGACATTTCCTTTATGACTGAAATGCACCATACTATAGCTAACTGGCATGAGGATGAGCATTTTTAACTTCTTTTAAGTTTGTCTCTTCAGTCGCCCAAGTTGTCTCGCTCGCCACTTTTGTCGCTTTCGTCTCTTTAGTCCATACAAAGTGAATTACTTCAGGCTATTTTTCAGCTAGTTGTTCTAGTAGTTGAACACGGCCCCCTTTGAAACATTGTGTGAATGTGAATAAGCAATCTCGCTTTGCATCTTCACACTCCATCAAAGCCAGGATAATCCTGTAAAGATTTTAAAATAAGGTAAAGAACCTCACTGAGATCCTCTTCTGCATCTCAACGCACCAAGAAAGATGGCAGTGCATTCCACCAGTGCTGAAGGAGTCATGAGACAACTGCATGTTTCTTAATTATGATGACAAGCCACATGAGCTCTGCCATTGTTTCGCTTGCCAGCTTCCCAGAAAAGACAGATCATCCCTTTCCCCCCACACGATGCTCCTCTGACAATATGGGACATTGTGAAAAATGCTACCTCTCATCTCCAACTCTTAAATCACCTCCTAAAAACACTCCCGCCAAAGTATCCCCCCTAGCATTGAGAACTGACAAAATCCATCAAACTCTAGCTATGCCTGTTAGCAGCCTCAGTAGTGTGCAAGTTCAGAAGTGTCAAAGTTCTCAAGACTCTCTGAAGTTGTGGCGCTTTGGAGACTACGGAGATTTTTGCTGCTTTAATAATAATAAAAAAATCCCTAACACCCCCAAAATTATTTCACAAAGGACATGCAAAAGGAATGCTCATAGTACTTACAGCAACTATAAAAGTAACTACAAGTTTGACCAATTACTCTGAGGCTCTAAAAAAACTCTCATAATGGGATATAACCTAAATACCATCCCATTATATGCCGACAGAAGTATGCTAATGCCTATTACACATGGCATGAGCACAAAACGTGTTTATAGTATTTTACAGATGTCATTTATCCATATGTATCCTTTAAGGCAGTGCCACTTTATATTTATTAGTGATGTAAAGTCTCGGTCTCTCCTTAAAATCAGTGTCACCCCCTAAACCTCCATCCCTCCCCTCCACAATGAGGTGATCGCTAAGAGACCATTTGTATTCCATTGCAGTCGAGGTGTGACTGGGCGCTGGAGGCCAGTGCTGTGGCCAGATCTGCTGTCAGTATCTGTTAATGGGGGTGTCAAACACAACAGAGTTCTGCTGCAATGGGAGAAGTGGCCTTATTATCCACTCACAGCATGTGCAGGTTATATGAGGCACTGGTCACTAGGACCACAAACACACACACACACACACACACACACACAGTATTCCAACAACATTGCTGACAAGAGGAATATTTGTGAACGTCCTTGTCTATACAAGCTACATATTCTAAGAACAGTCGCTGCAATGCACATACAGTGTAGACACTTTTTTGTTCAAATGTCTGTTAAGTATTAGGAACACATCTAAAGAAGCATGATAGATAAAGCCAAGTTTTGGAAATAGTAATGAATATTGATTCATAACAAAACATTCTATGGACGTGTCTAATTCTTTGCAGCATGCATTACTAAATTCATATAGCCAATGTGTGACAGATGTCTTCTAGAGATGTAGAATAAGTCTAATGCATTCCGATAATTTTCCATGCTGTCTGTGAATATTGATCCGAATTTTCTTGTTCTTTTCCGTACTGTCAAGACTCTGCAAGCTTTCACTAGGACTAGGAATTTATTTGTGCTTGTATCTCCCTAAATATTTTTTCACAAAGAAATAAAACAAAACCATTCCAGGTACTAAAATTATGAATTATCTATTTATTTATATATTCAGCACAAAGTTACGCCCTTGTATCCTGGTAATGGTAAGTGGAAATAATCCACACCAATGTAAGCTACTTTGATCTTAACAGAATATACAGTATTATGGTATTATGGTATGTTATTTTTCTGACTAAGCTATATGTAATGGTAGGGTTCACATAAATAAAATCACACAAATGTAACATAAGCAAATGAAAATGATGACTTACAATCAGATCAGGTTTTAGTCAAACACCTAACGAGCCATCATGAGCAGTGAGTGGCCTAATATGGTTTAGCCCTGTTACCACAGCATCAAGTGGAAAATCCATTTTCATTTTGTGCCTGTACATTTCCATTGGAATTACTAATACTCAATTATGGCATGAGTGGCCAATGGCAGATGTTTCAATGTAAAAAATGTTTAAAAGCCCAAGAAATGTGACAGGAGAATGACCCACTCACAAAAACGTTCTGTGGAATACAAAAAGGTAAAATACAATGTACTGTACATATACAGGAAAGGTGTTTTGTAAAATGGCCATTCATTTGCCCTCGACAAAGGCGAGATTACAGAATATTTCTTTTTGTCCGGAAACTCTTTGTTACTCCTAATATCCAATGCACACATATAGATCATTAAAATGGCCACTGCTACAGCATGAGAGTGTAATTATCACTGTCATCATTGCTTCTATAGTAGTCTCGAAATCTTGCACTAGATTCCTCATTTATTAGCTCAGGGAAGTAGAATTACAATAGTGGCAGGGGCATGGGGTGGGGGCGAATGTAAGATTGTTCATTTCCAATTAGCATAACATCAGTGGACTTCAACCTTCTTCTCATCCCTTCCAATTAATATAAAATGCAGTATTACTCTTGGAAACACTGAAATAGTGTGATTTATGGCATAGGCTTTTTTTTTTTTGCCTAAGATGCAATTGTCATTATAACATATAGAGTATCTATGATCCAGTAATTATCTGTGTAATGAGGCTGCAAAAATGAGTTTAGAGACATTTTTCACAGCAAAATGAATGGCATGAGAGTTTACAACTTTTAAAAGAAAATTATACTGTAAGGTGTTTGTGGACTTGCAAGCTACAAGAACACAACAGCAGTTATATTGTATTATAGTGAAACCACATTACAGTGACACCTGTGGCCCAGAGCCTGCTCATTGTATAATGGATCTGAAACCTAATCAGTGCAAACTGCAACCTAAGGAGTTGGAATGAGCAGGATATAGCCTCAAACCCAAAGGTGCTGTTGCCAGCAAAATACGACAGCTATGGGTTACGCCCTTGGGTGAGGGGGAGCGTGTGTGTGTGTGTTGGGGGGGTGGGGGTGGGGGTGTGTGTCTCCGAGGCATTAGCTCTTTGTCTGTTATGGATGAACTGAATGAAATCAGAGCAATGATGAATACTAATGATTTTTAGGCTAATATTTCTTTGCATATTTAATGCTGAGCGTTAAAAACGGTGGCTTTGTTAAAATGATTCAGAAGCGACCTACAATTGTCAAAAATGCCCATGCCTGGCTGTGTCCACTATATAAGCCCATGTTCTGTTTTATTAAACGCTGGGCAAGTCAGGAGATGGTTTCTATGCAGATGTGTTAAAGACAACTACAGTATTTTAAATGTCTCCTTTCATAAAATGAGTTCCGTTTTAAAGAATTATGTTTTCTGCATGATGCTTGCTGATACTCCCCATAGGTCCAGAAAAAGTATGAAAACCATAACCAATTTACAGTAAGATTTCCATCTTACTATTAACCCTTAACTCTCCTACCCATACACTTAGAATGGATGGTTTCAATAATTCATAATTTTTCTTAGATTCATATCCATTGTGCACTGTGATTTGCAATTTAAAGACAGAAATAATAATATCCACCTACAGACTGGAAAGCTTGGAAGGACTTACCTTCCAGTTGGTAAACATTTTTTATATCCTCTAGCCATTTGCCATTTTTCTATCTACAGCAATAATCAAGTAGCCGAATTCAAAGTTATGTTACCCCGACACAAATTAAGGTTTTGGCCAAATAGCAAGTGGGCCTAAAAGTCTCTTTGGTACAGACAATGTCCTTGTTCCATAGTCCACCAGAGTAAATTGTTCAACATAATAATTCAAATGATTTAGCTTGCAGACCTAATTAAAATTGTATTTCTTTATGCTGCCATCAGGATGAATGTGTTATAGGCTAGATGTGTAAACCAAATATGCCCTATTAGACTACTTCAGAACACCCTGCACAAACAGGTTTACTTTACTAGATAAATGTTGATAAATGAGCGTATTCAATATAAAAATAAGCTTATTCAAGCATGTCATCAAGGACTATCTGAAGGCGTTTGTTTGTTTTATTATAAAGAAAGGATTCTCAATTCTAAAGTAAATTTTAAAATATCCTGAGAACATTTAATGAGTCATTCCAGACCTGAAAAATCTACACAGCACTAATTAAATTATAGAAGAAGGGCTTCTTCAGAATCTTTTGGACCTCTCAGCTCTAAGTCTTCTTCTCCAACACCAGTAACTAGTTTATGAAATCAAAATTTGCCAAGCCTAATTTCTGAATTGATAAGCCAGTTGTCACTCTGGGTGGGCCATGGGTGTAGGCCCACCCATGTACTGTATCACATTCAATGTTAGCAAACTTCACCGGTTGCAATGTTTTAACACATTTTGCTACGGTTTCCATGCATGCAATTGGTGACAGAATGTTTTGCCACCTTCTGTCATTTCAAACTTGAGGGTCATCTTTCCAAAAAAAAGATTCTACAGATAAATTGATGCACAGCAACAGGTTAGTGGTTGGTATCTGCACATTTATTTCATTAATGACACTGTCAATCTCAAGAAGGCCTACGAGTGAAATCAGCTGAAGGAGGAAGTGAAATCAGAGGTACTTAAGGAGGAGATTTGGATTTAAAGTGGGGTCCTGAAGCTCATTCTCACCCTGTGAATAAAGGGGCTTAGCCAGTCTAATCCAATCCCTTTGCATTAATGATCTAAACTTTCATTCTGCAGGCACCACAGCATTTGTTGTGAGAGCACCGAGAACTCTAAGAGTCAATCTGAAGAGTCTGCTTGATGGATTTACTGTTTCGCTCACAACTCAGATTGAGAACCAAAGTTGAGCCAGACCCTGCCTTTATCTCTGGTTACTGGCATAACAGTGTGATTACCATATGAATTAAACAGGAAATGGTACTTGATTTTTCAATGTGTAATTTACTTTCTGTCAAATACAGCATGTTTTTATTAAACAAATTAACTGTCCTTGCAGCCACTATGGGAGTGAAAGGCTTCCATGAGTTGACACAATATGACTTGAAGTGTGACCAAAAGTCTTCAACAACTTTTGAAGGGCTAAATGAGTGTAAGCAAGCAAAATTGGGAGTGTCATACTTACAGGACAGAAAACAATCCATGCTAAGGGACAGATTATCCACAGCAAAGGTTGCTATAGACCCAGAGGTGCTGAACTGCAACCAAAACCTATAGCATGACAGGAAGCCAGGATGAGAGAGAAAGGGAGAGAAAGAGACAGAGTGAGAGAAATTCATTATGCTGATCCATAGGGTACAGCATGTACATCAGCAGTATGTGCAGTGTGCAGCATATGCCGTATGTGTCATTATTCAGTACGTCCTTGTCTAATGCTGCATTACTTCCTTTGGCAATAGGTTGCGGCAATTAAGAATTTCATCTTTCATGTGCTAATACGCTTGCTACAGTCGTCAGGCGATGGAAGGCTGAGTGGGTTTGTTCGTTAAACTGAATTTTCCCCGTTTGAGATTCATCCATAATTTGCACAATGTATTAAATTCAATCAGCATTTTATATACCTACATTGTAAAAGCCATGTCATTGATATGGGAAAATAGGGCAGGTCATGGGGTCAGTGTAACTCTTTCTGACTTTAATGGCTGTGCATATCAAGTCAGAAAAAAAAGGAAAAGAAAAGAAGAGAGAAAAAAAACAGAAAGTTATACAATTTTAATCTACTCTCCATGGAGTAGGATTAGCAAGACCTGCTACAAAGGAAGAAGTCTAATAAGACACATCAAGATGAAACAGTCTGGTGCTCTACCACTGTCTTCTCGAACTCACAAATCAAGAGCCATACTTAATTGAAGGGAAAGAGTGGATGAATGGAAACCCAGTGCATTGATTTCTATAACCCTCCTCTGCTTTAAGAGCCAGTGATGCGAAGACAGAGGCACTAAGACACATGAAAGGGCCATGGTACAAGCCTAGCCCCACTGGGATTCATTAAGATCTCAGAGAGAGTGTGAGGTTAGCTAGCAAAAAATGGAATGTAAATCGTGAGGCAATCAGCATTTGGCAAGACTAGTTTTCGGATGAAGCCTCTTCACCAGCTGTTGGGTTGACTGTTCCATTTACTTTACTTCTTCCATAGAAAAGTCTTTATCCCTGATTTTGTGCATAACACCAGTACTGCTCTCAGAAAAAAGGAAGAAAGAAAAATTCCTTATACTCTAGCAATTTTGATCAAGCAGAGAAAGACTAAAATCATCAATGCTTTGTTAGATCATGTTTTGAAGGAAATCATGTGTGTACATGTATCTGCTAGATCATGTGCTTCAATCGCTGACCCCTCAGCTTTGTTCTCAGTCCCATATTTAGGAAGGCCTGTTTAGCTAGGCAATTTAAGGTAGAAGTGTTATTATTATTATTATTAGTAGTAGTAGTAGTAAAAGTAGTAGTAGTAGTGTTGCTGCTGCATTTATCATTTATCTGATTCTTACCAGTCCGCTAGCCCATACAGTGGTACAGTAATGAGTTGCCAGCCTCCCTGCTGGACCTTGGGATCACTGGTGGACTGCCATTTTGTTTTCCATCCTTCAGATACTGTGCTGTTCTCCAGCAAGGACAGATTGAGCACAGAATTCTGGGCTCCTCCACACATCCAGAACCGTAGCTAAAGAGAACATTATAGATAACAACCCAAATTCACCAAATAGAGCAAAAAGTAACAATCACTAAAAACACAGTTCTCCAATATAAAGTAAAATATCTGACAGACATGGACAACATCTGACAGACATGGACAACACTCAATGTATAGCTTGGCCTGCTTCAATAATGCAAGATCCTTTATATTTTGCTCTTTGCTATCCTGGGTGTTGTGCATGAACGTACACAAAAGTCCTGCATTCAGCAAGCTAATTCTCTCATTTCAAAAGATGCTTACTGGCGAAAACATGGTTATAATAGCTAGATTGATGATAAAATGACTGTCAGATAAAAATAACACCATTTATCTGGACTTCGGAGGCTTCACAAAAATCTCTTTCTGAACTGCTAAACCCTCAGTGCAAAAAAAAAAAAAGTCTTCAGCAAAGCAGTGTTCGGATGAGAACTGGGGAGGCAGAGGGATTGAAGTGCTAATCTGGAATCATGACTGCCGCTCTGGGCAAGTGCCAGGCTGATACCGCTGCGAGCTGTGCCCTCACATTGCCCTGGGCACAGTCCATGGTGGAGAGGGCCTGTGCTTCACAACTATCAGGGCCTGCCACTCAAGCTGTTGACCAGCTTTTTTCTTTTCTTTCTTTCTTTTTCTTTCCTCCTGTCACAAACCTGTTCTATGTAATCTTCTTCCACTATTTCTTGGTCTTTCTCAGTTCTTATGTGGCTCTGAGGAGGTATTTTCTTTGCACACCGACCCTTCCCAACCACACCCATCCACACACCCACACACACAATCAGCCCTTTGGCACCTCTGCCTCACCTTCTAAATATTAACCTTTAAAAAACTCACCCTTTTCCCTTTTATTTTATCTAGCTACCATTAACCCTCTTGCCTAAAACCCCTCACCTGTAATTATTTTACCCAACCAAAAAGGCACAAAAGCCCTTCCATATGCAGAGCCTCATATTTACCGTAGGCATAGAACTGCATTTCACAAGAGCTTTGCCGCAGGCAAGGAGCAGTGACCCGCTCTAATCTTAAAACAGAAATCCATACATCTAAACTGCCACAAGTTCAAGGCAAATGGGGTTCATTATTCCTTGACAAATTAGACTTGTTATTGATTAATTGCTTCAGTATTCAATGTATATTTTGTACCCTCACTAATGCTTTTCTTATAGCAGTGTGAATATAATTAGGATGAAACATTTATTTCCTCACAAGAAGAGTTTCACAATTTCCTCAAATCGTGTTTGCTTATATGACCACTGGCAATGTCCAATTATTTTATTATATCTATGTACTACATACACACTGTGGCCCATTAATGAGCTGCCTGTCCTTCATGTTAAAGCTGAATAAGGAAAAGTAGGGCAGTATGAATAATCCTCCCTGAGCAACCGTATAGATATTTTAGTGTATTGTTCTTGGTTAGTAATAATCAGGAAACAATGGTGAATGTGGAAACTGATGTTTTCCATCGTATCCTTGCAGGTGAACAGGGTACTGGTGGAGAAACGGAGCCCGTGACCCAGGACGGCTTAGGCATTTAGTCAGGGGAACCAGAGAAAACGGCTCTCACCGAGCACATGGCATTGCGCAGAGGTGGTGAGAAAAATGGGCTCTGCAGCAGCGCTGTTCCTCGCTGACCTCTGGACTGTCCGTTATCAACCGTCAACACAGCCCCTGAAGGAAGAATACAAGGTACACAAGCAAACACAAACATATGATATTATTTATCCTCTGGACACTTCAAGTTATTGTTTCAGACTTGGAAATTACAGTGGTAAGTAATATTGTATGTTCCATTATTGGTGTAGGAATAACTTCGATATTCTTTCACCTTTAAAATCATTCACATATTCATGTTAATAACTGCTGTAATTACAAGTTTAATATTTTAGAAATCACCACTACACCTAATAACTTTCTGCTGTTATCGCAATATATTTGCACTTAGTTTGTCTAACTTTTTCTTCCTACAGAAGAAATGGGTTCAAGGTTTAGCTTAACAATGTGAACTGTCAACTTTCAACTGTCAATCGAATTACAATTAGAAAAATAGACATTAACAAAGCACATAACTGGAAACATATTGATTATGCTCTGCTAACGATCTAGACAATATAATCCCTGGTAAAACTAATCTGAGATATAACAAGGCAACGCCAGACCCAGCTATCCCAAAATGTTTGTCTGATGCACGTTTCATAGTAAAAGAAAACTATGAAAAGAAAATACCAGAAAATACTTCAAACTGAAAACTTTGTTTTACAGTACCTGAGGATGGGCAACTGGCTCTGAGCTCTTTGGGCAAAGAAGGCTGAGACTTCCAGGATGGGCCTTTGGTCTGCCAGCCGCAAAGACCACCATCAAAAGAGCAGTAGCTGCCATTAAGGAATTGACCTGAGGAGCAAGGAGGGACAAAGACAAGAAAAAGAATAGTTTTACAGCTATGGTAACTGCAGCTTTGAGAGAGAGACAGAGAGAGAGAGAGAGAGAGAGAGAGAGAGAGAAAGGCGGACTAAAGCATAACAGAGAGAGAAGAGAAACAGAGTGCACAAGAGAAGTAAGAGAGACACACAGTAGGGGCTGAAGGGTTGATCCCTCGGCTTTGGGTGAGTTTCAGGGCTGAGGAGAAGAAGCTTTACACTTCAGAAGGAGATGAAGTGGTGAGAGGGGGAGGAGCGAATAAAAAGCAAACGAAGGAGATATTCAAGCAACGGTGAAAAAAGAGGGAAGAGAAAGAAAGAGGAGGAAAGAGCTCACGAGGGAATTCTAGTGGTACAGCCCTTTGCAGACAGGCCTTTGCACTTCTTCGCACTTTGTACTGAAACCGCCAAAGCTTAAACACAAGCACAGTACTAGAATACACAAACCCATTACCAGGTGAGTGAGGAAGTCAGGTGGTATTACCTTTTCAACTTACCAAGGTAATCTTTCAACAGTTCAGCTTGTATTTGTTTCAAATGGAGGAGAATTTCAGCAAAGAGTACGGATATGTGTACACGTGTGGCCTCTTTGTTGCAATGTGAGGTTGCTTAACCATTCGGTATGGCAGTCTGCAACTGGGGATGGGATTATTCTATCAAAATCCTCTTTAAAGGGAACACCAAAGCCCCACAGTGAGATTGCACTTGTACATTTGGGAAAAAACCTACGAAAATTAACACATTAATGACCTACAGAAGCTAAAGATGCGGTATGATGCAAACCAGGTGATGCAAATCAGGTGTACAGTTGTTTTTATTTATAAAATCGTTTTTATAAAAAAAAAAAAACACTGATTTCCCTGACCAACTGAATTAAACTAACATTGGAAGATATCAAATGGATCAAAATGATATTATGAACAAGTTTGCAGATTTGTCTAATTGACAATATTCTTTGTAGTTATTGGAAATCCTGGTTGTATTGTAACAATCTCTGACCAAATTTTAAAAAGTAGGAATTTTCACACTCTCTCAACCTCTCTATTTCTCTCTCTATTTCTCTCTCTCTCTCTCTATTTCTCTCTCTCTCTCTCTCTCTCTCTCTCTCTCTCTCACTGGAATAGGCAGCCTTGGCCACAAATGATATCTGATTTAATTTTGTGCTTGTCATTGATCCATGAAGCATTTGTTAAGGAGAGAAGCCCGAATCATCTACAGAGGTGAGATGGAGGGAGTAAGGAGAGAAATGATAGCCATTAAGCATGTGAGTGTAAACATATCGACCCAGCCACCATCAGGCTTCAGGAGTGGAAGGCAGTCTCATGAGGATCCACAGTAGTAGAACATGGCTGTGTGTGAATTGGTCTGGTTGCCTTTCTCTGTGTGTGTGTGTGTGTGTGTGTGTGTGTGTGTGTGTGTGTGTGTGTGTGTGTATGCGCATGTGTTTGTGTTTGTTATGTGAGTTTGCAGTTGTGCAAGTCTGTGTCTAATTCTGTGTGTGTAGGTGTGCTTGTGTGAATTTTATGACAACGCAGTTGTGTGAGTCTGTATATGATTGTGTATGTGTGTGTGTGTGTGTGTGTTTCAAAGAGCGATGGATAAAGAGTGTGAGAGAGACGGAGAGACAAGGAACAACAGCAGGGAAGATGAGATGGGTGAAAAGATGACACACTGAAGGCATAGCTAAAAATATTTCACGTAAATGTGTATCATTTTTAGCTTTGTTGCATGAACTGGTTGTGTTCCAAGCACCTAAAAGGAATGATTTGTGAATGCACAAGCAAGCAATAGTTTAGGATCATAAAGAATAGGTAATTAGGAATTGCAGATGACATCTTTTGGAAATGAGGGCGGTGATGAGGAGAAGAGTGGTGGTGGAGGCTTCAAACAGCAGGGGGCACAGAAACAACAGAACAGAAAGAGAGAGAGAGAGAGAGAGAGAGAGAGAGAGAGAGAGAGAGAGAGAGAGAGAGAGAGATAGGAACTGGACAAAGTGATAGATAGAGGGCAGAGATGGAAAGAGGGAAAGAAGAACCCTTGAAACGTATTGATTTGGAAAATGACTGCAAATTGTATAGGAAGATTGTAATATGTGGGGCATCTGCCATTGGTTCTTATAATCGATTTCTTATGAGAGATAGCTCATAAAGTCAAGAGAGAGAGATCGAAAGCTAGGCAATTAGGTCTAATGAGTATTTGGATTGTCTACTTATTCACATGAGACATCACCTTCCCTGTCAAGCACAAGAAGTCTAGAGAACAGTCCTCCAATTTAGGTCAGCATTTTCCAATCATATATTGTGAAAGTGTTTTTTTTGAGCTGGTCAGCTGACACTCACTATTATTTAGGGCAAGTCTATACTCATCCAAGTGGGCAGCACTATGAGGAACAATAATGTTGGTTATTAAACATATATGTGCTTATTTCCAGTCACATTTTCTAAAGGTGTCAAAATGAATACATTTACATGGAAATGAGACAATATTTCATAATTCACTCTAATAAATCGGTCTGTGTTGGCTGTACTAATGAGCCTTGCTTCCTGAAATGTATGCACACAGAAAGACAGATAAGCAGATACCTCACACACACACAAACACACACACACACACACACACACACACACACACACACACACAGGCTGATAGTGTGATAGTGACTGAATGATAGAGTGAATGTAAATATGAATATGGATGAATGAATGAATATGGATAATCTGGCCAGCAGTGAGGTGCTGAGGAATGAAACCAAACCATGTGGCCACTAATCCCCTTTGCAATAATGAGTCCGTTATGCCGTATGTACACTCTACATTTAGTAACGTATGCATGAAAACATGTTGCAAATGCAAATCATGTATATAAAAAATGTGCAGTACTGTAGGCTATTGGTGTAATCAAAATGTCACTGTGCAGACCAAACAACAAATACAGTAGAGGTAGAGGCAATGAAAGAATGACACAATCAACAAATTGATTAATCCAGCAGACAATTAAATATTTTTTCTGCAATACAGTGTCTACAGTTGATTTAATCATCATATTGTGATGGACACACACACATACACACACAATCATGCACACCCACCCACCAACACACACCCACCAAAACACACACACATACACACACCCACACACACACCCACACACACACACACACACACACACACACACACACACAGACACACACTAGAAAACACAGTAGCATCCCTGCCCTCAGTGTGCCCCATACACTTTATACTCACGACACGAGCTGCCTTCATCATCACCCTGTGGGCAGTCCACCCTGAAGTCGCACAGCTGCTCTAGGGTGATCTCTGGTCCACCTTGGCAGCGATAGCGTCCCTGGAGGGTGATGTGCATGTTGAGGGAAGTATCTGTAAATAGAAAATAATGATAATAATAACATTATTAATATTCATTCCTATTTAACATGGATGAATGATTTTTTTTTTAACAGACTCATTGATTTTCCTTTTGGTTAATGAGAGTAGAAATTGAGCAGAACCTCACTTTGAAATTCAGTTGACTCTAATTTTCAAAAGAGAGAGTTTGCTTTGAAGAAAGACTACCAACACTGCATTTAAGTCTGGAATGTATGAATTACAAGCCAAAAATCAATGACAGTCGTTGACCTGGTCTCCGCCCCCTGCACTTCTGTTGCTGAAGAAATTATATCCTGATACATCCTATTACAGGTCTGCCCAGTGGTTAGCTCAACCTGGGAGTGCTCATCCAACATGTTCCTTTGAAAGGTTATTAGGTAGGAATTCATCATCCACAACTTAGCAGAACACCTGTTGTCAAATGACTACATTGCAACATCCTCCCAAAGGGAGACCAAGGCTGCTTGCAATGCATTTCATAAAGGCCTGGCTGCATTTTAGTAAAGATATTTATAAATATTCTCAATTTCAATGCAGTGATCCTATTTTAATATCTTTGTGTACGTGTGATGTACAACAAATACAATGGTTGGATGAAAAGAGTCCCCCTTCCCTGTCTCCAACTGCTCAAGAGAATCGTGATAAATCATCAAATCAGACAGTACAATCGCATGTTTTTGCATAGCATACGTTGCCACGGCACAGAGCAGACAGCACAAAAACAAAAGCGTTTATGGTTCAAGTGGCAAAACTGGATTTCGCTCAGACTAATGCGCAAGGTCATTGATAGCATCAATGGGACCGCAGTGATACTGTCTGGATTTTGCATATCTATGCAAATCACAGTGGAGGATCTCTAGACTGGCTCCCTGAAGGAGAAAGAGAAATGAATCGTTCACATTGACATCATTTTCAGATTATGATAAAGGGAGAACACTTTCTTTCAAAACACGCGCACACTTGCACACGCATGCACGCACACACACACACACACACACTAACACAAACACACACTTTAAAAAAAGATCTTTAGAAATCACTGCAAGCCATTTTCTCTTCATCAAAAGGGCTAAAGCAGAATGCAGCTTGCAAAAGCATAGCTGCTTGGACAGAGTTGCTGAAGTTTGCTCCTGCATGTATTATCCATCAGTGTTGAAATGTGAAAAATAAATAAAGTGGGCTCTATAATTGATCCAGAGCTATTTGAAGAGAATTTATACTAAAAGGGACACCGGACAAGTCTTTTTTTTTTTTTTTTTTTTTTCTGCAGCCACAAATTTATCATTTTTTACCTTGTGCCATAGCCTAAAAATCTAGATGCCCCCTAGTAGCAACATTTTGGCACAGCGACTATGTCGAGCCACACACTATAAGGTCTTACCAAGCCTTGGGAAGACCAATCGCAACACATTATCACTGTGAAGTCAATTGGCGGCTTTTTCTAAATAACAACAGGGCTGATAACTAGGAACAATGTTGTATGTGTGTGCTATAGAGTTGGCTTTGGAGGAGTTAGGCTTTAAATAAAAAAGGCACTCAAGTCATTTGTTTCATAGATGGAGCTAAGCTTTGAATTAGTTGTTTTGCTGACATTGATCTGATTTGTTATAGTGCTATTAGTGTTGCTAAGGGTTGTCCTCATACTGGACTATACCTGCACATTTTAAGGTTACAGGATTGTCAAGCTAGCAATGTCCTAAATTCTCAGAAATACATGTAGACTACTTCCTATCTCTCCTTCGCGTACTAAACACTTTATTGTCAAAATCAATTTGCAGGAGTGTCATTTCTCTGACTGCTTCTCTTTCTCTCTCCGCATGTCCAGGTTGGCCAACCAGCCTGAGCACTTTCAATATCATGTTGAGCCAATTCCTGTTATTTTACCTCTTTAACTTTCAAGTGACAGACTGGAACCACATTTACATGCGGTGAGCAAGAAACACAAGCTCATGTAATTGCCAGGGTAATTAATGTCCCCGTTTCACAGCTCAGCATGGCGCGCTGGGTAAAAACGTCTCCTAATGGCCTTTTTAATCATGGTACGGATAAAGAAGACTGAGTGAAAGACAAAAACAAACGGAAAAAGAGATGCTGAAAACCAACAAGCTAATTTCACTTGATTGAGGGGAGAGCTGGGGTAGACAAATTATTTATTATGCAGTCATGCTCGACTGTGTTTGTGAATAAACAATGTTGTTGTTGTGTGTGTGTGTGTGTTTGTGTGTGTGTGTGTGCATGTGTGAGCACACACATGTGCATGTGTATTTGTGTTTTGAGTGAGAGGTGTAATTATTTATGTGATAGGGTGGAGGACTTGTTGGCTCTTGATATGTGGAATGGATTTAAGTCAGTAGTAATAAACAACCCACATGAATCACCAAGACCAAACATGGACACTGAATTAGAAGAGAACATGGTTGGCTGGAGACCATTATGGCTTTTGAGTGATGGATGTCTACTGGAAATGTTGAACTGTCGGCATTCCACTGAAAAATATTTAGAAGGCTGAGCAACTGTTACACATTCCTGGGAGCTGTATGCACTATTGCTGACACTGTGAAAGTCTAGCAGGATGATAGTCACTGATGATTATATAGACTGATGAATCTGCATTAATTACAGCAGGAAATAGCATGTGCAATATTTTTAATGATTCAAAGCCCATACACAAGATAATTTTCAGTATCATTTATAAATTGCATGAGGATGCACGTAACTTAAAGCCCTCCGTGTCTTTTTTTCGCCATTGCAGCAGTCCAAAACAAAAATTATGCTTGTTTTTGAGATGTTTAATAATTCAGCATATTCTGCTTTCTTCCTTGTCCTTCAAATCTGAAGTTAGAGACAGCCTTCCCCTGAGGTAATTCACCTTTGAGGTAGGTAATTCACCTTATCTTGTGTTTAACGTTTTGCACTGACATCTCAATGCCAACAACACATTTTTAAGGGGATTTTGATAAACCATACTAGTGGAAAAGCTTGTTGATATGTTTTAGTTAATTGGGGATTAGCACATGAGATAATAACCTGTGTAGCCGCAGGTGGGACAATTGGGCCTATTTGCATGGAACAAGTTCAGGGTGGTGAGGAAGTTATTGTGATTTGACTAAAGATACAGTTGAGCCGTACTAACAGTAATGATGAAGAAAATACAGACAAGAACTGGAGACACTTAAACGCACACTGATATGGTAATACAGCAGTTTTTTTTCCTTATTGTGGTATGCACACAAATGTATGTTCTCTTGAAAACAAGTTGTTTATGACACACTTATTAAAGGCTTTTTAAATGAGGTGATAAGGTGTTCAACAACAACAGCAACTGCCATTGCTATCAATGACGGTCCAAAAACAGGCCTTCATCACTTCGATGATCTCTGACTCGGTCCACCTCTATCTAGTGATCAGTTATCTCATCAAAACACTAAATGTCTACCTTCCTGTGACCTTTAAAATTCTTCCTTCCGCCATGCCGGTTACATTTCCTTCATCCTCACATCCTTGGCACACCTTTCATTTCCCTGTGTAGGTATTTGCAGCCCAAAATGTATTCAAAAAGCCCTGATTCGGCGTAATTTCTAAAAAATAATACTGGACCTTACCATTTCATTACCTCATTCATAATCAACTCTCACTTCAACAATAAAGCAATTCTTCATGAAGTTATTGAAATAAAGGTTATTGTATAGAAATAACATTAAAAAAGTCAGTCATTATCCAGCCATTATTTAATAACATGAGCTGTCCTACACCATTACCCTCTTATTACCAATCCGTGGTAAAGTGTTACTTGAGTTGGGTTAAGTGTTATCTGTGAATAGGGTCTCTTTCCTATATTGTTCCAAAGCTATGATTTATACATTTCTATGTAGGGGTTTAAGTGTGTCTGTACAGTATGTGTGTGTGTGTGTGTGTGTGTGTGTATGTGTCAAAAGAGAAGTGCTTCAATATTCAGTGCATTATTACTTGTTTCTGTGACAATTTCCCCATCATCCTCCATACAGCCAAGGAAAAAGCTTGAAACATCCAGGGGAAATCTAACAAGGGTTTAAAGTGTATAATATTTCATTGCAGTAATATACGCATACTGTATATATATAAATATATAATATATGAGAATAATATAAATATAATTATATGATATATAGTATTTTCTTTCTCCATGTTCAGCACTGAGGCACCTCCACAGTTCAGAGAAAAAAGATAGGACCAAAAGAGCTGCATGAAATGTGAGGTGCAAAAAGAGCACCGGGAGCCTCTGATATCAAAGCAGTAAAGGACAAGCTTTCAGTGGAGCCTCTGACCAAGTAGGCTTGAAAACAGAACCAGAATGTTTTGATCCATGGTGGTCTGGGTAGGGAGGTTCCTTTCCTTTGGAGCTCCACAGGGTCATAACACAACAGTGCAATTTACAAAAAATGGACTGAGGCTTCAAAATATAGGATTCAAAGAAAATCTTATTTTTTTCCTATGGAGTTGAAAGAATATGGTTCTCAATATCTGAAAAAGAATCATTAAATCACTGTGATGAACCTATATATCACACAGAGAGATTTGACACTGAGTGATTAAGCAGGATAACCTTATATATTTTACATGTTCAGACTACCCCAGGTGAGGGGTATTCCTCACTCATTCAGACACGAAATAAAACAAAATCTGACTAATTGGGATGAGTTTATAGACATTATATGAGAAGTGCTGTGTGTCTTTGTTTGTTACCAAACCAATGCGAGACCGCAATGTGGAGATTAGAGTGTAAAGGGGAGCTATCTAAACAATTCCTGTACAGGGGAAGTTCTTCTCTGAGCTAAGCTAGAAGACAGCAGACAACATGCAGCTAATTGACTATAACCCATCAAAGCAATAAACGATACGAACAAGATTTCTTTTGCAATAGTCATAGGCAGGCAAGAGGGCAAGCATTAAAAAGCCCACAAGGAACAGCAGATTATTAATTTAACAAGCTACATTGTCCTCAGAGGCTGAGGCTGTACTGTGCGATTATCTTTCACCGTAAACATCCATCTAAAGGACTCTCTCTCTCTCTCTCTCTCTCTCTCTCTCTCTCTCTCTCTCTCTCTCTCTCTCTCCCTCTCTCTCTCTCTGCCCCACCTACATCTACTCACTCTCCCGGACTCCCACCCCCTCCCAAACAAATACTTTTGCACCACTGGAGGTACTGGATATTGCACGTTGAGCCAATTAAAATGGTAAATAGTATTCAGTGTGCTTTCGTTTACAATAGCTGGGCAAAAAATGCAAAAAAACAAAAAAACAAAAACAGGAACAGGCCAATTACTTGAACCTCAGTGATAATCCATTATAATTAATGTATGGACTTTAATTGAATGTGTCATCTCTGCAGTCGTCCAAGACTAAAGAGCTGGGTAAGGAGATGATACAAAAACAAGCTACGGTACAGTACAATACAACATGAGCCAATATGGGCTAGCAAGATCAGTTCATTATTTAATATATTATACAATACAATGGGCTACCGAGGTCAGTTAATTATGGCATGTCTGGAAAAATACGTGCCTCGCTAATTGAACACCGAATTAATATTTAACCTTCTTAAATAGACATAATACATTTGTCACTGCCTACAACATATTTGCTATCCACAGGTATGAATGAGAGAAGCACTTGGCCTGTGCAATGGCCACAATTCAGGGAAAATTGACAAAGCATAATTTCTAATTACCGTCAGTCAAGTTTTCAATGGTACACTGGTGAGCATTATTGGCTGGTGGGCATAGGTTATGCCTACAGCTCCAGCTTCGATAGCTCCCACACTGCCTGAGTGATGGAGCCTATCTGGTCCCAAGCAGAATGACAGAGTGGGTACTTGGCTAAGCCCTTGCAAATACACCACCTCTCCCGTCACCGCCACTGCGACAACCACGCGATTTGCCTTCCCACTCCCTTCCCAACTCACACACAGATCATTTCACTCAAAACTCCTACGGCAGAAGTGATTGATAGGCTGGCGAAACACTGACAATGCAGCGCGGCTAAATGTAGGTGCAACCTGGTGCACTGCAGCAACAGCAGCAGTTAGGGAAATGGCTGGAGGGTGTGTGTGTGTGTGTGTGTGTGTGGGGGGGGGGTGCTTACTTACTTAAAACACACTGTCATTCGAGTCAAGGTGGATGTTGATATATATGAGAGAATGTGATTTTTTTTTCTCTCAGATGTGCTGATTAATTCATAAATCAGGACCTTTCCTTCTGCTGCCTGATTGGCTTGCTGTGTGATGCGTTGCCACTCTGGGATGCCAGGAGTCCCATTTGAATGGAGAGCCTGTACTGCTGGCAGCCTCATCAGTATGTAAGGCAGGGAGGGACTGTTGTCGCTGGGCTGCCACAAGTGATGTGGAGTACATTCAGGCTTGACATGTTGAAGTTGCGACTCAAATAGATATGTCAAGAAGAGATGGGTTTGTTTGTTGTCGAGCTGGTGTGTCTCAGTCTTTTACCCTCTGTGACTTTAGGTTTGTGAGTAAATTTGAACGGAACTTTTCTTAATTTTAACTACGATGACAGTACATGAATGGTGGGCCCTTAATAGTTATCTGTCAGATAAGTGGTGATAAAGAACAGCGTGGTGTTCAAAAAAAACTTGTTAAACATAAATGTTACTTGTGAGGTTTATCTTACCATATCTTGTGGAGGGGGTTGTGAATGCTGTTGTCAGTTAAACTATGCTATGAATCGGGAGGGAAAGTGGTGTGGGGTGGGGTGGGGGGGTGGGAATCACTTTTTTTGCCTCCACATATCAGTAAATGACCAAAGCAAGCAAAACAGCTTCTCTCAAGGCCAGTTACGCAAACTGAAACTGAAATGTTGCAATTATAAATCATCTTGCTAATTCAGGCAGAAGTATGTTACCCAGTCATAAAAAAAACAAGAGGACTGACTTATCCAATTATTACGAGGAGAGTGATTTTCAGGCTGTTGCTTTAATTGGCTAATTATCTATGCAGTGTTCTGTATTCTACAAAATATGATGGATTGCTTCATTTTAGCACAAGTTCTGTATCCACACACACTTGTTTATATTCAAAGGAAACTTCTGGAGGATTAAGACATGTCCACAAATGATATGACCACACCCCCCCACCCATCCACCCACCCACACACACACACACACACACACACACCCGCACATACACACACACACACACACACACACTCGATATCCATCAAACTCCCCCTGTTATATGGCAGGTAATTTGAGCAAAAGCAGCAGGTGGGGTGACCCTGCTGCTTTGTGTTGTTGAGAGGCCAGGAGGATTAATGCTGAGAACAGGGACTGGAGATGCTCAGCTACAGACTGTGTGGCAGCAGAACACAGGCTGCCTTTGTGAACTAAATGCCACACAAACAGTTGGAGACCTGTCCCTGGATTTGCATAACAAGTAGCATGTCGCTCTAAGTGGTTTAACTCACACATCACTTCTATTTGAGGAATCAAGAGCAGAGGAGAAAGAATAAATAGTCTGTGAGTGAGTGTGTCTGTGTGTGTCTGCGGGACATGAAGGATCTGCTCATGAAGTTCATAAGTAGAACTATCCCAACACTTGTACACCATGTTAGTCACTCACTTTAAGTCTCTGATTAAATTCTCCCCAAACAAAACAAACTATTCTTATTTAATCTGAGATTCAAACTTTGTCATAACACCACAGACGTAGGCATAGAGATATTGTTTTTTTTCGCACACCAAACAATGCATGTCAAATCGAAAGGGTTAAAGCAATAGGCTAGAGCTGCGGGAGACACTGTGAACTTCACTAAGTACCTTTACTGGTTATGCTTTCATCATTCTCAGCAAACCTTGTAAACACTGCAGCAGCAGCCAGCACTAGAAGAACTATTGGCAATAATGAGAAAAAATGAAAAAGGGAAAGCAGTAATTGCTCCTACCTTCCAATACATTCAAAGATAAATCAAAGCCACCAGAAACTGATGCAGAGGGCATCAATTCTACCAGCAAGATGATGATTACAGCTAGCCAGTGTTTACATTGATCTGTACTCAACTGACCCTGCAATAAGCTATAACCTTTTTCTTTCTGTTCTTTCACAAAGTATTTTAGCGTACTTCTGATTTCATAACAGGTTATCCCCGGAATCAAAATAGCACCTGCATTGTCTACAGCTATAACTAGTAACTATAACCACTCATACAACAATGAATCCACACATAATTATTCAATAGAATGATGAAAGGCAATTGTACCACGTTTATTTCCTTTTTGAAATGTCATCAGGGATTTGTTCATTTTTTTCCAATTTTCTTGTTCCAAAGGTTTTGAATCACACACTATTATCAAATGCCAACTGTTCTCTGAAAGTAAAGACAGCACAGATGCAACGGCTAACAACAGCTGCCTCCAAGTTTTGGTTGATAACTTGTGAAATTGATTTTCTAAACAAGCTTTTCACTTTTCACAGAAAAGACAAAAGACACAGATATTTGGATTCGCCCTGACACTTGACAACCACTTGGTGTGATAGCTAAGCTTACACTTGTACGTGCACAGTATAGTATTACTATGACAAAGCACATGTATTCTTACCCATGCTGCAGTTTGTGGTGAATTGTGGTCTGTAGGTGGCTGCCTCCTGGTCCCCTGGCTGACTGTAGCTGGAAGATACTCGGAAAGGTCCGTTGTTGCTTCTAGACCCCAAGCTGAGATGAACCACGGCCCAGCTGCCAAGGAGAGAGAGCACCAGTAAGATGACCACCAGCACAACACAGCAGGGGCCACACAGGACCTGCGGGGGTCTGTGGGAACTGAGGGCCGGAACCACGAGTGTCTCCTCCACCCTGCATGGCTCAGAACCCTCTGGTGGAGCGACAGTAGCAGAATTGGGCTCAGTTCCGGAATCGGAACACAAGCCACCTGCCGCCTTGGGATCCATGTTCTCCTCCGTGTGTCGCATGCAAGCCTGGAGCCCCACTTCTGCTCTAGCACTGTGGGACCACAGGTGGAGGGTCTGACTACAAGTCCGCCAAGATTAGAGAGGTTTGTCAGTCTTTCAGGTGTTTGAATTGGATTGCATGCAGGTGTCTGCTAAAACCCAGGCTTGCTAGTTTGGGAGAATTATGTGATTTGATGTGGTATCTCAAGCGGCTAGCAGCTCTAAATGTCTCCCTCAGAACTGTCTGTCTGGGTATAGTTAACGTTCTCCCTAATTTTATTAAGCAAATCATGCATATTGCCTCAGGGCTTATTGACCAATGATTCTATGGCTCCCCCTCCTCCACTCTCTCTCTCCTCCTCCTCCTATCCAATCCCCTCCTCTCAGACTCTCTGTTCCACCTGTCGTCTTTGAATTTTGTAGTCATTCATTCATTCATTCACAATGTTGATGAGTTAATTTGTACTTGCCAAACCTATGTAAATCCCCAACCCCCTCCCTCCACTCACAAACACAATGACCAGTGAGTTGGTGGAAATCAGTAGGAGTCACAGGAGTGTCTGTTGTGATACACGTGCTGAATATTTGAATATACTGTAGTCTACATATGCTGTACATTTAAATATAGGTGTACTACAATATATAGGATGGATAGCTGAATGTAGTGTACTACCATATATGTGCTGAATATTTGAATATAGTGTAAGACAAGAAACGAAATATCCGGGGAGTATAGTGTACTTCAATGTAATAAAAAACATTTGAGTATATCATAGTACAATATGTGATTAAAGCTCAATGTAGTGTACTACAATTAGTGTACTCAATTGTCATGAACTACATTGCACATTAATTGTAAATAAAAGATAATTAATTAGTATAGTATCTGTTGTTTAACTACGGTCAATAAAATTAAAATGCAAATCACAGTCTAACACAACACCATTCAGATTAATGTGTTTTCATCCCCGCAGAAATGGTTGTTATCAGTAGGACACTGAATGTGGGGGGCTATAACAAAGATGCAGATGCAGATTAGTCATATTTCCCTTCATGTTATCAGACAGTGGGCATCAAAAAGCTAGTGTGGGTCTGATAGAAAACTGCATTACATGTAACTGACTGATGCTATGCCAACTATGAGATTATGGATGCAAATTGAAATGAGTCTTATTATGTAAACTTAAGTCTTGGAGTCACACAATGACATTGGACGTGGGATGCTCTAGTGGAGACTGACCCTGAAGTAGTTGATAGTTGAAAAAAACATTCATGCTTTGGATAAAAGCATCTGTGTGAATAACTATAAATGTATCACAGTTACAATACACCAACTGTGCTTACTGTCAATGTGTAGTTTCATTTTAACTCCGTGAATGAACATGGAGGACTGAGAAGTAGGCATAGGCCTTTAAATGAGGTCATGCCTCACTGCATCATGTCTGATTGAATAACGTCTTTAATAGTGTGTAATGTTCTTTGCATTCATGACACGAGCCGCTGTTGACCAAGCCACTGCTACTGTTGCATCATCTACATCGGCAAGCAACATGAACTAATAATGAGGGAACGGCAATGAGAAAACGACCAGTGATCCCATCCCAGTGCCACTGGTGGTGAATACTGCTCATACTTTTTTAAGGACCCCATTAAAATGAAAGATTTTTTGAGGGATAACAGCAGTAAACAAAAGAAATTAAAAGGGGAGGGGAATGGGGTGTGGAAATGAAATCACGAAATTGAAATCACAAAATCACTATTTCTGTTAGATGCAATATTACTCATTGAACGCCTATGACAACTTTTAAATCTATTGGGCCAACACTTTAAAGACATCCTGGATCGACATTCTCCAGATGTCTTGACACATTGGTATATGCAATCAGTTGGCATTCCAGTATCAGTTAAGTCTCTTTATTGTCAAATTCTCTACATATACTGGACATACAGAGGAATCGAAATTACGTTTCTAGCTATCCCACAGTGATGTGCATGGTCAGGAGAGCCAGAGCGGCACCTGCTATGGCATTCACCCAATCACACACCAGTGGAGGGGATTACCATGCAAGGCTCCAGACTGCCACCAGGAGCAATTTGAGGTTCAGTGTCTTGCTCACTGAACCTCAAATTGCTCCTGGTGGCAGGTTGCTCACACTTCGATGGAGTCAGTCAGAGTGGGGCTCAAACCTGCAACCTTGCAGTCAGTGAACGGCTCCTCTACAACCTGCGCCACACCGCCACACCAATATCTTTTATAGAGCTGTGAGTATAGAGCGTTTTTTGCATTTCTTACAATAACTTTTGTGTTCAATCACAAATATTATTTCTTTTTGTTTGTTATTTTGAGGGAATCCAAAACTATTTTTGATGGAATGTAAAACTTGTGAGTCATGGCAATGCAAAACTATGCCAAAGAATGCAAAAACCGCAGGATTATGAAAAGAAAAACAGCACACATATAGGCTAGCCTTTGGGGATTCTGCCTTTTCCTGTAGCCTACCTGTGTTGTTAGGGTTGGTTCATTATGAAACATAACATACTAAATAAACTCAATCTTCAATATGAAAACATCAAACTAACTGAGATAAACCGAAGAATTATTATACGATAAGAATACCAAACATTTTAGACAGAGCCTTATTTACAGAAATTAAACACCCAGCCAAACTCAGCCAATGTCAGGCATACTGATCCATACTTACAGATAAAGTTTTATCTTTATCTTTATTATTGCCCATTTAGCTTGTTTTTTTTTGTTATCAAAAAATTAGTGAGAGGAAAAATGGAGCCCAGGACAAGGCTTTAACCTTCTCCCTGCCTTTCTGTGGAGGATCAAAGAACCACAAAGCAAACAAACAAAACACCAGAGAAACGAGTAAAAAACATCAACCAAAAAACAAAACAAAACAAAAAACAAAAGTGAAGTGCAGCACATATTGGCACATCCACAGAGGATTCTTGTTAGTGCAGTGATATCATTTAGCTAGTAAACAGGGAGGAGAATCTAAAGGAGGCCAGGGGAAGTGAGGGAGACAAAAGAAAAAAAAATCGGAAAGAATTTTACACACACATAAATATCATCTCCCTTGCTTCTTAAAAAGCATTTTTAGTTAGTATGCCCTCCCTGTACCTGTGAAAAAACACTAAACACAAAAAAGGGTGTGTGACAGTGTGTGTTTTTGTATGTATAAACAACAGTGGGCGGAACTTAGGGAAGTTCAATAATCTCTGAGCAAGCATCTGGCTTCTCTTTGTTGAAAATAAAATCCACTAACAACAACTTCACATTTGCAAACTCTCCTCTATGGACCTGAGTGTGCACTTTTAACTACAGCCATTGGGTGGCTGAAACCATTTTATCTACCACCTGCTATGCCAGTTTGCCAGTTCAGGAGGTTTGAATTGTCATGGTGATCATTTTCTTTAACCTCACCCACGCAAGCTCTGGTCTAAAGTGCATGATGCTGAAGTCCATATTTACTTGCTTAAGGTGGTGGAAATAAAAACAAAGCAATGCAATGCTGTCAGAAGATATTCAGCAAATAAAAATATGATCTGAGACATTGTGAATGCAGTTCCAGCTGTCATCTGTGAATGACTGGTCACTCAAGAACTATTGAGATGAAGAGCTTATGTGTGTGTGTGTGTATGTGTGTGTGTGTGTGAGTGGGAGGGTGTGTGTCTGTGCGGGTGCTTTTTAGCAAAGGAATGTTTTAGGAGAACAATAACATATCAGACTGTTGTGAGAGTGTGACTGTCATGTGTCAATTTTATGTGTTAGTGTGTCTGTGTTTGTGAATGTCTGCTTGCTAGTATGACTCATTGTGTGTGTGTGTGTGCGTGTGTGTGTGTGTATGTATTTGTGTGTGCGCATCTGTGTCTGTGAGAGTTGGTTTTATAATGGACTGGACTGTTCTGGCTAGTGTTGCAATGGCACAGCTAATCACATTATACCTTTAACTGGTTTTGCAATGTGTCTAATGCATAATGCAGTTGCCTGGAAGTCTGAACCACAGCTGGATAGTAAGAAGGCATTGACAGTGATTTCACTACAACTGGAAATGCAGTTTTTAGTCCTAACCAGCAACCTCTCCTCTAAAGTGGGCATACACAAAAAAAAACTGAAAATTAAGTTGTAATTCTGTTACGGCAAATTATATTGTGGCTATTTTATCAGTAACAAATGATGTATAGCTTCAAATTACCACTACTACTACTTTTACTACTTCTACTACTACCACTATGACTACCACTAATACTACTACTTATAATAGTAATAATCCAAATGTGATGTTTCTACTGTGTCATAATTTTAAATTGAATATATACATAGTTAGGATATTTGCCAAGCATGCATCCAACATGGTACTGGAACCTCCATCTATTGCGTTCGGGTCTTCCAGTGTAATCGCTATTCCTGAACTTATGTGAACCTTTCCATCAATGTGAGACACTTTGCACTCTCAGTGTTTTACACACCTCTCTCTTAATCTCTCCATTTCACCCCGGTGACATTTTCTCCTCTCCTCTGCTCTCCTTGTCTCTCTCAATTTAACTCTGTCTTTCATGGTTCTACCAGATTTGAGCTTCTATTTCATCTGAATGTTCTCTGGTCACCATTTTTTTGCTATGTTAGAGCTTCACCATTCATTATGCTTTTCTTTTTACCCATTTGGACAAGGCAATGCCGATGGCCTTTTTTCTTTGAGCCAGCACATTCAGCTTCACAATGTCTGTTTGTTGAAGAAGGCAGTGTCCAAGAACCTCCTCAGAGGCTGTTTTAATTACTTAAAAACATTCTGCTAACTGAGAGATTATTGTAATTAGAGCATAAAATGTAAAGTATTTTGACAAAGTACAAACTTGTTTTGTTCAGAAATCACCTAACCGACATGCTGAGACAACAGCTGGTGATGACTCTCTTGCATGATTTAGTTTATAGGACCCTCACCTCTATTAAAGCAAACACAGATGAGGCAGACACAAACAAACACACACACACACACACACACATCTCCCACATGATAGAAAAGGCATCTGAAAATTACACAGGAACTTTTTCTGGTGTATCTGCCAAAGATATCCTCTAATATACCATATCATTAAATATGAACAGTCTCTAAAGCCAATTTCTATGTAAAAGTTCACATAATGTATCTGAGTCTTTATTAATTGTCTTGTACTGGGTACTGGGTTGACTGACATTTCACAACATATGAAGATACAACGAGCGCACAACTCTCTAAGCACGATAACAAATGAAATTGTAACAGTGCTTTAAACAAGCCTGTTGACATACCTTACATGGCACATGATGAAAAATAGATCCACACAAGCGCCCATGTCTCATTTCGGTAATGAAAACGCTGTAGCAGTGGCCCGAAGAGCCATGAAATTACGGAGATGAAAGCAAGATGACTGAGAGGGAGATGGGGGCTGGGGGAAGCATCACATGACAAGTGCCTGCACTTTTTAAAAAGTTGAATTATGCCCTGAATTCAATTATGCAGTGGCCTCGTTCTTGTTCTCTTGAAAAAAAAGAGGAAATTGCTCCACAAGATGACGACTGTGTTGATGAGGAAGGGAAACATTAGAGAAACGAACAGGCCTCTTTAACTAGAGCTATAAAAATCAGATTTTTTTTATTGTGTTTTCATTGTAGAGAGGCACAATAGTTTTACCTCTTGCCTGTTCCTTGACAATATGGCGTCTATTTATAATGTCATTCTATGAGTCACAAAACACCCCATGAAATATTGAAAAATTGTGAAAAGCTTTGGAAAAGTTCAGCGGAAATTGCTTTTCAGTTACATCACAAAGCATGTATAAATACAGCATGTTTGGAGTGGTAAATTGATAATATTAAGTTGCATGAAACTGGGTTTTTTTTGTCATGTAGAGGTAAACACCAAGTGCATGCACCATGTTTCACAAACACTGATATAGACTAAACATAGCATGTTTATGGATGCAGTGTTTTAGGAAGTAACTTTCACTGTGCTTAAAGGACTACTGACTACAACTTCCACAATGCTCTACCTATGCAAGCAGATCCCTGCGGATAAAACCCATCTTTTGAAGTCCGTAGACTTTGAGAAGAAAAAAGGGTCTCAGGGTTCCTTGAGTAAAAGTGGGTCAGCAGAAGGGCAAAGTAAATGTCAATCGAATCACGTCTTTTGTCTGTCCTACACAGAAATGTCCCCCTCTACAAAGAATGCAGTTTGATGGGCAGTCACAAGTGATGGAAAGAACGGAGTGATAGAGGCCAACGTTGCATCTTTGAAGATGGGTCAGTGCTACACTACCACTGTGATTGACTATGGCTGTCAGAAAGGCAATGCACCCAAAGATGAATGCACTTCATGTGTCCCGACTGACCTAATGAGGTGTGTGCTCTCATAGCTCAGTCAGCCAGCGTCTGGATTTGTCAATGAATCTCCCATTTCACCAGAGTTTGATTAGCTGTTCCCACAGGGCTAGCGAATCAACATTTCAGAAGTCATCTTAACACCTGGACCTGGGAATAGTCTGGGAATGAAATAGAACATTCAAGCTTTTTATTTTGTTTTCTTTTGTCACTGAAACAGTCTACATGGAGGACATCATTCAAAAACTGCCCTAAGTTACACTTTAAAGTTGCCATTCAATATGCTATGATGGGTGCCATGGAGCAAAGAAGAACTAATTGAACTATGTGGAGTAAATGTGTGGTCTGTAATGCTCGTGTCAATACATCGCTTCTGGCAAATGAAGCCAATATTGTAGTGGGTTCGTGTTGGCCTACAGCGATTCCAATGGAAATGGCCTTGAGTGACACAGGAAAGAACTCCTGATATTCTGACCTTAAAACAAAGGCTAGCTAAGCCCTCTCAGCATCTCCTCAAAATGAAAGTCAAGGTGCAAGTTCCTCATTAATGCCAGGAAGCTTGACATTTTCCTTGACGATATCAACATTCCAGCATGCAGTACACTGAAAATTCGAGGCAGTGGTACATGATTCGTTTTGGGGCATTGGGAATTTGGTGGCTGCCGTAACAAATCTTCCAACTTACTAGTAGCCCTAGTGAATGGCTCTCAGGGGACACATTAATTATTTGTGAAGCTATATTTTACCTTGGGGTCTTGCCATTTCGCCATGCTTCTAACCATGGTGTCTGCAGAGGGCTTTAACTTATAATAATAATAATATACTAATAATAATGACTTACTCCACTTTCAGGTCAATGACCTCTCACAAGGACCAGGCAGTTAAGCTTAATTTGAAACTAAAAATCAGGATGACTCTCTCCCCCCCCCCCCCCCAACCCCAACTCTCTCATTCTGTCTCTCTCTGTGTTTGTGTGTATTGTGTGTGTTGTGTAGAAAATTATTCAGAGAACCAAAAGTACCCTAGAACCCTAAGGTAAACTGTTCGCACAGTCAACAAGACGGACTGAGTTTCTCCAGTGTTGTGGCACAATGTGACCACCATCACATGCAAGTAATTTGGGAACTTCTGCAGACTCGACTTGGGGTCAGCATGCAGTATAAGGATATAACTTCATTAGGATGTAATCAGAGCAAAATAATTGACGCCACTGTCTGTGAACAGCAAAACTCACTGACAGGGGAACTGGCAGACTGTTGACATTTGGCATTACCTAAACTTAAAAAAGGACATAATAATGAACAGGAATGCAATTTAACTTTTCTTTTTAATGGCCTTGCAGAATGAGAACAACATAAATCTCAGCTTGAAAATAAGATCCTAACAAGACAGCACCAGTAACCATTTAGAAATTAGGGGGGAGCTTCAACTCCCATATTCATCTTCATCCTTTTTCATTTAGGTACAGATTCTGTGACAGGATCGCTGCCATCAGAAGAATAGAACCTGCCATCTGTGTTCACATGAGTCTTTACATATTATGCACCGAAGTTTAAGGCCAGAAAGGAAAATGCAAACAGGTGTCAGAGGACTCTGGCACCCTGTCAAAATACGTGTTGATGTAGTGGCAAATCTTTGGCAAGCCAACCCCCTCCCCTCCCCTCTACGAAGACAGCTTGATGATCGTTGGTCTTGCAGCAATACTAGTAATACTGGGCTGTATCCTGGCAACACAACAAAGAAATGTTTAAAATATCATCTGCGCATTTGTGTGCAAAAAGTACTACTGAAAACATTCAACGACTGAGGCAATTATAGGCAAAGAAAGATGAGCTCTTCTAACAAACAGACAGTTGAAGTGAGCGGACAAAACACACAGGTAAACAACAGAAGGGGGCAAATCTGTATTTGGACAGTTTCAACTGAGCACTGGATGCTATTGTGGAAAAAAACTGCTGTTAATACTGGCAAACTAACAACTGACCTTTTCAGCGCAGGAACTGTATGCTAATAATGTGACATCGATTGAATTCATCCCTTTCACTAACTAACAACTATATTCCGTTCCACCCAAATGTGTTGAGCATGTTTTCCTTTATGTTCAGCTCTGCTCAAAGTGCAGTACATGCACTTAAGTCCTTCAGGAATCCTTCATTGGAGCATGCAGTAGTGAACAATTTTACTAATGTAAACTGATGAAGCAAAAATATGTTTTTGATCCTTATACTTTCTCAATCATTTCTGAAACACCCAAGGACTTTCATTGTAGGCTTCAAAAATATAAACACCTGTATAATTTTTGCAAAACATTTAAAATGTGCTTCAGGGCCTGATTGACCAGATACATAGAGGATGTTCAGCTTCACTGTACTATATTATATTATAGTATGTAATAAAGCATTACTAGTAGACAACAGCTCTTCATGTTCCTCAGAAGACGAGTTAGTGAATTAGAAGACTTAGAAAGCTACCTTTATTTTGTAGTTACAGTACTTTATAGAGTAACATCGTAATTACCAGAAATGACCAGGCAGGCCTCAGTGGCTAGAAATGTGTTTGTGCGTATACTGTAGGGTATTGTTATGATCTGAACACTCAGCACCAACTGGGACGGGTTTCAATGTAATTAAAAAAAATCCAAAGCATGACTATGCCTCTAAAATGAGCAAGGGTTCTGGCACACTCTCAGTGCACCCCTACTGAGGCAGAAAGAAATGATTGCTGACCAACCAAAACAATTCATCCAACCAACCAAAGCACACATGCCCTTACTTTGATTTACATTACACATTGATTGGTTGTCCTGCAAAATACCTAAACACGATAGACATTCCACAAAAGAATATTAACAGAATATTAACATTAGATGTTGCATTGATGAGATGATATGAGGCACTGCATGCTAATGACAATCATGCAAGATAAATATATAGTGTACCAAGTATAGTTGTTGTTATGGAACAATCATTCTTGGTACACAATATTTATCTTGATAATGAAATTCACTGAGCATGTACTGTTGCCTTCATAATAAGCTAACAGATTAATCAGGGACAAACTATGTTCACCTGAAAAGGGTGAAACTGAATGCATAAGTGTGCAATTTTATACCAGCCCACTATATTTGCTACAAATGTCTTTTTTTAACAAATATCTTGTTACCTTTAAAGCTCTAGCACCTATCAACTGCACACTTTCTCAATTTCTATCATGTTCAGTTTGAGATCTCAAAATAATGTGATATAATAACTAATATGCCTTGTGAGCTGACAGCTCATTTCTTGTGGCCTTGATGGCAGTACTGAAATAAAAAGTAGTTTAGAATTTAAAAGCTGTTCCTTGACAGCATATGCATCTATTTAAGTATACCTTTTTACATGTATATATTTTTTCTTTTCATATCTATGTTTGACTTTTTCTTCCTTTTCATATCCATGTTTAGCCTACAACTTAAGTCTAAGTGACTTGAGGATTTCTTTCTTTTGGTGTACAACATGCAAAATGAAAATAGCAATGGACTGAGAAAGACAAAACTACAATTCTGATGCAGTGTCAAACATGATTATACTCTGTTTTGTAGAAATCCTGCAAAATTAGTTTTAAAACCAGCTACATTGGGCTTCCACTCATGTTGTGTCGGGTGGGCACTGCATAAATACATACAATGCAAGAGGGCCATTACAAAGTTTTTCAAACAAGCAGTAGCCTACATAATTCTACATTCAATCCATTATAGAGCATCATTGGTATCTAATGTCAATAATTACAATACATTTGTAGTTCCATTTTAAGCGGGTTGCATTAGTTTCCACTTCCTCATGAATGTGGTGCTCAGTAATCCCATGCAGTAATAATTATTTTCTGGTGCGTGTGGTGTTGGAGGGAACACAAGGCTAATATGACATCATACTGTAAAGAGAAATGCAGCTGTATGACTATCTGACATTTCAGCTGACGAGTCAGGCTGTTATCAGCTATCGCTCTTCTATAAATCTTATCGTTAGTCTATTTTCCACAGTGACTATCTCTGGAATGCCAGCCGTGCTCTCAATCTCTTACCCATTCCATTACATCTCCATTTACCCTCCCCCCATCCTCCTGAATCGTCAGTTTTGTGTCAAAAAAAGAAACTCCTGTCATTGACTATACCTCTACCATCTTCACCCCCCTCCTCCTTAATAAAGGTTAAGTCTTTGGAAGCCCTTCACGGATGACTGCCATCTTTACTGCTTTCTTTGACCACTGTCTTTCTGGATACCTCCCTAGTCTGCACTCCACACATCTGATTCAATTTATTGAGAAATGCATGCTGCTGAGCCATGAGAAACTGTGTGGACTGTGTGGAGTTTTCAACACATACTCAATCACTGCCAATTAAACTCACCCTTGGAGCATCCCACCTTCAACCACACACACACACACACACACTACAGTACATATCATACAGTCACACAGTCAAACACACACTGACACAAAGACTGGACATCACTGAGCCTTATCAACATGCAATTTTATCAAGCTTGAGCAATTTTCTGGCTGTACAAAGACGTGGTCAAACTGCATCCATGTCAATTAGTCAAACGCAAAATCAGCTCCAAGCCTGTAGCACATGTTGATCTGATTAGTGTCAGTTAAATATGCTGTTGTAATTTAAGCACAATCCATTTAGATTCCACCACACACTACAAAAAAATGTCTCACCTAAACTGTTGTTGAAGGTACAAAAATGATTTGTAAGCAAACTTCTCCCACTGTAATGCATTTAAAAACACACTGAGAAGAAAACTTGTTTACAGTGTGCAATGCTTTCTGTTGTGGCTGGGTCATTAACTTTAAAAAGTGTGCATGCAGATTGGCTATAAGAGCCATTGAAGGGACACAGAGGGTCCTTGCAGTTGGCCAATGTAATTCACATTCAGGCGCAGCAAGGCACTTAGAGACCTAATTCTACTAACTGCTGCCTCAGTAGATGAGATATAACAGCTCTTTCCTGTCAGGATAGGTCACTTGAGAAAGGTTGGGTGTAGCATTTACAAA
>JAGFZM010000029.1:697091-718510 GCA_017657215.1 Limnothrissa miodon
ATTTTAGTGCTAGGATAGAAGATGTTCTCTGAATAGCTGGGTCTTTAAGAGCTTTTTGAAGGCCTCCAGAGATGGCCCTGTTCTGATTGTTTTTGGTACGTCATTCCACCAGCGTGGGACGACACATGAGAAGAGTCTGGATTGCCTTGGGCGAGGTGCTGCTAGATCTGCTTTTGAGATATTGCATGCTATCTGTAAAAGTCATTACTTTGCAATGTTTCAGTATTTGTAATCCTCTTTTCTCGACTGAAAATTGTAAAAAAATATCCTTTAAAGTACACTTGACTACAAGTGAATGAAATTTCATGAGTGAGCCAAATCTGATGAAGAAAAAAAAACGTAAATAAAATGTAATATTTTTTGTTTCTGAGGCTCTTACATGTCAAATGACCATGAGATGGTGCGTTTAACATTGCAAACGTACACTGTGTGATGGCAAATCTTGATTCATTTAGATTAATTACAATGAGATTAATCTAGATAAAAAAAATAATAAGTGCCCACCACTAGGTTTTATCTATAGCTTTTATCCATTTTTTCTTCTTTTTACTTATCTTCTTATTTGTTTCTTATTCAAATTTTAGTTATTCATTTATTGCTGCTTCTATACCTATTTATTTATTCTGATTTTACATGCCTTTTAACTTACTAATTAGGTAACTTTACCTCTAACTAAACTTTAATAGCTGAATTCTATTTCTGTTATTTTGTTTCTCTTTTCTTTTTCTCTGTAAAAGCACATTGAGCTAATGTAGGAAATGTGCTATACAAATAAACTTTACCTTGCCGGTACCATGTAGGACAGACACTTTTATCTAAAGAGGAATAATATTCACACCACAAAAACCCTGTACATAACCAAATAAAAAAAAATATCAGGACGTTATTCAGGTGCTCTTCTGGGCTGCTAAAAACCAGATGAGCAGCTGTTTTCTGGATCATATCACAGGTTTGAAGGAGATTTTTGGATGGGATTTTTTTGGAGGGGAGCACCAGAAGTTAAATTGGAGGCCATGGTCTTTCACCAGACAGTCAGCAATCCATGTTGAGAAAGTGGAGTCATCAGGAAGAACGGCTATCAGAGCAGTTAAAAGAAGCCATGTGTCTGAATGATTAGCCCCAATTGTAAACATGGTAAAGAAAAGGGGCTACAACATTGAGGGCTCTATAATGCACACAGCACACTGTGCTTTTGCGACTTATCATTGCTATTCGCAACCTATCACTGCTATTTTGTGCAACGATTAGTTCATTTTTCCGGAAAAAATGTACGTTGTCAAAATAGCAGATGGCTTTGCGCTCTGTCGGACGTGTCAGTGAAAAGAAGGGGTGTGGTGCAGCGCATAGCGCGAATTTGCTATTTTACGAGAAATGAAAGCTCTAAGCTAAAGTTCTACCAGGAAGACTCTAACGTTACGTCACAAATTGCACGTCCAATCAAATTATCTAATCAAAAACATCATTTAAGTTCATATTTTGGTTATATACTGATATAAATCTCCAGTGCCTTCACCTAGTGCACATTTTATTCACATGAAAACATTTCGCCAAGGTTAAACCGCCATCATAACAAATCATAAATCTGACAATGCACAAGAGATTGTGCAAATGGAGCCCTAAGCCTGTGGTGAGGCAATGCAGAGCAATGCTGTAGCACATTGAACAATTGTACCATCGAATGTTCATTATTCTCGTCGTTCTCATTATCCTCATCTTCCTCTTCATTGTCATCCTTTGTTTATTCAGGGAAAATGTTACATTATATGCTTGCTGACACTGCAATAATTATGTTAATATACCATTACATTAAGGTCTACATCATGGGAGGTGAATAATTAAATTTTAACTATTTAAACTATATAACTTTAAATATTTCAATCTATATTCATTATAACAAATGATAGAACTTGATATCAGATATCTTATCTGGATGTACATGTATGCCTTTCTTTTTCTCTCACACATTAAGTCTTGACACTAAACAACATATATAACCATTTAATTATAATGAAATGAAATACTGAAATAGTATAAAATGACCCTATTATCCAAAGTGAGCACAGTGGGCCCAATAATGACAAACCCATGCTCTGTCATTAAAAGAGTTATCAGGCGAATTCCTGTAGCAAGAAACATGTTTTAGATTAATTATTTTGGTCACTTCAAATACCTTTCGCACTTTTTCCTTTCTTAAATGTGTTTTTTTTATGAATTCTTCACTCTGTGTTGATTGTGACCAACATCTGCACAGCTAATCACCTCTGAAGATTAGTTACAAGCATAGGAGCTTTAAAAATCCCAGAGAAAAACATGAATAGGTCAGCTAGGTAGAATTGCGCACCTGCCTTTTCACACCATTTGCAAGGTCTCTTTGACTGTAACCTTGCTGTGCCTTAAAGATAGCTGACTTTAATGATTGTATTATCCTGTTAATAGGAACACAGCAATTTGCTGTTGTTTGTTGTAATTCAAATTGTGAGTGACATCTCTTTCCATAAACAATTCTATTAGTACAGGCATTTAATTTGCTTTCTCCAGTCGTGAGGAATGAAATTCATTGGTTTATCAGTACATGGTATGCATGTATTCAATAATTTGTGGTGTATATTGAGAGACGCTGCATGTTCTGCCTGAAAAGTCATCCTTTCACATACCTACGGTTAGTGTTTGCAAATAAGATACCTTGTGATGTCAGAAGGGAACCTATAGATGGCCCTGCCTGATCAAACTGGTGCAATGCTGTTTCGAGTGATGAAAGATGTTCCCATTTGACTAGTCCAATACATCCTATGCACTTTTCCTCCTCATTATTCTCCAAATATCACCAAGCACATGACCCCATTCTGCCATTTTTTGCATTGACAAAGGGAATATGGCACTGAATAATGATTAAGGGGGAGTAAGTCTTGCTGTGAGAAAAGGAAAAAACAGCAGTTACAATACTTGAATCTGCAGTGACCATTACTCTGATCTACACATCTTTGTAACTTAATGTGGACGTTTTGTAGGTCCACATTACTGAGCAGTATAGGTGATTTATATTACACATTGCAAGGTCTTGCATCAAACAAGTATGTTTGTGTGTGTGTGTGTGTGTGTGTGTGTGCGTGTGTGTATACATACTGCATTTGAATGTGTGTAAGGGAGTGTGTACAATGTGTGCGAGCTGACACGCATAACCTTTGGAATAGAGGAGCCAATACATGTTTTTCTCTGTTCTCCTTCACTGTGTAAGGTTGACTCATACAGACCAACTCCAACAGCAACACTACACTGCTAATTAAAGCCTCTTAACATGTTTTTGGACATTTAGAGGGGTCACAGATAAGACAATAAGGCTCGGTTATCAGATGGCAAGAGATAAAAAAATGAAGGGCAACTAAGGGAAACGACAGGGAGGCTTTTGTAAAGTCTATGATTATGAGTGCCTTATTTGTAATCTTGTTTTGATTTCAAAATCAACATTGCGCACTGGGGAGCCAAAAAAGGTGATTCATTAACATATGCAAATTGTGGAGTGTATCATGCACAAAAAGAAAAATATTTCAAAACTCCTGACCAGGGCAAACCAAATGCCCTTTATTTAAAACAGAAAGCAAACCATGAGCTGTTGAGCTGAATGATTATAAATTATAAATTAAATGCTGATCAAATAACTGTTATTTTATGAACAACATGATATATGATAATACCACTATCACCTATTTGTATAAATCTACTGACTTAATATAGCTCATAGATTATATCGTAATCTATTACACTCCCTTTCCACTTATAATATATTCACAGTACCTCATTGCTCATATTACTAAAAGATTAATGCCTGGGCATGGGCAAACTCAGACCCACATCAATCAAGAATGATTTGGGGTCAGGCAACAAGTGATTGACCTCCCATTTTCCAACAGCATGAAATTTAAAGGGTAACTAAAGCGTTACCTTTACCAAATGTGAAGTGCCAACAATCAATTTAAAGTGCAACAGCCACATCTATCATGTAATCAAAATCATGGTTTAATTGTAGAGGCATCATCAATTTGAGGGAAAATGCATCCATAGAGACAGCGACACATTAGATAGGTTCAGTAGTTATGAGGCCCGTTCAGTATGAAGCCCATTATGAAGTAAATTTTAAGTAATGCTGTGAAATGCACATGACATCTTCTCGATTCATTAATTTTTTAAAGTGTGAAAAAATCCACAAATTTATCACACACAGCATGAACTGAGTTAGTGAGCTTTAAATGAAGAAGGTTGTACTATTCAGCAAAGAATGGCAATTCACATCACACTATTCACATCAACCGCATGCTTCAGTAAAGGTGGTGCATATCTCTCAATGGTAGAAAATAAACCAAGGCAACTTTTTGTTCACATGCAAATCTTTTGATTCATGTGTTCTTTGCCAATGCTCAATGAAAACACATAGACTGATTCCATGGTCTTGGTCGTGTTGCGAATCACCCTGTGTGCCAGGTGTATGTGCAAAAGCACATTAATGTTTGTTTGTTTTTAAACTAAATTTTGTGTGTTTGTGTTTGTGTATCCGAACCTCAGGTGGTCAATTGTGAGGAACATCAAACAATGTTTCAAAAAAAAAAAAAAAAAAAAGAAAAAAAAGAAAAAAATGTGTCAAACATAATTAATTGAGGGGGCTGCACATATAGGTCATCCAATACCAGGACAGATAGCATCTCTCAGCCTATTTTTCTCTCACTTGTTTTCATGGGCTTTATCCCACCATAGGTAGGAAGCACCAGTCCAGCACCAATGGCGCCAAGCGGAGCGACATGGTTATGACAAAGATTACATCTCTATATTACGTACAGGGAATGATTGATGTTACCGTATGACGGAAATGGATTTGGGACTCTCTGGGGGGAGAGGCTTCCTCTTGCTGTCCTTCCTTGATCCTATGATAGCTTGTAAAGGCAGATAGTAGACTCATGCCGCATGCTACGATATGTAAGGAAGGCAACTGTTAGGGTTACAGTGTGCTCAGTTACGTTTAGCAGTCGGCTTCATGTTCATGCATGTTGCTTCATCCACACAACTTCTCTGCTTTAAAATATATGATTTGTGTGTGGATTGTTGTGGGTGCGTGGCATTTAAATCTGAGTCTGAGAACATCACTGGCCACTCTTCCACCCACCCAAAGACAAAATAAATGACTGGGAAATAAATCACATGAAACACAATCCCGGTTCCAAAATATATTCCAGTTTAAATTCATAATTTGATTGTCACCGGTGATCATTTTTGAAAGGGCAGCTATAATGCAATGAACTGTGGATATCTTTGGGGTCTTGGGCTTTCCCATGGATTGGGTGGTGTAGTCTTGGCAAGAGTGAATCAGCGAGCCCAGGGGACTTTCATTAGAAAGGTAATGTTGTTACCAGGTATGGAAAAGACAAATATACGGAGGAGGGAATTACTGTGCACTACTAGGGCAGGGTGCTGTAAGGTGCTGGGAACAAAGAGAAACAAAACAAACCCTTGAGGCAAGAGGGGTGGAGTACACTCTTCTGATGGAGTGTCATGCTGACACACACACACACACACTCCAGTTGTGAGTGTGTATTACAGTATGTATGTGTGGGTGTCTGTGTTTGTGTGTACTGTACCCCTACATGTTGGTTCTGTTAATTTTTGACAGCTTTCCAAAGCAACAAGTAAAGGGGCTTGAGGCGTATTTTTTATATCCTTCTGCAATTTTGTGATAGCTTAATGAGGAGTAGAGGTGCCAGGTGTGTGCATAAATTGGCAATGATGAGCCAATTTTGCCAAATGTCTTTACAGCAGTGTTACTGTAGAGCCTTATCACACTTAATCTTGTTGGCTGCAATAAAAGTGGTTTGACACAAGCCAGGTTGCACACTAACAGAACTTAATATGTGGCAAGGAGTTATGCTGCCAAAACATCCATTTACCTTCTGTTAGGTGGCAACTTGCTGCAAGCTCTCCCTTACCCTAGGAAATTCTTTTTTTTCTTCCAGACAACATGAAACAGGTTTCCAATAACTGAAGAATTCCAAACAAAATAAAAATAAATTTAACATTTTGATTGCCAAAGAGTCCAAATGCTTATTCCTAAGTTCTAAGGCCAAGGAGAAGATATGTACCATAATCCAAAAAGTGTCCTGGGCCATCAGAATGAGAAGCACCCCTAAAGCAAAGTATGACACTTGACCGTAAGCATGAAACAACACTTTTTTTGTCAGCTTTTTGTTGGCTGGGTATGAGTAATGTACACCTACAGTTTATTGATCACTATTGTTAACAATAGTTCATTATTGTTACATTGACTGATTCACACCCAATTTCTCCTTTAAGATGAGCTACAAAAGATATAAATTATACAGCGAATCCAACTCATCATGTCATGGAGATTTACTGCTATGTGTTGCACAACAACACTGCAGAGTAACACTGAACAATGAATAAAATTGACATTTGCGGTCATATTTGTTATTATATGCAATCTCCATGTGAAGAAAGAACACAACAAACAAGATTTCCGAGTACAGGAGAGCAATGTTAATGCTACTAGTGATCATAGCTCTGTGACAGACTGGATAAAACAAACGTTAAAACAAGTAAACACAGAAACATCAAAGCTTCCATTTCAACTCTGCCCTTGGCACCCTCAGTATGACAGGAGCCAACCTCTATGGCATTGATTCCTTGAAGCATTAGCATAAAACCAGACTGTGGAGCCAACAGAAGATGAAAGTTAGGGTACATCAGATGTGCAAGTCTTCTTTCAACACTATAAATTAACCGCAGAGGAGTAACAGCAGAAGAAATTCTGGGCTACTGATTTATGAAGTTCAGGTGACATTTCACGTTGATTTGGTGTGCAGATGTATTTTGGACTGTGTGCCACAGGGTGGTTAACAACGCAGATGGAGTCAGCTCCACCTTCTTGTCCCTTTAAGGAGCTATATGCAGTAAGCTAGGGATTTTTTTTACACTTTTTAGGGAAATCATATTTTCTATGTAATGATCAAGTGGTGTAATGTTGTTCAGAACAGTTTCAGAAAGAATAGAATGTACGTAAGATTTCGGCAGGGAAAGACGACAGGGTGGGAGAGAGAGACAGAGAAGAGAGAGAGAAAGAGATTTGGTCTGCAAAAGTTATCATGAAGCCACATTTGTGGCAAGCCATGTTTGTCTATGTTTTGAGGCTGTTGTACTTGTAGGTGGTGTCAAGTAGATCTGTAAGCCTGCACCCACCTGTATCTTCATTTAGAGTTTCCTCAAATGATTCCCAAACTTTTCTTTTTCTATCTGTTTCCCCCCCCCCATTTCCCGTCTTCAACTTTTCCCTGACCGCCTCAATCACTCTGAGAAATTCATTGATGTATGATGTATTTGAGCATATAATAGCCTTTTGCCTTTCATATGCAAGAATTATTGGTGTTTGAACATCAATTATAAAAGGCCAATAATTATTTTAACAGGATCGGCCGTATAGGCCCTGAATATCATTACATTTATTTTTGTATGACTTTAAAACAGAGGTAACTGCAGGTCAATATGCTCAATTATGATCAGCATGCGCTTCACTGGAGTGTGGAGAAATGTTCCAGAGAGATCGGTGTAGTTATACTGAGATATGTTTTGATCATCTATAAGTTGTCTTTAGAGCTCACTTATGCCATCTATCTGTGAAATCAAGGTCACATCGTAAAAACCCTGAGAATGTGCATAATTAAACTGTCTTTGTGTGAACATGGGGGTGCCCATAAATGGCCATACAGTATGTGTGCCTGTGGGAGCTTGTATTTTTTTGTGTGGATGTGTGCACCTCATACAGTCCTATATGTACTGTATACATACACTATGTATTCTACATACATTTATGTCCATTATATAGCACCCTTTAGGAAGGGTGTGTTTGGGATTTTACAAATTACTATATACTGCAAGTTTAAGTGGTTTTCAGAGAGAACAGAGGTTTTTGGGCATTAGAGTACTAACTGACATAGTCATGAGCATTACCAATATCTGAGCAGAGCATGCCATGCTCTTGCATCACATACCATACAACCATTTGAGAGAAAAAATGCCAAAGCCTATTTTCAACCAGTGTAACCTCTCCCTCCACTGTGAATTCAGAGACACAAAGGTTTGAGACAATGCCTTTGACAGCATGTCTTCCTGTGTTCAGACACTTCATATTAGTATGCTATCACACACACCTGTGTCTAACTGAGGAGAGAGAAATTGAGGGCAAGTTATCTGGCAGACATAGATCTATGACAACAGCAGAAGGCTTGGACGAGCATCACCAATCAAATGGCTGTCAAAACAGAATTTAATCTATGGTTACACCTCTGCAGACTGTGACCACACAGAGCAGATACTGGCTACTGAACCATGCTCAAGCATCCCTTCAATTTCTAGCACAAAAGAAAAACAGAACCTTCATGCAAACATTAGATGTGTGCACTCCAGTCATATTGTAGCTGATCAGAATACCATTATTGGGCGAACTATTATTATGTGGATGATGCGGGAAATAACAGATGAAAGGCAAAAGAAACTTCTTTGTGAATGGGCAAATTTGTGGAAAAAAAGTATACAATGCAAAACTGAAGTTGAAAGAATTGCAGTATATATGCCATTTACAAAGCCAAAGCAAAAGCTTTATTCTAAAATGATACCTGAATGCATACTTGTGTCATGTTCCCAGGCAGTCCTCTGAGTAATTTAAGATGATTTCACACCCACATCCACCCTCAGAAGAAAGACCAAAATCACTAGTAAGGAATTTGCTGGTCTGTTAATTCTTTATTGTAATAGTTTCTGACAAAGTGCTTTTCATTCATTTAAAAAATCTACCTTGGAGAAAAGGTGTAAGACACCCAGCAAAAACACACTGGAATAATATTCTGACTAAAAGATGACAATGGCAGACAGGACAATTTTTTTTTTTTTGCTAGAACAGTGATGTCATGTACATTATTCACCCAATCATTGACTGCTGTATTAAAGGGGAAATCCGGTGTAAAATAGCCCTGTTATTCCGAGGAAAAAGAATGAATCATCTGGCCAGATTAACATTTGTTCATGTAATTTGTGAACAAATGAAACCTTTCTCTCTTTTTTTAGATTCATTCAGTACTTCTTGTTTTATAAAATATCAAGTCACAAATCCTACTGACCCCAATTACAGTAGCTGAAACACAAGAATATCAGGTCTCACTGGCAGTGAAAAAAGGAAAGAGTTAACTATCCAGCTGTCACTTTATCTCTGTCTTTTCTCGTGATCCCACACAAATCTTTGTGTGTTTAATGTACAGCATGTGTGTTTTTGCTTTCCATATCTTTGATGTAGAAACGAGTCCACCTGAAGGAGGGGGGATAAAACAGAACAGACCACTGGCATGGAGTAGAGGTATGCTACCTCAGCGCCAGCTTTGATCCAAAGTGCACATCAAGCAAAGCCTCTGTGTCTATCTTTTCTTGTACTGCTTTTCGTAGCAAAGTAAAGCCATCCACCTGTTTTCTTTCTTCTTGATACTTTCCCGCACTGGGGGTGATAGACTACACATATTCAGCAAAGAACCCACAAAACAGAGACACAAGAACCAGGACAACAGAAGATGCGTATGATGGTCAACAAACATAATTAGACATTGAGCCGATGTGAGGGAGGAATAAAAGGCATTCTTATGTAAGGGTGTAAGCTTGAGTAAAAAAGGAGAAAGCTCCCCTACCAGATGTGCTTAAAACCCTTTAGAAGCCCCCAACAGGAGAGAAGAGAAGAGAAGAGACAGAAAAGAAACTCTGTTCTTATACTATTGTAGCCCAATGTGAGGCTGTTGCTTTGAGCTCCCTCCACTCAAAATGAAACACTTCCCTTTTATTCATGCATAAATAAAACTGTGGGGGTTTCATGTTTGCAGGGAGTTACAGAATGAGATAAGACTCCACAAGGGCCACTGAGCAAACATGCGGGCACAACTCGTCTCTGTTTAACAGACCCCTGACGGGACTGTGAAAGGAAAAGAGGAAAGGAAGAGGCGGCAAAAGTGAGACTTTTTTTTTTAACCTATTGATGTATGTTTCATGAGGTTTACCTGCACATGTACTAAGATGAATGACAACCCCACAGAGGTCCTGGTGGAGAGATGAAAGATAACTTCATCAGTATTGGAAAGGACATGTCCCAAAGTTAATGAAGTCAGTCTGCCGTAAAGTTTGTGGTGTGAACACAGTATAACTGGAACTCTGGGCGCTCTCAAGAACTGTTAACCGACTTAAATGGCTGTCAGGGGGGGTGTGAAACACACTATTCACTTCATTTCCTTGCCTTGCTTATGCTTATGTTTATTTTGAATTTTTGTTTCATGTGTGTTTTTATGGCTGTAGCAAGACTTTATTAAGTTGTTCTGCTTTAGTCTCAAATGGCTTCTAGACATTGTTTGTTTTTGTGTTTATTGTATGAAGCCAAATATTTAGAAATCAATTTTTGTTGAGCAAACTGTGCCACTCTGCCACTTCAATAAGCCACTCTGCTACTGCAATATGCAGCCTTTTTGTGATTTTCCTGATCATTGTTCACCACGCTATTAATATGCAGACCGATTCAAGGGGGAAGCTGTTACCATTATATTAACCAAATGTCTTATGTTACAATAATGTTACAATATCTATAAATTCACCAGGTTTTACAATATTGAAACCTGTAAGTTGGTTTGTTAATAAGATTCAGAAATATACACAGTATTAAATAAAAGTCTCTTTCCCTAAAGACCTAGAATATTTGTTTTGCATAATAGCCCTGAGCTTCAAAACCTGTTTACCAGCACCTAGGCTTGAGGCACCCTAAGGCACTTAACTCTCTCAGCATGCAGTTTTTACAAATATATTCAATGTATAAACCTTTGCCAAACATAAACTTTTTAAACTGAGATTTTTACTGCGATTTCTGGTTGTTGGCTGGGATGACTACTTTGACTTACATGCTGTATCACTTGAGTGACTTTTTTCATTTATGAGGGTTAAACATGGAAGAAAAGGGCCTTGTGGGGCTATGCATGCATTTCTTTTAGTCCTTTTGCTTTTTCATGATGTCCTGATCTGATTCAGTGAGGCTTGGCAAACTGTCAAATCTGGCGTGTTGGTTTTAAAACATTGCCCACACATGGTGTGGTTTATATTCAGGAAGTTACTATGATCTTACTCAGCATTCAAGAGGGATCTATGGTCCAAAAGTTATTAACTCAGCACAGATTCATTATTACAAATCACCCTCATCCTACAATACACCCTTGGTTTACCTTTGTACAAGACACCCTCAGTTATATAAACTAATATGGAAAATATGGAAAATTCACATGTAATGTGAAAAAGGAAATCGGTCATAAATACATATCAACTTAAAAACTAGAACTGTCAGGAAAGAGGTGTTGCAGAACATGTCACAAAATTGCATCAATGTTTTTCCTCATTGATAAAGAATTCCACTTCCTATCATATTTTACTATCCTTTAGTGTTCCTCCCACTCTCTCATTCTCTCTGCAAATGTGAATGTGAAGCATGCCAATGAGACAGTCATTTGATGGTGTTGCACCTTTCAGACTGGTAGCTGCAATGCTGTGGGGAGTAAGATTAGCATATGAAAAAGGAGGACAGAGATGAAGGCTTCGGGGGAGAATAGCCCTGGATGTCAGGGTGAAGCCGGGGTAAGGTGAGTGGGTTTTGAGACAGGGAATATGGTGGAATGTCATTCACTGAGGTGGGGGCATTTACACTTCAAACAGCACTTGCTCAAAATTAAAAACAAACATGCTTCACACACGCAAATACAAATAACACTTTCACTTTAGTTCAATTTAGCCAAAAGGCTTTGTCAAAAATATTTTAAGTTACTTTCTTGGTTTATTGCGCAAAAGGAAATTATTGGTGCAAAAGCCCACTGAGTAGAGAGTATTTTATATTTTCTTTTAAAGATGACATGGAATTGATTTGTTTAGCATAATACATTATTCTTTGAAGTCAAAATAAATCATTTTAAACTTTATTTCTTAAAAAAAGTCAAGTGAATTTTTACAGCCAAATCAAAACTAGATCTAAACATATATTTAGGCTATAGGAAATAAGCCTTTCGGTTAAATGGCACCCCCTTTGGCAAACACAATTGAACTACAACTGCTTTGTGCTATTTGATATCACATTTAGACATTGTTCTAGTTTGCTCATGATAGACTGAAAGGTTAGAACAGGCCTCGGCTAGAAATACCATTCATGAAATTGATTCTCTCGTACATTTTTGAGCAAAAGTAGTTCACAACTATCCTGTGGCAGTGAACAGGATGTTTTTCAGAGTTTAACTCCCTTGAGAGCTAATTTAATATATATATATATATATATATATATTTCTACTGATGATATTTCTCATGTGATATCTGCTATCATTACATTCATTTCACTTATGGACTTGGTACATAGGTGAGAGGTCAGTTTTGGAAATGGTAAATACACTATAACACAAGTGTGTTGAAGGCATATTGACATATGAGGTATCACTGGGCAGCCATTCTCTCTTTCCATTTCATTTCCAGCGAAATGAGCAGAAATCCCCCCACAAGGATACCACTAGGGTAACCTGAACGAAACAAACTGTCACACACTATGATCTATTAATATCTTATTGCCATGAGATTGAAATAGCGGCAAAGAACCCAAGGCAAGGCAGAGCAGTGGTAACATCACTAAGAGGATATCTGTGGACCTAGATGTGCTTCTTCAACCTGCTTTGGATAAAAACCTTCAACCTAAAAATATTTAAAAATTTTTAGAATTAAAAATAATGCTCTTGGCAAAGACATATTACCTTAAGCCACAAATTATGCCAAAATGGTTATGTAATTACTTCTGTGACACAAGGTGTGGTTGCTGAATAATAACACTAAAGGCATTAGTTTTACGTGGGGTGAAGTAATCATTAGCAGTCTAAAGTTTATGGCAACTTTTAACTTTTGTAAAACATTCTAGAGAAATTATTACAGGTAATATTAATTCTGAGCGAATGTGCCCATTTATAAACATTAATGTAATATTCTGTCACATCCCCTAAAATAAGCACTTAAAATATGCACAATATACACATATGCAAAATAAAAGCACTTGGTTTAACTTTTTGACATCTCAAAATATTTCTTCTCAAATGCACTTTCAAACAATTGTTAAAAAAGGCATTGTCCCCACACAGATATTTATGTTACTTAAATTAATGTATTGGAACACAATAAGACAACAACTACCGTTTTTCCTGAAATTAAGGCCGGGCCTTTATTTACTTAGACTACCCAAAGCCCAGGCCTTAATTTTAGGCAGGCTTTAACAGGCAGGCATTTATTTCTTATTAACCCAGTAGGCAGAGTCTGCTATTGTGCCGCGTTCTTTAATTACAGCAGGCTACATGTGGCTATGATTTTTTTGTTATTGCATCAATTACATTACGCTATGCCTCTGAATCGCTTGGTACCTGATCTCCAGACAGAGCTCCTCTCTGAGAATGCATCTTCACTTCCATCAAGTTTCAGTGACAGTTCAGATACTTGAAATGACTATTGTATCATATCCATGATTTAGCCTAATATCAAATTTTCTTCTGAGTGCCATCGTTTCTGCTAACGTTGTCTTTGTCGTCTCTGTTGCTTTATCTTATTGACACCAAACATGCCTGAATGCTGAGCAATAACTTGAGCCTACGTAGGACAACTTTTCACAACAACGTGTCTGCATACTGCAAAACATGTTGAAAATAGCACCTTTTAAGGTCACAGTAATATAAGTCACAATTTCCATTTTTACTCTCAAAATTTTAATTTTAAAGCCCTATGTTTTCATTCTTCTAACAGAAAGAGCTGTTCATTGGCACTCTGACCCCATTAAACCCTGATTTTATTTTTATGTCATGCTTTGCAAATTTTGTTGTGTTAGAGTTAGCTTTTTTAGGTTTGGTAATGAATAAGAGAGTTAATCTTCTGACACAACATTTCAGGGGACACATTTTGGAGGCTTGTCACCACTCACGAGGTGTGCTGAATTTTCTGGTGGCCATAATCCCTCAGGCGAGAACAGCCTTTGGGGATTTCAGTGTTTATTATTTGCATATATATTTAATATTTCCATATGCCATTTTATGCAATGAGTCATCTTCAAATATGGGAACAGAAAGTCTTCAACTTAAGAAGACAAAATAGGTCCTTCTAGTGACCTTGAGCAAAAAAAAAAAAAAACATAATCTAGTTGAGAGCTTTGAAAATCATAATTTTATTTCCCAAAAAAAGTGAGGACCCAACCATGGTGCCACACTGGACAAAACATGCTAATTGCCCTGTTTTCTAAGAGAGCTTGGTCATACAATAATGCCCTCTTTATCTACAAATACGAAAGATTAGTCTGAGGTGTTTATAAAAATGTCACCCCCTACAGGTTAATTAGTCTAAACCCTGTTTTTACAATCAGTGGTAACCCTTAGAGATTATCTGATGCCCTGGAATAGATGAACACATTATAAAAAAAAGTAAGTAAAATAAAAAAATCTTGTCTTAAAGGAAACATATGTTTTTTTTCATAACATATTATGCTTTTTTCATGTTAACATAGGTCTAGGAGTTCATACAGTACATCTATGAAACAGCATTTGCCTCCTGGAATTGTTTTTTCTTCTTGTTGTTGTTTTTTTTGCATGCATCATTCCTTTTCCGTTGCAACTTCACTGCATCTTCATTACTTCTGTTAGCCAATGAGAACATGGCAACAGGTGACTACAGTATAGAGATGACCAGCGAAAATTTCAAAGCCAGCCAGCCTGTGATTGTGGGCCGTTAGCTCCAGTAGTGGCTAGTAGCTCCTCAGAGGTGTGTTTTGAGAAGGTGTCTCCTGCTAGCTCGTCAGCATGTATACTGCACCTGTGGCACAGGATTAGACCAAGATGCTCTGGCTGGCATTCCCTGGACCGTCATTATACCCCCAGTTTGATGTGGACTGGCGTCAGTTGGTGATGGCTGTTTACCCGACTGAGGCAGGGCAAACCTCTCTGCCAGGGGCTATTCAGGTCCCTCTGTTGGGGCGCCTGGGCATGTTTTTCATCCAGATTCCTGAAGGATGCTGCACCTGGACTACTGTGTAGTAGCTTTTAAATGGCCACAGCCACAGCAACAGTTTCTTGTAGCGTGCTGATGGCGCAGCACCCTCAATTTGGGTTAATGCTTCTCAACTCCATCTGAGAGATGACGGGAAGGATGCTGTGCGTCTCTCTTGCATGTGAGCCCTGGATCCTGGCACTGGTACACATTTCCTTGTACGGTGGGCAGTCATCTGGCTATTCAGAGGTTTCTGCTGGTCGAGTACAGCTAACAGCATGTCCTGGCAAGGACAAACGGCACCTCGGTCCTCACATGAACTGTAAGGTGGCCAAATTCCCCCAAGAATGGTACATACATTCTGCCCATATGGGTGTGGGGCTACACATTCAGCCACTGGCTTGGACATACAATAAGTACTCTTCACTGGACATACAATAAGTACTCTTCACTGGACATACAATAAGTACTCTTCACTGAACATACAATAAGTACTCTTCACTGTTATGTTAGAGTGTTCCTCTACATGTGGATGCACTGTCTAAACATTTATTAAACCACTGCAGTACACCCACACCACTGCCAATGAATCTCATGATGTAAAACAGACTCATCCCATGGCAACACAAGATGATGTTAGCAGTTCCCACAGCAACAAAAGATGATGTTAGCCCTTTACCCTTAAAGTTGCTCTAGGGACGCCTGGCCCTGAAGTAACTGATAGTTGACAAGTTGAGTGTACAAGCGGAGTGTAAAAAAAATCTAATTGAAAGGACTGAAGAGAGGTGTAAGGCTCATGACTGATTTGCAAACAGAGTTGTACTCTCTGTTCTCTCCACTCATTTATATGAATCTTTCTCATGTTTGTGGGTTGGATGCAGGTTACAGTATGTCTCTTACTTAGGCCTGTTCAAGCAGACTGTGCTACGTAATGCATGACTTGCCAGCAGGGAAATGATAGCGAATGGTGGAACATCGACTATCTAGTACCATTGAATTTTTAATAAAAAGACACTTAAGGCGTGTGTGTGTGTGTGTGTGTGTGTGTTGGAGGGATTGTAGACATCAACATTACGGTAAATCTTCACACTGATTCACAGGAACCCAAAGGATGTACTTAGAGTGATTGCAGAAGCACCATGGACCAACACAGAAATACTAAGTCACAAATACAATTATTTTTTGTGTAAAATGTCTCTTTGCACCCATGCTCTGGCACAAATGTAATTCTTAGTGTCTAATCAGAATTCCTTTTCTGCTGGAGAGGTACTGTATAAGGGGCTGTGATGTAGAGGTGCAATGCTGTGTGGGAGGATGACTTGAGATGACTACAAATGAGAGCACAGCACACATACACACTGTATACAGTCACACAGTTCATCAGACAACACACAACCATACTTGCACACACAAACACGCACACACAGATACAGTAATGTACTCTTTAGCCATTTTCTTGCATGCTGAATTATTTGATTAATTATCAAGAGATTTTTTTTGGACAATTTTTTCACTCATCCATTTCAATCATCCATTTCAATCATCCATTTCTTAAAATCTTAACTTTTTTACATAGTTTGTTGAATATCTTTGCTAAAGAGCTCACATGACATCAGATAACTTTCAACAATCTCATTATCTGAAGAAAAAAATAATACAGACATGTGCATACCAAGACTATTTATTTTGTGATTTTTCAGATAATTTCCTTGCAAATTGGCAGTTGACACTTTCAAAAGATGCCAATTTTGGATGGCTGCCATTTTCATAGCACAAAAACACTAATTAGATAAGCAGCTTTCAAGGGGTGAATTTGAACAAATGTTATTTTTTTGTCTCTCTTTGACCTGAAGCTAAGTTTTAGTGGGTTGAAATGACCGTAACCCTCAATATTCATGCCTCGGGAACAAGCGTGGGAGTTGGGCATATCAGGATGGCTTGGCTGATCAGAGATAATGGTCACAAAAACAGTAACGAAATGACCCATTTCCCATTGCTTCTCTCCACTCCACTCGGCTTGCACACATGCATGAGGGCACACACATGCATGCACTTTCCACACACAAACACACACACTTTCTCTTTCAAACATTATCATTAGACCTTATGATCTTCAGTTTGGTAGACATAAGAAAAAGCATGTTTCCCCAGGACTAGACGTGTTGCCGAAACGTAGACCAACTGGCAAATTCGCGCGGAAGAAAAATAATGTTACACCTGCAGAACACATGCACGTGTGGCCACTGGAGGCAAATTCATGAAACTGTCATTTATGAGTGGCTATGACCTACAGTAGCTTGCTGTTGCCGGTGTTATATAGATATATAGATATAAATATTCAGCGAAACTATGCAAATATCACCAGTCAACGTGAACACCAACTAACCCGGAACACCGGCAGAGGAGAGATGCAATAGCCAAGAACGCCGACTGCACAACTATTTCCTCCGACAAAACGACTAAAATCACCAGTGTGGGAGTTTGGTTTACCCAAAAATTACCTTGGTGTAAAGGCTCCGGAAAAAAGTAGCCGTGAAGCGTGGCAACACTTCGAACATGACAAGTCATCTCAGTGACAACCGCCTGTCTCTATACATTCATACTGTATGATGGTAATGTACAATAATAGATAGCGATTGTTATTGATATGTTACTTAATTTCACTTAAGTTGCAAGGGGATATTTATATAAACAGGCCATTCTCAATACTAACTTTGCGGTGCGGTTTTAAGTAGCCTACATCAACAGTTTGTGACGTAGGTTAGCTTCTTTGGGAGATAACTTCGGGCTACTGCTATAACACCATAGATTTGGCTAGTAGCCTAATTTACTTGGTGTATCCTTTAGCCTAGCTCCATCTCTTGCAGTGGACTTCCAGTCCTTTCCCCGTAATGTGTTAAAAAAAACGAATTTACCGTAGATGATCTCACCGTTATTTACAGTGGTCAGATTTTTTCCAGAGCTAGAGGTCTAGTACACTAGTAGCAAAAAACTTTCCTCTTTTTTTTTTTTTTTTCCTTTAAACGAAAGCTGGTGCTGCAGTTCAACAACCAGCTGTTACAGAATCCTTCTCAAAAGCTGTGCCTTTTGCACTCAACTCCAAAACTGCTCAAGAGTTAAATGAAGCAGTAGGATATTTCTGATATAATTAGGATATTAATAATATGATCGATTAGGATATATATAATAGGATATTTAAAATGTATCATTTCATAATAATTCATAATTATTTCATTTATAATTTCATATTATTTCAATCATAATCATTTCCCTCTCAAAAATCGCAACATCAAAATCTGTAATCGTCTCATCCCTACCCAGGACACATTATTTTATCAGGGTGCTTGCTCTTCTTCCAAATTAAAATTCCAAACTTTTTCCAGACTTTTTTACAACTTATTGTAACTCGCCCCCCAAGACCTTGACTTTATATACTTGTATACTTGTATGCAAGCCTGCACTTGTATGCAGCCTACTTCATTGGTTGAAATTGTACCAATTGTGTTAATTTGAAATGTATGTGACCAGTTAAAATAATTAGTTTTATAGTGTACCTTCCCATTTCTCATTTCACATTTCACAATGCCTTTAAGCGTACTGTAAAATTCTACCGTACATTTTGTTTCCATACTTTACTAAGACTTTCACACAAAATTCAAGACTTTTCAAGGTCTGGAAAACAGTGAAAAATTGAAAATTGAAAAATGTGAAAATTCCATACTTATCACTGATTTCAAGACTTGCGCAAGCACCCTGTTTTATATGTTGGGTCACTCCCCTGTCATGATGCCTCTGAGCTGTGGCACTGAGATGAGTGTACTGTACGATACATATTGATGATCTTACCCTGTCATCCGGGGTGCATCTGTGTTCAAAAGAATCACTGGGGCTTTGTCCCTCTCCGTCAGCCAGAATGTATATCGTCCCTTCTGCCTTGGGTGTAGGAACACAGTCATGTCCACATCGCAGGAGCCGTGACCGCCATCAAGCCATGGTGTCTGCACCCAGGGGCCTCCAAGCATTGAGCCGTTCACCATGAGAAACTGCCCTAGAAAGGAGGAGGTAGAAAAAGAACAGTTTGACAGAGTGAAAGAAGATTTGTTTTCTTTTATCAGTATGTAAGATGCACTCCCCATCACAAGTGAAGTGTGAAACGGGATACTTTAGTTTACAAGGTCACACAGCGAGGAAAACTCATAATTCATGGTTAGTGACAGTGACCTGTTCCCAATGAGCCATAGCTCTGATCCTAACACACAGTGATGCCTCCAATCAGTTGCTTCGCACAGCATACTTTGGACGGGTTTGAGTTGGGAACATGTGCTGTGTGTGTGTGTGTGTATGTGTGTGTGTGTGTGTGTGTGTGTGTGTGTGTGTGTGTGTGTGTGTGTGTGTGTGTGAGAGAGAGAGAGAGAGAGAGAGAGAGACAGAGAGAGAGGTAGGTAGGTGAACAGTACCATTTTTTCATTGTCTGGGTCACACATTTGACTTTGACTCTCTATTACTGTACTGGGTCATATTCTGTTCATCTATATTCCTTCGATTTAAAAACATCTGTGGAAGTAGAGATCATTAATGTTTTCCCAGTTTTGCATGTGAGCTCTTCTTTTGCAACACATGCCCCTTTTTCCCACACAATAGAGTGTTTTGAAGTGTGAGCTGAAATTCTCATTTAATCATGAAATGAAAAAACGATAAATAATAAAGGGGATGAGTCAAATCAAAGCACTGCTGGAGAGCTTTGATTTTCAGTCCCCCTTTCACTAGAAACTGCACTCAGCTCTTTCAATCAAGAACTTTCTAGAATCAAAGATGAAGGTGGAAGAAAGAAAAATTTCGCATAAACATGAACAATATACAACAAAAAATAGCATCCTAAGGCTACAAGAACAACAACAAAAATAACAACAACAACCCCCCACAACAACAGTAATGTGCAATAGGTAAGAAACAATGTTTCATTTTCACTAATCCTTTTTGGAAGTAAAACTATCATACTATTTATAATTAGTTATAGTAATGTGATTTTCCAAAAATTGTAAAGTTTAAGGTAAACTAGTAAGGGTATTTCAGAGTAAAATTATTGGGGTATAGCTACCTTATTAGGCACAAAATAACATTAAAATATTTCTCACAATATAACACTGCTAGAAGTAAGTAAATCATATTTGATGTCATGTTGTAAAGGTTTTCTTTTTTTTGTAATAGTTTCCTATACTTTCCAGGACAGTACTGTGCATTTCCTAGATGGCTTATGTGTTACGGGATGGTGTTTATTCACCCTTCATAGTATGTGCCATTAAGAGATGGAGATAGAGTGATGGAGATGGAGTACCTTTTCGGTTTGTTTGATAAAACAAGTGATCTTTAATATACAGTATAATACATGAAGTTACTGTAATGTACCAATTTCGTACGAATGCTGCCTCTGCTCTTCCACCAGCATGTACATTCTCCTCACTTGAGGTCAATGATGCCACTGAGTCTCTGTGCTCTACCCTGAGGATGTGTCTTGATAGGCTATGTCCCCTATCCACCAAACCGGCTCGGCCCTCCCAACCGCATCCTTGGCTTGATGATTCCATCTGTCGACAGCGTACAAACCTCAGAGCTGCTGAAAGGCAATGGCGCAAATCAAGAAATCTTTCTGACTGAAACAGGTTCCAGGCACTGCTCTCTCACTGCTGCAAAGAAGGCTTTCTATAATGACAAAATTCAAAACGCCACGGAAACCGGGAGACTATTCTAAACCTTCAAAACTTTACTCAACCCCCCCACCACCACCTCCTGCTACCAATCTGACAGCTGATTCTTTTGCTCCTTTCTTCAACGACAAAGTAGCTGCCATCAGTAGGCAGTTCTCTGAACCAACTGCAAAGGCTACAACTGGACCATATACTAGCGGCAGCACCTCCGATTGCAATAGTCCTGCCGCGACATTTGCTTCATTCAAACCCCTCACCGAAATTGATGTGTCTAAACTTCTCACTTGCAGCCGTCCTACAACGTGCCCTCTGGACCCGATTCCAACCAACCTCTTGCAATCCATAGCTCCAACTATCACACCTGCTATCACACGATCAACGCTTCACTATCAACAGGAATCTTCCCTTCTGCATTCAAGCATGCTCAGGTAACACCTCTACTCAAAAAACCCTCTCTTGCTCCCAACCAGGTGGGAAACCACAGGCCGGTCTCTCTCCTTCCGTTCCTTGCTAAAACTATTGAAAGAGCGGTATTCAAACAGGTTACTGAATTCTTGAGCCAACAGAATCTACTCGACCACAACCAATCTGGCTTTAAGAGCGGCC
>JAGFZM010000029.1:718610-747889 GCA_017657215.1 Limnothrissa miodon
CCAACAGAATCTACTCGACCACAACCAATCTGGCTTTAAGAGCGGCCACTCCACTGAAACAGCTCTACTATCTGTGGTTGAAGCCTTAAAAGAAGCCAGAGCGGAATCAAGGTCATCTGCACTCATCCTGCTTGACCTGTCAGCTGCGTTTGATACGGTAAACCACAGTATTCTATTGTCTATACTGTCAAACATGGGCATCAAGGGTGATGCATACTGCTGGTTCGAATCCTACCTCACTGGGCGACTAAGTGTCCTGGCTAGGACACACCTCTGCGCCTTACCACCTTGCTACTGGAGTACCCCAAGGATCTGTGTTGGGCCCCCTTCTTTTCTCCATCTATACCACTTCTTTGGGCCAAATCATCCGCCAGCACGGCTTCTCTTACCACTGCTATGCCGATGATACCCAGCTCTATCTGTCATTTTCACCCGATGACCCAACCATCCAAACACAAATCTCGGATTGCCTCTCTGACATCTCTGCACGGATGCAAGACCATCATCTCCAGCTGAACCTCTCAAAAACCAAGCTGCTGGTCCTCCCAGCTAAACCAACTATTCACCACAACATTTGCATCAACTCTGGCTCCTTGTCTCTTGCTCCCTCACGGGTAGCCAGGAACCTAGATGTTATGATTGACGACCAGCTAACCTTCAATGACCATGTTGCTTCTGTTGCCCGGGTCTGCCGCTTCGCACTATTCAATATCAAAAAGAGCAGACCATACCTAACTCAACAAGCCTCCCAATTGCTGGTTCAAACTATGGTCCTCTCACGCCTTGACTACTGCAATGCCCTTCTGGCAGGACTTCCTGCCTGTGCCATCAAGCCACTTCAGATGATCCAAAATGCTGCGGCGTGTCTCATCTTCAATCAGCCGAAGAGGACGCATGTCACCCCTCTGCTAATCGAGCTCCACTGGTTGCCTCTGGCGGCTCGCATCAAATTCAAATCACTGATGCTGACTTACAAAGTGCTTAGAGGATCTGCCCCTTTTTATCTAAGCGCTCTCATAAAGGTTCAGGCTACCCCCCGACAACTCCGGTCCTCCAATGACTGTCGACTGGCAGTCCCGGCACCTCGCCCAAGGCAATCCAGACTCTTCTCATGTGTCGTCCCACGCTGGTGGAATGACCTACCAAAAACAATCAGAACAGGGCCATCTCTGGAGGCCTTCAAAAAGCTTATAAAGACCCAGCTATTCAGAGAACATCTTCTATCCTAGCACTAAAATGAACTGAAGCACTATCCTCTAGCACTATGCTCCTTAAGGTTTCTGCTATGTAGCTTGATTGTTATCCTCGTTTTGTAAGTCGCTTTGGATAAAAGCGTCTGCTAAATGCATAAATGTAAATGTAAATGAATGTAATGTACAGTAATGAAAGGTTAAATGACTCCATGCAGGTTGAATGAAGGCTACAGTCTCTTCTATCTCATATCTACAGTATATTCTACTGAGGATTATACTAGGTGGTTACACAAATTCTTAGTACGTATAATTTAGTAGAAGTCACACCTCCTGGCTACCCTTGACTTTTCACTCTATGAGTGTAGTGGTGTTGTGTTGCTTTGTATAGTGTGTATCCCGTGCAATGTGTACTTTGGCCATATGTACGACTCTTGCCTAGCTGGGCTGTTTAACACTTTGTTGTTTAACACAAATGTTGTTTTTAAAGAGTTTCATAATAAACCTGAACCTGAACTTAAACTTAGTCACTCACGCATTGACTTCTCCAAAGTAAAACGACCCTTGCATGAGGAAAGTAGGGCATAGAGTTCCCTGTATGTTTTTGCCATCTGAAAGCTGAAACATTACAGTACCCATGTGGTGCACATCTCAAGGAGTGTTATTTTAGTTCTGAACTTCTCAAATGTTATTTTTTTTTTTTTTATCTACATTCATTGTGCTATTGTGAACGATGACAACAATTGGACTGAATAATGTGTTTACATAATAGTATACGTTTTCTTTGAATATTTTAAAATGAATGCCATTTTAAGCAAAATATAATGTAAATCCACCATTCTATTAAAAATGTGCCAAAATGATTACATGCTTTTTTCCCTCCGTTTTCAAATCTCAGAAGGGGCCTAGTGACAATTTAAGATTACAGTAGGCTGGTGAACAGTAATTAAATTAAGTGATTAAAAGCCACAAAAGGGGGTAAAGAGGGACTAAACAAAAAAGATGGCCATAGAAGAAGAAAAGGGGAGGTCTGCTTTCACAAGCTTCCTCATAGTCTCTCCTGAAAAAATGGAGGTGGTCGTTCTAACCATGTACCACAGGGGCAGACAGCCAGTTTTGGACCCCAGCAAGCCTAAAGAGCCCTAGTTAAAACTCATTAAGTTGCTCTATCCATTTGCATGATCCATAATGCACAGAAGATTCTGACAATTTGGCAGCAAGGGCAGGAACGAGTCCAAAATCATCAGCGCTTCCCCATACCCACACACATCCTTAGCAACATCGTTTTCATCCAAAGCAGCTTTCAGTCGCAGCTGAAGAGTAATTTAGGCCCAGAGAGAAAGACTCGTAACCATTCCCTTTTTTTCCCTTCCAAGAAGAATTCAAAATGTGATAAGTGTTTCCTCCCAACATATTTGCTCAACAGGATATCACCAGACTATTTGGCTGACTGTACAGTTATAATTTCATCAGCGTAAATATAAAAAGGTGTCATCATTTCCTGGTAGATTACGATCATCAATAGAGTATATTTTTTATGTTGAAAATGTGCCTATGTATGACACAGACTGGGGCAGGCTTCATCAATATTGAGATCAGGAGATAACACTTTAACTGGTAAGTTGGGCAGTGAAAACATTCAACTACCTTAGGCCACATTTATACTGATATACCCAATTCCGATTTTGTGCTTGAATATCATTTTTTTATTACCTGTTTACTATTATACAGTATTTTTTCTTCAAAAGTGCAAAAATCTGATAAACAGTACGTTTACATTAGCTAGACACTTGGAAGTTCCGAGGAAGCTTGCATGTGTAAAAGGCCGCTGCTAACCCAAACAGACTCTACTTAAATAATCCTGCTCATTGCTTTTAGGACCATGGGCTGTTATTGCAGCCTATGCATGTTGCCTACTCTTATTTTTATTTTAGTAATATTTTAATGATATTAATAGAAAATAAAATCAGACAGCCTAAAGCCTAAATGAAGCTTAGCGATGTGAAGCAGATAAATAAGAGCATGGAACTGAAGGAAAGTCAGAGGTATAGGGAGCCTCTTCAAGTTTGTTATCAAAAGTGACGGCGAGTGTCGGCTTCCTTGTGTATGAGAACTGTGGCAATTTATAATTGCACAAACTTTTTATAAAATAAAAAAGTAGTCTATTTAATTGCACCCAGTTCTCATTTGAAGTGTAAGGGCATTCTAAGATTAATGATGTACTGTAGTGAAAGGCATTTCTAGGGAATATCTGATCTGCCTGTTTAGACTGCAGTCACATGACGTTACATTATATCCATACAGCACATAAAAAAGACTTGTACCCGATATAAGGAAATCAGAATCCATGTGACTTTTGCATTGTATATGCTGAAAAATAAGTATTTTTTTTAATTATGAATACCAAAATTCACATGTCTTGTCTGAAGGTATTATGCATAGTGTTTAGCTATCCATCTTTGTGTATCCTGAATATAAATTGAGTGTGGCTATGGACATACTTACACTAAACAGAATATGTTGATTTGCAGTTGTGTTTATTGACCTTATTGACCTGATAGCCAGGGGCTGTGAAGCTTGACAATGAGCTTCTAGTAATCTTACAAGAGCGTTCAGACATAGAGGTGAGGAAACTGATTGAAAGAGTGGTTGAATTTGAGCATTTTGGATGATTCTGGATGTTGTTTTCTGTAGTAAGCCGAGCAAAATATCGACCGGCTTTTAATAACAACACACTTGACCAAAATTAGAGGGTGTCTATAATATCAGGGCAAAGGAACAGAGGTACATTTTTTTTCAAAGCTTTGACTACACATCATTGAAAGCTTTGACTGCTGCTATTAAGAGTTTCTACAAAAGTGCAAGGTGTGTAGAAACTTCGTACTTTTGGATAAAGGGACACAATTACAAAAGGGAAAACACAGCCTTTCACAAGAACGACAAACAAAAGAGAGTGCTTGATTCAACACTGCAAAGATCTTCTAGCACTCTTGAAATCATAGCATAGGCCTACTCAAGAGTTGACACATGGCTCTATACATATCTACCCAGTTGCTGCACAGAACTCTATGTTTTCCAGATGATCTGAAGAATGTGTTGTGATTTTATTGCTAGCACTGTTAAAAAAACACTCAGTTGAGTGAGGGTGGACTCTTATCTCTCTAACACTACACATTCAATCAAAGAAAGCATTTACTTGACAGCATACCAAATCGGTTGTGACGCTTTGCAGGCATGGAATTTATCTGTATTACTATACTATATACAGTAACAGCTAGTAATAGAAGGTGCACATTTTCTCAGTAAATCCATGGGTGCCCTGAAAATTACAAATTACTGTGCGTCTGGCCCTGGCATTATACTGTGGGGGTACGCACAGACACATCACAACCAGAAAAACGGATAGCTTCATTAACAAAAATATGAGACAGACATGCAGAAAATGAAAGATTACACGTGAGTGAACAAGATGGATATACAGTTCGGACAAGCCGGCTTGTGTGAAATTGCTGCATTAAGCACTGTGGGAACTAAATGAAACTAAGCATGGATGGTCAAAAACTGAGGTGTGGATGTCAATTCACCTTGCATTTCCATTTAGATTATTGCAATGTGTGGACTGAAAAGAGCATAAAATGAGAACACACACACTTTTGTAAAAGGAGACATGAAAAATAGGTGATAAGTAGGGCTGTCGAAGAGTTATGGCACGTGACGCGTTCTCAGTTTATTGCAATGAAAAATATGTTGCCATAAACGCAAGGTATTTAAGCAACAGTGATGAAGGTGAATGAGCAAATTTCCTTGTCTCCATCAGTATGTAGCCTAGCAACTTATAAATAGCCTATACTGCTTCACTTGACAGAACTGTCAGGAGTCAAACTACTTCTTCTTTGCTCTTCAAAGTGGGAGTGCAGCAATTTAAAATATAGTCTGTACTTTCTCAAAATCGCATTTTGAGCATATGCCTAATACATGTCTGAAACATCTTTTTTTGAAAGGAATATTCACATTAGAGAGATGATCCATTTCATTTACATGAACATGCAAGCATATTTTCAAGAAATTTAACTACATTTCTGCTGTGATATTATAGTACAATCAAACTGAATGTATGTTTAATTGTGATTAACTACATAATTTAATGACATTTATTGTGAATAAAAATTGTACCCATTACACAACCCTAGTAAGAAGATACATTCTCTGGCATTCATCTAAACATTACATTACTAAATTTACTTTTGAAATGTGAGCTTCTACATCTGTAAACAGAACACTATGAGCATTTTTTTTTTTGCATTTGCATTTGAATGAGCTGCATAAAGCATTCCAATATTTTAGGTAAAAGATCTAATTACATAATATCATACAAGGATTTAATATAGTTGGTGTTTTAGCTTCCTAAAGGCCATCAATCCAGTCTAGCTATCGGGCAGATATAGCCAGCATATTCAGCTGAGCACAAATAATCAATCTAATACTGACTATGGTGTCTGGAATACCACAAACTAAATGAAATCCAGCCTCTATTTAATTTCAAGATGACACAATGCCCTTGTTTACAATCATTTACAATGATCCATGCTTAGAACTCTTGGCTTGCAGTAACGAGTGATTTTTTTCTTTCATTTGTGATCAAACAGTAATTTGTGATTGAATAGTATACAATTCATCTTAAGAAATCTACTGTATAGACACACAACACTGCAATTTCACATTCAGTACAGACATTGTTCATTCATTTTTCATTAATATTGGTGCAACATTACACACACACACACACACACACACACACACACAATATCCTGATTCAGAGAGGTTATAATGAATCTTCTTTCCCCTCTAACCTCAGACTCAATTAAAAGGCTAAAATAGAACACACAGGATATTAAAAATGCTGGATCACGGGTAAGACTTGCACCTTTCGCTAATGTAACTGCAGTCATTTTTCAACTTTCTTGCTTCTTTTTACATGCATCTATTTTGCAGAGGTACAGACTACATTTCACGTGACCTTTTGCATTGCACAGGGCCAAGACATCGAGACAGAGAGTATGAGGGGAACTTGTGTGAGTGGAATGCTGTATGTTAACAGGACTCCCATGTCAATGAATTACTCCTGAGCCAACCTTCAAAAAAATCAAAAGATTGAAGGTTTAAAAAGCTTTATTGTCTATTGCAAGTGACAGAAAATTGCAGAAAATCACCCTGGTCATGGGTTTGAGGCTCAAGAGGAGTTATTAAAAAGTACATTTATCTATCTACAAATATATGCATCACACTGGGTATGAAAGATTTTCGAGTTTACTTTCAGGACAGAGGAGCTCTAAAGCGCCGGCCCGATAGAAGCATCTGAAAGGCAAGATCAGGATAGTGTGGGAGTCCATTTTGAATGAATCTGCCTTTCTTTTTTCATTGTCTCAAAGTAAAGATCTGAAAACTTGTTTTGAGTGGTGCCAGTGAATTTGGTGTCACACTTGATGATTCTTGAATATTTGATGATTCCATTTTTTTTGTCTTGTATTTCTTTAAGAGAAATTTAGAGCAGAATATGATGTGCAAATGAGAATTGATTCAAATAGTGATGTGTACTGTTGTCAGAATGCCCTGTATGACATTAATTTTAGCTTCCTCAGCAGATATATACACTGCTGAATCTATTGATTCAAAATTAAGGACAATGAACAGCATTGGATTAGGCTGGAGAAAACCATTTCAGCACCCCAGGACTGTTTCAAAGGCATGTACTGAAATGTGTTAAGTGAACCCGCCTCTGACAACCAACACAGCTTGGAGTGCCGAGTCTGATAGGACTTGTATCTAAGTGTGTAAAAAAACTGTGTCAAATATCACCACCATGCCAATCAAAACTGGCTCACCAGAGTGGTGCACTGGATGGTTTAGAATGACACAGCGGCAGCTAATGCAAACTGAATGGTATGTTGCGAAATGAAACTAAAAGGGAGCTTATTGTGCGCCAGTTAACCATTCAGACCACATTTAAGCAAATGGTTTTGTTTTTAGGTACAGTATTGAAACATGCCATAGGGTCTTTAGATGTTCCCTCATGTTTGATGAGATCAACCACAATGCTCTATCTATGTGGAGAATGACCTACAGTAGACATATAGTGGTATTTCATTAGGCTCTCTATTATTCCTGTGCACATACTGACATACTGTACAACGTTCACACAGACATTATGTTAGCTGGGGATTTTTGTTAATACTATCCCAAGTGCCTCTCAAGAAGGGGTCGGCAAATACGTTTGGCCAATTTTTTTTTCAACAATTCAATAGCGGGCCATCATCATCTGGCAAACCATGCTTTCCTACTGAAAAAAAAAACTTTATTAGCCTATATCATAGGCCTATATGCTACTCTATTTATAGGCCTATCATTAGCTAAAATTATATATATATATATATATATATCACTGTCCAAAGCGACAAAAAGAAAAGTTGTTAGCAAATGTAGGAATGGACTAAGAAAAGTGGAAGGAAAGGTCTGCGTTCAGCCTACCTGAATTTATGAACATACAACATCTCATCCTGCAAGGAGGTTCTAGCCGTTTGCAATGAAAATATTGGAAGGCACCACGCGACGCCGCATGGCCAAAAACATATCCACTTGCTAATTGGTGCTCTTTGTTAAGCGCTACGAGACCTGTCTTTTGTAAAATGCGCTGTACAAATAAAATGGAATTGAATTTAGTTTAATTTAATTGAAGAGCTGACGGCTGGATAGAGCTTCAAGATCCTGGTTCAGGCACTTACACCGCAGCAAAAAGTTACAAAAGTTACAAATGCTCAACGCAGCATGGATTCTCACTAGGGATGCACGATTTTGAGAAAAAAACTAATTGCGGTTTTTCTGACAAATATTGCGATTGAGATGCGATTTACGATATTTGCATTCAATACTTTTAAGTGCATAAAACCTAAAATTATGAATAAATAATAAAAACTTTAAGAAAAATGCAATGTGCATATGTGCATATTTTAGCCAATAAACAAACTGCAGTACACATTAACTTATCACCAGTATACTGACATTTGTTATTATGCAGCATGTATAATAATGTGCTTGAACTATTATTATAGTCCTTCATCATTATCAACGTTGATATGTTGTCTTCAGTAAAACGCCTCAAACTTAGCAAGTTGTCAAGTTGTAGGCATCAAAGATTCTAGTGCTGCCTGTCCACCAGAAGGCAGTGTATGAGTCCGTTACTATGGTTACGTGAACATCAAATTTGGTATGCATGCAAGATCAGTATTCTGGTTAAAACGGTTTTAAAAAGATCCTGAATAACAGCCTACATGTGTGGAAGAGTATTGGAAGTGCATACCGGAATATTCCTATGTTATATTCCGGTATACTCCCTGCATTTAACAGGCATGCCAAGTGAGCAGATGACGTCACTGAACAGCTCTCCGGACTGTATGTGGACCGCAGAACAACTTTGCTAAACATTTGGTCACATACAGGGTTACAGCCAATCGAAATCAACTGTGACAATCCACTGCTGGTTGCCAGTTCTCTCTTCCGAATATTCCATTGAGTTTTGAGAGCTAGAAAGCCTACGTTGTGTTTTTTTTTCTGATGACCTATCTTGACATGGGTTTAGAACTGTTCGCTACAACTTGCCTTGAACACCATGATAAGCTCCGGTGAGAATGATTAGCTCCTGTTTGCTCGATATTGTTAATAATGTTAGCTTGTTTTTAACGATAGGCCTACGTAACAGAAACACTGGTTGGCAGTAATGTTATTAATTGATTCATAAAATATAATGATTTCGAGCCATTTAAAAATGGCGAACGCGTCTCGCGTTGTACACTTCTGCCTTCATCAATAGACTGGCGCAAGTTTTTTTCAGCGTGAGAGACCACAGTGGTGACAGGAAAGCCTTGCCTTGTCTTTAGATCATAAGCAACTAAGCTGTAGTGTAAAGTTGCTTTGTTAGTAGTGTTTTTATTCTCTGCTCTTGCCTTTGTTGCTTGTCACCATTTAAAAGTCAATTTACTTCTGGCTGTTTTACAGGTTTATTAACTTCTGATGTGAACACAGTATTTATTTATTTATTTGTAAGAGGAATACCTCTTGAGATGCGACATCTCATTTTCAAGAGGGTCCTCAAAATAGCAGACAATACAGATGACAGTACAGTAGACTGGACATAGACAATAGACAAAACATAGTAATTCACCATACACATTCATACACTTTCCATCCCCCCACACACACTACCTCCAATATCCTAATTTTGTATTTATCTTTGTTATTGTTAACCCCAGAAGTTATTAAAGTTAACACATCATAATTAACACATCATTCTTTAAATCCACATATCAAAGGTAGAGAGAAGAAATTACTAATAACAACCAAGCATTAATGGTTGCATTTACATCTGTTAATTGTTTGTAAGTAAGTAAACAACAGTACCTTAAATTGCCTTAGAGATGTTAATGATCTCAGTGACCCTGGTAGGCTATTCCAGTCGAAGGGAGCTTTGAATTTAAATGCACGCCTGCCACTTTCTTTATTGATGTGAGGCACAATAAAACATAAATGTTCTGTGTGCCTTAGTCTATAGTTTGTATGGTGAGATAAGGTATTGTTGCAGATATATTGGATAGTTAAGGTGTGTGCATTTAAAAATGACCTGGAACCAGTGGAACTGTCTTCTAGCATTAAGTGACAGGATTTTCAGCAATTCGTACAAATCACAATGATGTGTTCTGTAGTGACATCTCAACACAAACCTACAAATGCTATTAAATGTAACTGTTAAGGGCTTAAGATTCGACTCTGTTGTATTCTGATATATTATATCAGCATAGTCAATCATTGGGAGCAACAGTTGCTTCATAATTCTTAACCTAGTCTCCTGTGTAAAGCAATTAATAGATCGGTACAACATCTTGAGATTACAATTAACCTTCATAACAAGAGAATGTATGTGATTTTTAAAGGAAAGTTGTGAGTCAATCCAAAGGCCCAAGTATTTATACTTATCCACTCTACCAAGAGGTGAGCCGTCAAGAAAGTTAGCTGCAATACTGGTTTGATTTAAGGTAGCAGATCTGGTTGGAAACAGCATGCAGTATGATTTTTTCTTATTTAACATCAGATCCTTACTTTGAAACCATCTTTGAATATTATCAAAGTCAGATTGAAGATTTTTCTGTATTTTAACTATGCTAATATCAGAGGAATAGATCACTGTGTCATCTGCGTATAAATGTATTGAACAATCTGAACAAATTTGAGGGAGGTCATTAATAAAGATTGAAAATAGGAGAGGGCCCAGTGATGACCCTTGAGGAACACCCTTTTCCATTATTGCAAAGTCAGATAGACTATCCTGACACAATACACACGAGCAATCACTGTTTATTCTGGCGTCTGGGTGACCATTTTAGAGAAACCAGCTGCTCTTTAACACTGTGTAGTATCAGTGTAGTGTAGCTGGTAGAAAAGAAAACTATAACAATTTCATGTTTGGTTAGTAATGTTAATATCTACTCAGTGTGGGTTAACAGAGCTCAATATATTCCTTCCGTCCGTCCCCCACCCCCCCACCCCCCCAACACCCATCCATACACACACACGTCTCGCATTGTACACTTCTGTACCCCCCCCACCTCACCTTTTTGACCCCTGACCCGTTAACATGCCTGATTTAAAATGAGTCGGGGTCAATAGACTACTGGTATACACAGACTAAAAGTATGCGGCTGTTAAAATTATTGAGCAAACAAGCTATTCCATGTTGGAGTAAAGGAATAGCCTACAGAATCAACTGAAGTCGGGACGCAATGCGACCACGCAGTTCACGTTCCAATAGAAAGAGTTTTCATGATCTTACTACAGAAGCACAGCTAACCAAGAATAGCCTTGCTAGTGAGCTCGAGATTAACAAATAAAAAAAAACCCGGAATGAGTTTAAAAGAAAACGCATTAGCAAAATAATACCCATTACAGAATAATAGGCTTTTTTAATATTCGAATTACATTCGAATACCGACGTTCGGTGTCAAAGCCCAAGTTAAGGAAGGTTTATCGTCAATTAGGCCTACATTAACCCCTAAAGGCACACCCGCCCATATCTGGGACGCCCCCCCACGCTTTTTTGTTTTTTTGATGGTTATGCTTGTGTCATTCAATGCCAGAAGGAGTAACTTCAAATCAAGCAAACTGACATGAAAGCCCAGGGTCTTGGCTTTCATTTGAAACCAATTTTATGTTTCTAGGCAAAGGGGTTTTCAAGTTATAAACTTTTGAATGTCAGTAGGCCCTCTTGTTTACAAAAAGTCTCTATGGGAATTTACATAGGGGTCCCAATCAAAACGCATAAACATATTTTTCAAAAATGTATATTCAAAAATCATATTTTTGGTCTTTTTACTTCATTTTTTTGTGTAACAGGTTGAGAGATGGAGTTAGGACTTAGATTTTTTTATTTGGGGGTATGATATGGATGGTACCTTCATATCTTAGTTAGTTCATAGACATTTGAAATGAGCGGAAAAAAAAAACTTAGTTCCAACCTCTATGACTCTGTGTCCATATGTCACAGAAACATACATATTCCTCTAGAAAAAAACTTGAGGGTGTCACCTTTCCAATGGTATGAGGCACATTCCTGAGTCTAAAACTATGTAGGAACTGTCAAGCTTTCAATTTGGGTATGCCGTTGTTTTGAAAAAAAGGAAAAATAGGGGTGTGCCTTAAGAGGTGCAACAGAGACGACGCAGAAAACGTTAGCAGAAACTTTGCCTACCGGCAAACAATAAAGGCCTGCGTAAAATTGATAATGGGCTTTGGGTAGCCTATTCTAAGTAAATAAAAGCCCGGTCCATATAATTTCAGGAAACACTGTAACGTTAGGCAAGCTATTTCTGAGATTCACTCACTTCAGTCTTGGACATATGAGATAATAGACATAAAAACAAATACATGGAAACAATATTAGCATAGGCCTACCTGAAATGACACTGTAGCCTACTTGATACAGGAGTAGTAGGGCTGATACAAGACCACTGCATCCATTCCAACAACTTCTTACGCGGTTGCATTTTACATTACTTGACTCCGGTCGTAAATGTTACTCTCGTGTTATGCATTTGGGCGGGTTTTCTTTTTCATTATTGGTACAGCTTATAATCAATAATGCGCACGCGTGGCTCATTGGAATTGAATTTGAATTTTTATGCAGGGAAAATCTGGAAGAATCTCATCCCTGGCGAGATTCGACCATTTTGATTGTCTAATAGGTTTGTCACTCAAATGTCACAGGTGGGGAAAAAACCTCAGACTCCTGAGGTTAGGTTATTACGGGAGTTAAAACCGCAATGTTGATGCGATAAAGGTTAATCGTGCATCCCTAATTCTCACAACAACAGGCTGACGCAAAGGTTATTAAGGAAGTGATAGTGATAGCAGAGAGGGTTCAAGCGGGGCGGTATCCAAGATCTTTGGTGATAGTGTAATGAAATCTGGTGAATTGTTGTTTTTGACAGCAAATATAAGGCCTATACAGTAGGTTTTTATTTTAATCAACCTCATCTGGCGGGCCAGATATTATTGACGGCGGGCCAATTTTGGCCACTGGCTTATAGCATCCCAATACTTCAAGGCTACAACTATTATACCACTGGCAAAGATGTTATCACCAACAATACAATGAAATCTGTCCACCGGCCCCCGCCTTCATTATGATGAAATGATTTGAAAGGCTGGTCAAGGACCACTTCACATCTTGACTCCCAGCAACACTGAACCACTAGTTTGCATACTGCCCTAAACACTCCAAAAGATGATGTAGAATTGGCAGCAGTTCTCTTGGCCTATTAGGAGAGAGGCAACAGTGCAGATAGACTTTGTTGACTTTAGCGCTGCCTCTAGTGCAATCTAGTTCCCAAACATGATGACAGAACCTTGCATCAAACTATGCATCAACACCTCACTATACAAATGATTATTAAACTTACACACAAATAAAGTCCATAAAGTATGAGTTGGAAAACATTAATCATGAAAAAATGGGTTCCCAATGCCTGTTTTCTTAGCCCTCCATAGTTGATCTTGAAGACTCACCAGTACCAGTACAACTCAATCATCATAAAATTTGTGATAATACCAGATCTCAAACTCGGTCAACTTGTTGACGGAAACACTTTGTGACAACAACAACAACAACCTTTCACTGAATGTCAACAACACAATATTAATCACTACTGACTCCAAGAGGAAGCTAATGACACATTCTCTATTTATAATCTATGGCAATGCTGTAGAGTCAGACAGCCTGAAGTTGCATTAAGAGGACTGGTAGCAACTTGATACAGACAGACATCACCATATTTGTCAAATGGGCATGTTCATTTTCATAATAATAATAAAATAAAATAAAATAAAATAAAATAACCTCTCTCTGATCTAAACAAAATCTACATACAATGGCATAACAGCATAAAAACAGTTGCTTGTGCCAGTAAGAGCTTCTTCACACAAGCCATTACCATTACCATTGAGATTAACATTCAACTCCCTCTTAGAACATACACACATGGCAGGCCTGTCAGGCACACAAGCGCACACACACACACACACACACACACACACACACAGCCTAAGAGCAACATGCATTTATGCAATACAGTGGTCCCTCGCTATGTCATGCAGGACCTGTAACTGTACAGACACAGGTAGTAATGACCCATACACACCTTGACAAGGCAGAGAAAAATTCAATGTGGTGAATAAAGAAATAAGCAAATGGGAAATTGGAGGCTTTGTAGTCAAGACCAAAAGGAATGTATCCATAAATTAGTCAGACCCCCTGGAGCAGAAATACCCAAGCTTGCAGCAAATCCCCCTCAGTGACAGATCTTTGGCCAGTGAAATCCTCTGTTAGGGTGGCTCACTCAGACTCTTGAGGGTAAAATGCTGTGGGGCAGAGGAATGAGGCAGGATAGCTGATTGCCCTGCATGGCAAAACTGTCCCTTAGCTACCTTGAGGGCTAGAGAAAATCCCTCTTACTAGACATTAGAGCAATAACACATTAATGACAAAAGACATTTTGGTAAAACTTATTTTAAAGTGTCACCCTTACAGTGCATCTACCCAATTAGGTACAGTCGTACAACCTGTGTAAAATACAGTATGTAATATCACATAATAGTGTTCTAAAAAATGTATTTTGTGTACCAAAATATTGTAATATAAAGGGTTTTTTTTATTTTTATTTTGCCAAAGTGCTAAATTCTTCTACTGTAGGGAGGCAACAGGCTGAAATCCAAGGTACCCAAATGCTGCATTTGTGCACCCAAATGGGGGGAGCACAAATGTGACCACACAATGGTGAGGCATACTGATGTAAACAGCCAATACAAGGATGGGATGGGGATAGGGTTGGAGGGTGGATTCAGTAGATATGATTTCCTGCATTTCTAGGGCCTACTGGAGATGCGCAATACCACAATTTATTCAGATTCACAGCCTATTCATTCAGACTTGCCAGGCCTTTACCAGGAGTTGAGTATTTGGCTTTTTATCAACAAAAGTTCCCACAGTACAATCTACACAGATCTACATTTCAGATTTTAAGACCCTTGGTACAGTATGATCAGAAGCTAAGCCACACCTTAACCTTATACTGTAACTAAATGTTATTAAACAAGATTAGTCAGTGGGAAAGATTTCTCTGTAGGACAAAATATCAACAGCAAGACACAACAAATAAAATACTTCAACAGTAAGCTGATATGGACGTGCTATACGTGCTAGGATGATTATTGTAATAAAAACTATTATGTATAAACACAAAATGCTAGGGCTTATTCTTAAAAAAATGTGGCCTTGCCTAAATAGGCACTATTCAAGGGCTGTTATCTGACTCATACACTCTATCCGTCCAACCTTTTATGAAACACCATATCTTCAATCAAGGCCCATATTGTTCTCTTTGTCCATTTTCTTTTATTCAGAACAGCTCAAATAAGTCAGTTAATAGCCTACATTTCTTAAGTGCAAATGTTCATTAAAATCCATGAATGCATTTTGGACAAACTAAATGTGCCATATGATTTTAGAGCCAACTCACACCTCAATACTTAATTGTACTTAGCGGGCTATATATTCAAACTTGTCATTTGATGAGAATAAATACACCAAAAAATGAATGTGTGATGGATGCATAGTCACAGTATGAAGACTGTGCAGTTTCATCTGATATGCAGATTTTATCTTTGTGACCAGAACCTGAACCAGAAATAAATAGATGTTAATTTACATATGCTTTAGATGAATCAGGCTAGAGATAGGGCAGATTTTTTTTTTGCGGGAGACATTGGAGGTGTGGTGTGAGGTATGAAATGGAACTCAAATGTAAGTGTCTCATGAACGCTCATTGCAAGAGAGTTGGCACCCCTGTAGTCTATCTTATCCTTTTAAAGGGTTTGCTGTCATGGAGCTGTAGATACTGCATGTAGCACTTAGCTACACTAAAATGGGTCTTCATCCTTTGGATAGACGTTCTGTGTTTTTGTCACTTTTAAGGTACTCTTTCACCCAAGACATTTCACCAACTGGTGCCTGCAAAAATCCGACTGACACGGGCTCAAAAAAAGTTGTGTGAAACTGGCTGACACTAGTGTGGAGTGCTGACACTGTAAGTGCACAGTCACACCAAAGCTCTTCTGGCACAGTTCCCAACGCCCAGAGGAGCATAGCCCACTCCCGAAGGAGTGTTGAACACATTAACGTGAATGTGGTGAGATCTCAGTGCTCATGCAGTGGGATGAGACCACTTGGTGGCAAGAAGCCACCCTTCTGTGCTTGGCTGAAAATGTGAACATTCTCTAATCTGGACAGACAGCATTACTTCTTAGTGCTTGTGACCTAGGGGTATTCCAAGAAGGTGATAAGTAAGTGACAAACCCCTGTAAATCTCCTAATACAGCATCCTGATTGCTTTGTTAGACTTGTTACTATACCAATGGGCAATGGAAATGATCAGGGGTGCATTTCCACAAACCATCGTTGGCTGTTTGTTATCTTGATCACAAATTTAGTGTGTCCAAAAAACGCAAGTTCTGTCGATACAGTATTTCACAAACATGCTCACAAAATTTACTGCTTGAAACAATTACACAAAACTGTAACTCCTTCATTCTATGTTAATTGAACAGGCTTTTTATGGTAGGCCTTGTGGTTCACAGATTTGCTCTGCATCAAAGACTGAACATTTGGTGGTATCTTTCAGGAGAGGATGGAACAATGATGGTGCTAAGCACTGGAAATCAGTGGACCCAGGGTTAATTACCAAACCTTTTTATTCTTAGTTCTTTAGATACATTCAAGCCTTCATGTTGTTTGCTGAAAAGTGTGCCTTTAGCCTATGCATTATTTATGCAATACAATGACAAGAAAACCCAAGGGTTTATTGTGCAACAGAACATTGACTAGCATTGCAGAAACCACTAATTTGCTGCCAACTTCAAGATAACAAGATGGCTTCTTTACCTCTAGACCCGAAGGCTGCAACCTTTTTGACATGCAGTGCCAATAAAAATGGTCTTGTTCCTTTACATTTCAATCAACAAAACAATTGCTTTTTACTATGCGTAATAATGCCACCTTTCTAACATGAAAATATGTTGAATCATTTTAAATGACTAATGATAAATTCAGTACATGAAAATGTGCACTTAAAAGTTGACTAGGATTAGTGTTGGATCAGTGTTTTTAACACTTTACTGTTATTATTGTTATTATAAGGACAAATATTGAGGCTTCATTAGCATAATTCAAATGGTGAATTATGTTGTCTTGACACTGTCAAGTATTGTCAAAAACGGCATGAAATTATTTAAAGGCCCACTATGCAACATTTTTCATTTAATTGATCCATTTCATACTGTTTAGGATGCTAAAATGAGTAATTACGCGGCGAACGGAAGGTGTAGAATGCGCCACTATGGCCTATAGCGGTAGATACAGCACTTGCAATGTTCAGCAGCGAGGACCGCCTCCAATAGAATGCAGTGCAATACAATGCAATACAGCGGTCTTTAGAGAGAGCCGTCGTTGCTTAGCCCTGCTTTAAGGTACACTTTACACTAAATGTCACTAGGGTGCTAGAATACTTTGCATGATTTGACACTCAGCTAACTCGGCTAACTCAAAGATACAAAAATCCACAAAATACAAAAAGTATATTTCAATTTATTTCTTGCTGCAGCCATGGTACTTCACATTTACTGAACAGAGTCTTTCTACTTCTACTAGTCTGTAAGAAGAGGCTTGGCTAGTAAAGCACTTTCCCCAGTTAAAGGGTAAGATGGATCAGTCTCGGGAGCTGTTTGCTGCTCTCAATGCCACACTTAAGCCTGCCAAGATCCTCTCAGGGAAAAACAAAGTGGGTGTCCAGAAACTGGGCTGTGTGCCACTGTCAATGCCCCGAGAACACAACTTTATGTTTGAGACAACAAGGGGGAAAACAACATGTCACCATATACTAGCTCTCCTCACTTTCATGAAAACATTTACAAGAAAAAAAAAAAACGAGTTGTTCTAAATCACAAAATTTACAGTGCCGGTAAAATGCCAAGTAGATACTGCATTTACAGTGTCTAGTGCCATGTAGCTCTCTGGTTCTCTTTCTGGTGCCATGTAGCTCTCTCTGGATAGTACATTATATTATTCCCTTCTGCTTATATGATTACGCTGTGTCCCTGTCATCCCAGTGAAATCTGTCCATGGCCCTCACTTTTCACTGCCATTCCTAATGCAGTCTTTAAGACACATTTCCTTATGGAGATTTTTTCCTAGAACAAGCATTTTTCTCTTCAAGGTTAGATTTTTACAATTTTTTATTGGAATGATGACAAACCATGATTAAACAGGATATAATGCAGTTTTACACCTATTTTTACCCAGATCTATCAGAGTGTACAAATACACGTGGAAGTGATGTAGATCAAAACCTTTGCTGTCTTTTTGCTGAGCTGAACACAGATCTGACCTTCTGTGTGATGTTTGGAAATGAATAAACCCAGCAATCAGTCGCCCAGTCACTGAATGTGCCAGTCCAGTTAGGCATGGGCTGACAAAGAGGCGGCTCTTCGTCAGTCCAAGACCACTGGCACTCCATCTTCTTCTGCATCAGTGAGTGGAAAGCATGATGGCCGCCCCCAGTGTACTATCATCATCATATTGAAGGATAGTTCATTTTCCAACCTGCAGGCTCAACATTCACTTAATCACTGACTTTGTTCTATCCTTGTAATTATAAATAGTTTTTTAAATGATAAAAATGTATAAAAAAAAAGGTTTATCTTGCTTTATTGTGCCATTGTACTGCTGGTTACAATGATTTCTACGGTATTTCAGGTTACACTATTTTTGTTTTTAATTTTGAGGAAATGATTACCACAGTAATGTCAATCAATATTGACACAAAAAATAATTTAAATATAAAAACCTTTGAAACATCTGGCAGCATATACTTCTTCTTTTCCCAAATGCCTTGTTCAGAGACATGCTGTCCACTGAATCTATGATAATCATTCAGTTTATTATATAGTATGCAAATCAGATAGTTTCCCCATCAAACTCATCCTTTAACCAAGCATACAGCATGTGTGTTTTGTCCAGCTCACTCATGCCCACACGGCACAGCTTCCACGCTGGTCTGCTTGAAATAGAAAAGAGCTATATTGTTGGTGCCGTGTGCAGTATAATGTGGTCTCTATAGACTTTTACGCAAAGCTTTGGCAGATGTTTCAGGCAGTTAACCGTTCAGATGTGAATACCCAGCAATGGACAACAATCGTTACAAACTGCAAAAGCCATCTTCGAATTAGTGTGGTGATTCAACACACTATATTCATTAAGGATGATTGTAAGGCACATGACGGGGCCTTGTGCATAGCACTTGAATTAACACACACCTACACTCAGAATACCTACTTATACAAATATAGTTAGAATATATATATATATATATATATATTTAATAGATATGTCTATGGTCCAAGAGAGAAGATGGTAGGCCATATGCGTAATATACCAGTAAACGATCTGATTAATTAGGAATGCATTGATGCATGCTTGCCCACCCTCCTCACTGGTCTGGTGATATACGAGATGAGTTGACCTGAAATCCCATGAAAAATGATGGAGCTAATTTAATTATCCATCTGACTGTAGTCTTACTTTAATTATTCACCAGTGTGTTAGACATACACCACGAGGAGCATGCCTCCAACCCACAGCAGACTCCTGACCCAACCCGGAGTCGAGCTACAGCTCTGGGGAGGAGGTGGATCTGGGTCTGCAGGATATCACAAAGGCAGCAGAGACTAAATGTGTTGAAACCCCACGTCTGACATATTCCCTATTCACCTCTTTTGATTCTTTTAAGGCAGTCTCACACCCTGTAACTGAGCTAATGGGGATACTTCCTTGTTTCAGCAGATTGAGCAAATTAGATGAGAGGACATGTTTCTAATTGGTACACACAAACACATGCACACGACCGCATAAACACACACACACACACACGCACACACACACACCGGATGGATAGTGAACTTGTACAAAAGTTCATTTGCAGATATATATATATATATACTATTGATATTTGCTGTTTTAATCCACATTTTAGCATTCATGCAGGCACACACACACACACACACTGGCTCGTACATAAGAGGCTGCATGAAAGAGAAGTCATAACAAGAATAAATAATGAGTAACCCCTCATCCTTTATTTCATGCAAGTAATGCGATGTTCAACCACACAGTGCATAAAAAAAGAAAAAAAATATTAGCAGCTTGTAGAAAATATGTACTATGTAATTTCATGTTCCAAGAAACATACTAGCATACATGTAGGGCTGGATGATATAATGATTTAATGAGTTAGACCAGTATAGTTTAGAGGAAGATGTGAAGTTTACAAAAACTGCGATACAATACAATAGCTTGATTTTCTTTTCTGACTTTTCTCATTAAAGCTATGTCTTTCTTTCTCCCTTTGAAGTGAGCATCTCTTTCAAAGCTGTCCACTCATTGTGACCTCAGATCTAAGTCTGCTGGTGACATCATAGGGCGTGTCTCTATAATCATACCAGAAACTGGTCCCCAAAACCATAGACATATATACACTAGATCCGCAATGGGCTCTGGAACATACGTCAATAGAGCCGCCATACTGGAAAGGTCAAATTCAGCTCCAGTGTTGCAGGCTTGTATACAAAATAAAACTGTTATGTCAGACAAGGTAATAAAAAAGGTTGTAACATGTTTTTAATATTTATACATTATTTAGCAATTAATACATATTTTCATTTCCATGTAAACACCATGAAATATTTTAATTTTGCATGTTATTATTCTGCCTTAAAGAAGGGCTAAGCAACGTTCTGTTTTTTTCTCTCACGAGCTCCCTCTAGTGCTGTATCTACCGCTATACATGTACTGTAGGCCACAGTGGCACATTCTACACTGTTCGTTCGCAGTGTAATGACTCATTTAAGCATCCTAAACAGTATGAAACAGATAAATGAAAAATTTTGCATAGTGGGCCTTTAAAATATAAAACATTCTGGGAAGATTTTTGAGAAAGCTGTTTGTCCTATTAAACTCCAGTTTTACATTTTAATATGCATAATTATTTATCCGGTTAGCCATTCCGCACACATTAATGCGGCGTATTCCAACACCGAAAACTATGCTTTTTGAAAATGATCGCTGAGGTGGATAAATCTGAAAACTCCGGCTAGCAAAAACGGAGAGGTTCAAGTACAGTAACGTTCAGTTGCCATGACGCCAAGGAAAGTTTCATCTCAAAATTAAACAAACTAAAACAAACATGGATAACGTAACAATCACAACAATAAATACAGACCTGGAATTTTTAATAGCAGCAAATTCTGAAAATTATATAAATATGACAATGTGATAGGGAATAGTTTTAACTACGGATTTGTGTATTTATATCTATCCGACTTAATGTGTACATGGTCCAAGGGTGCCCTAATTTACAGTACAAAGTTCTGAAGTTATTTGTGTACACTTCAGACATTCTTACCATAGAAACACAAATACTTTTGAACCGAAGTGAACTTGAGGGTATGATTTAGGGGCTACATCTCAGCCCTCGGCAGATTAAAGTTCAGGTAGAGACTATATATGTGGAGAAAGGATCTTCAAAAGATCATCTCTTGTTGTCATGGCAACCAGCAGGAGACGCAGTGAAGTGGAGTGTCTCAGCGAGCATGCAACAATTAAAAGTTCAGGTACCCCTGGTCTTGTTCTGCTAACATGCTTGTAATGTGGAAAATCAATAGTTAATTGATCATGTGTCTACGAGTGTCTCTCTTCCATCTCTTCCGAGCCATAGTATGGCATCAGCCTCTCACCCACATGGAACTGCCAAATGCCATTAAAGGCAGTTGTAGCAAATTCTGACTGGTGAGCTTTCTTCATCAGCCTATAAGACCACTGTAAAAAATATCTCACCAAAGCCATTTCTCAGCAAATGGAGAAAGATGTTACATTATTTGAATTTCTATCTGTCAGCCTGAGTTCAAGAATTAAATGAGGAGTGGGGCTCTGTAACGACCAGAAAGGGAAAGGGAGAAGTCACATGGAGGCAGACCTATAAGACACTGCCGAGCTGCCCCAGTTAAGAGATGTACCAGATCGAGAGCAGGCACATTCATAATTTATTCTGGTTAAAGGACTGGAATTGTACATGGTGTATGGGGCTATCATAAAAATTGCCACAATTTGTGCCTATCCATAATTTATTCTGGTTAAAGGTTTGTAATTGAGAATGGTGTAAGGCTCTTATCAAAAGCTTGTGATAGTTTGAATGATTTTTTAAAAATAATACTTAAAAAGGAATACAATGCAATGAAACACTTAACACGTTTTCTCAATTACAAAATTACCCTGAATAAAAAATATAAACAATAACTATCCAGCTGAACATTATTTAACACAAAACAGACCAACTAATGACTGCATAAGCCCCAGATGTTACTGACCACCGTTATCTGACCTTAAATTAGTACATGAATGTTGATACTGTACATTTTAGTGATGTTTTTATTTCTCTCCCTCAGTTAATGACCAAACAAAGATTTGTACTGTTACCCTAATGATGCATTGGCCATTATTCCTAGCCTGACATAACGTCAAAGTAAAACAATCATCTACTACAACAAGGATCTGTCTAGGGTATTTCAGCCACATGAACCCTCTTACACAAACACAAACAGGTCACAATATATATTGTAAGGCAGCACATCTGTCAATTCTGCAGAAGTAAAACAGAGTTGTAGGCAAATGGCCTAAAGACTACGCCACTGCCTGGTCATTTTTATCAGGGGACAAAGCAATCAGATGTGGTTCATGAGTATGCAGTGCAGTGCATGTAATCATTCCTTGTGATGGACATTTAACTTGTGCCACAGAGTGTGAGGGGAATTTTAAAGGTTCTGAGCTAAGACTGTGATAATGACGTTCCTCAAGAGGTGGCTGCTGTTGATTGAAACCACACACGAGTTAGACACTGCGGTAGCAAACAAAAAATATAACTTTTATGATCAAAATGGGATCATTTTGTTCCTAATTTAGGCTAAGACACAGCTTGTGTGACAGGAAGGCATGCAACTGAAGCATAATGTATTCATTGGTCTTCAAAAAATAACCTCAGTAGCTTACTGGTTTTGGTCTAAAACAGGACAATGTTAAATGTTATGTATTGTGTTTGTGTTGTGCTGTGTATAGTGTAATGTCACTATGTTCATTATGCACATAATTTGTGTTTTCTCCCATAATTTCTATGCATTCTTAATGTGTCTACATTTGGTAAAATGACCACAAAACTGCAATGTCAATGACCATTGCTCTTGTTACTGGCTAGAGAAAAAGCATGGACTCTCCCTTGAAACAGTGCATTCAACAGAAATAAAACAGATGTAAAGGGAAGTAAGTTCATTCCTTTAGAGTATTTTACCTACTACTAATACTACTAGTACTACTACTTACTTTTACTGAAAAATCCAGAGTCCAGGCTGCCCAGTGCTGTTGACAATCTGACAGCTGATTCTTTTGCTTCTTTCTTCAATGACAAAGTAGCTGCCATCAGTAGGCAGTTCTCTGAACCAACTGCAAAGGCTACAACTGGACCATATACTAGCGGAAGCACCTCCGATTGCAATAGTCCTGCCGCGACATTTCCTTCATTCAAACCCCTCACCGAAATGGATGTGTCCAAACTTCTCACTTGCAGCCGTCCTACAACGTGCCCTCTGGACCCGATTCCAACCAAGCTCTTGCAATCCATTGCTCCAACTATCACACCAGCTATCACACATGTGATCAACGCTTCACTATCAACAGGAATCTTCCCTTCTGCATTCAAGCATGCTCAGGTAACACCTCTACTCAAAAAACCCTCTCTTGCTCCCGACCAAGTAGGAAACTACAGGCCGGTCTCTCTCCTTCCATTCCTTGCTAAAACTATTGAAAGGGCGGTATTCAAACAGGTTACTGAATTCTTGAGCCAACAGAATCTACTCGACCACAACCAATCTGGCTTTAAGAGCGGCCACTCCACTGAAACAGCTCTAATATCTGTGGTTGAAACCTTAAGAGAAGCCAGAGCGGAATCAAGGTCATCGGTACTCATCCTGCTTGACCTGTCAGCTGCGTTTGATACGGTAAACCACAGTATTCTATTGTCTATACTGTCAAACAAGGGCATCAAGGGTGATGCATACTGCTGGTTCGAATCCTACCTCACTGGGCGACTGTTCAAAGTGTCCTGGCTAGGACACACCTCTGCGCCTTACCACCTTGCTACTGGAGTACCCCAAGGATCTGTGTTGGGCCCCCTTCTTTTCTCCATCTATACCACTTCTTTGGGCCAAATCATCCGCCAGCACGGCTTCTCTTACCACTGCTATGCCGATGATACCCAGCTCTATCTGTCATTCTCACCCGATGACCCAACCATCCAAACGCGAATCTCGGATTGCCTTTCTGACATCTCTGCATGGATGCAAGACCATCATCTCCAGCTGAACCTCTCAAAAACCGAGCTGCTGGTCCTCCCAGCTAAACCAACTATTCACCACAACATTTGCATCAACTCTGGCTCCTTGTATCTTGCTCCCTCACGGGTAGCCAGGAACCTAGGTGTTATGATTGACGACCAGCTAACCGTCAATGACCATGTTGCTTCTGTTGCCCGGGCCTGCCGCTTCGCACTATTCAATATCAAAAAGATCAGGCTATACCTAACTCAACAAGCCTCCCAATTGCTGGTTCAAACTATGGTCCTCTCACGCCTTGACTACTGCAATGCCCTTCTGGCAGGACTTCCTGCCTGTGCCATCAAGCCACTTCAGATGATCCAAAATGCTGCGGCGTGTCTCATCTTCAATCAGCCGAAGAGGACGCATGTCACCCCTCTGCTAATCGAGCTCCACTGGTTGCCTCTGGCGGCTCGCATCAAATTCAAATCACTGATGCTGACTTACAAAGTGCTTAGAGGATCTGCCCCTTTTTATCTAAGCGCTCTCATAAAAGCTCAAGCTACCCCCCGACAACTCCGGTCCTCCAATGACTGTCGACTGGCAGTCCCGGCACCTCGCCCAAGGCAATCCAGACTCTTCTCATGTGTCGTCCCACGCTGGTGGAATGACCTACCAAAAACAATCAGAACAGGGCCATCTCTGGAGGCCTTCAAAAAGCTTATAAAGACCCAGCTATTCAGAGAACATCTTCTATCCTAGCACTAAAATGAACTGAAGCACTATCCCCTAGCACTATGCTCCTTAAGGTTTCTGCTATGTAGCTTGATTGTTATCCTCGTTTTGTAAGTCGCTTTGGATAAAAGCGTCTGCTAAATGCATAAATGTAAATGTAAATGTAAATGAATAACAGCATTTGTACAACGTAGACCCAAGTTTGTGAATTTGCTTGCTTTCAACAGTTAACGTTGACTGTTGTTTTACTATTTGGTCAATGTTGCACCAAATTCTGTTCTGTTCTAGCCTACCTACTGACAGCACTCAGCAACATGGCTAAAGGTTTAAGCAACAGGCAACAGGGCAAAGCGTTTATTCACTTTTGGAAAGCCCCCTAAACTCCCAGGATCAGTATCAGACCTAGCAGACCATATTTTTTCTACAAATATAAAAAGAAGTTTCATGGAAACCCAGCTACTGTCAGTGTCAACCACAATGTCACCTTGTGCAGTGAAAAGGGCAAGCGGTACTCTAGTCTGGGAGTGGTAACACATACCAATTCAAATCAGATGAGGAGGAAAACATTGCTCTGTTTCACAAGCCTTCACAATAACTTGTTACCTACAGTGATTTTGAACCGGTAGAAGCACCATTTCCTTGCTTTACTGGCAATAAACCTTGCTTAAGGGGCCTCAAAATGGCACCTGGGTCACATACAATTTACACTATCGGCAATCATGGAGTTGTCAGGAGTTGTGAAAAAATAACAAAACATATGGCCATGCCATTAAAGCACACAACTCAACGCACAAGAGGATGCCTATCTTGGAAATCTGGTAATAAGGTCTAAATGCCCTCCTTTTGTTTTTCATCCATTGCCTTTTTACCATTCATCCATTCCATTCTTCAACTGGAAGCATATTTTCTCTCTTTTTTTACTCTCCAGTCTTACATCTATTTTAGTCACTCTTCCCTCTGCTCTATATCCATACAAAACATTTCACTATTCCTTTGATAACCAATCCCGCAATGTCTTTCGTTCTCTCTGTCTTTTTCTCCTGTGTCTGCCCCTATACTTAGCCCACACTCATTTCTCACATTCCGCCTGACGTTTCTGGTCCTGCAGAATAGTATGTCAAAAGGCCTTTGCTGTGACTGTGCCTTTGAAGGTAAAAGGACCAGGCTTCACTTATGTGAGAGATTCCTTTCAAGAGACCCTCACTACCACAGGCACTTCATATGTTATTCCAAAGACTAAAGTAATACAATCACAAGCATCAGTACAAAGACTCTCACCATCATACAGTAACAGACAGACAGACAGACAGACAGACAGAAATGACACATAGACACCCTACAGTATTTTACAAGATAAGGAATGATAGCTCCAGTGAAATTCTACCAGAGAGACTCATCTCCTTTCGCTATCAAATCACAGCTGCTTAGGAGGACCTTGCTTACTAATCATCCCCACGCCCCACTTATTAGCCTATCCAGTTTTAATGCTTAATTTTATTTACATATCCTATGTCTTGCTGCTAGAACTAAACTTGTGAAGGGACGTTTTAATTTCGTAAGCTTTCAGACATCTCAGATGTGTGATGTCTGAAAGCTTACTGGTCCTATAAATTCTCCCATTAAGAAGCTATAGCCTGTCCTGTTTTTGGCACTGACCAGTAATCCTTTTAAACCCCTTTGCTATAAATATATGATATGATTATAACTGTCCTTTAAACTTGTCCAAACACCTCTGAGATATCCGATCCCATTGGCTGTGTGCTGGGCTTCAGACATATCCCACAGCTCTGTCTCTCACTCTCTGCCTTAACACCTCTCAAGTCCGAAGAGGAGTGTGCGTCTCAGTAATTACCTGTGCTGCTGAATGCTTTACTTCTCAGGTCACTTCCCACCCATCATCAAAGCCCTTGGCTCAATTAGGAGCATAAGCAGCCTTCCAACAGAGAGGAAATATGCTTGTATGCCACCTTTGAAATGCAAAAACAGAAGGTAGGAGCAGGCACACTCCGCAAGCTGCGTTTATCTGCATTCTGCCTGCGTGTGATCACAGGGGAACACCCGTGTGCGCACATGGTAGGAACCAGGGGTCAAAACAAGCTTTTTTGAAAAATGTGAATATCTACCAGTCAGTGCTGGCTAAACATTCAATAGTAGTTTCAGTCTAAAATCTACCAGCAAACATTTTGCTAGTGACTGGTAGTAATTTTGACCCCTTGTGAGAATCTAACATCAGAACCAACGCTGAGCTACTGCAAAAGAACCACAAAACCACAAGCATTTTGCAAAACTCCATGCCTTGTATCTAAATAGTCACCATAAATGGGTGAGCGTTCTGCTCCAGAAAGACTCCCAGAATTTGTCTAAGTCCATTCGCTCATTTTGTCCATTCCTACGTTCATCTAAGTTGACTGATCATGGCTTTTGGAGCCATCTGGGGACATCCTTCTATCTCACTTATTCATGTAATGTCCTTTACCAATGGGATGCTTGCACAGTTTTTTTTAAAACGGTCCTTCCTCTACCTCTCCACTACCTAGAGTACCTGACAAAAATTTCTCCTACTCCACCCCCTCAACTGGTCCTTGTCTGGGAAATGGGGGCAGATATGAGATCTGTCCGCAAAGAGAATATCTTTAATGGAAGACATTAAAGACATTAAAGACATCAAATCAGTTTTGTCTTGTAATTTCATCTCATGCATTCTTCATTAAAAGCCTTTTCTCACCTCTCGAGTCTTTTTGGTAGAATGGCTGAATCTCCTGAGTCCTAAACCCTAAAAGATTTAACTGAAAGAATCAACCACTCATGTCAATTCACATCAAATAAATCTTTCCAGGATCATGTTTGCTTTTCAAGGATATTGGGATTAAGTCACAGTTTGAATTTCTAAACTGTATTTGGTGTAAAATATTTTTGAAAGCATCTGGATTCTGTATTGTTTCTTATTTGAGAACCACCTGAAAAAAATGGGGTCCACAGTGTGAAGGCGGTCAGGCTTCACATTATCAGTGTGTTACCAGACCCAGTACCTAGAGCAGCAGCTGTAAATCTAGATAAGTTCTGATAATTATGGCGCAGGTCAGCTTTTGACAGCAAGTAGGTCAGTGGTGTTCCCTCTTCTGTGGACACTGTGAAATGAGAGTGAGTCTGGGTGGGATTATCAGTGCCTCACAGATGTATCATAGCTCCTTGGAGCACCAACACCAATTTTTTTTGTAGAGGAGATTAGGGTTATGCCAACCAAAATACCACAAATACCAGGCTTAAGGACAGGAACCCTGGAAGATCCAAATACACACATTTAGCAGAGGAGGTGTATACACAAACCCACAAGTAGCAATTATATGGCAGATTCAAGTGGAGGCCATGCAGTGAATGTTTACTCGCTAATGCAACAGACTGTGTAATTATTCACTTGCAAAAAAATTATGTTAATAAATATTAATATAGCCATGTATGGTGTCTCAAAAAGCTATGATGTCATGCAATAAGAGTGTAATTGACATCCAAACTGGTCCAAACTCTTTGAAAATTTCTCTAACTACTACCCCGACACACACACACAACCTCCCCCCACACCCTGAGTGAGACACGTGCTGGATGACTCACGTCCGCTTCGGTTTCTGAAAAGAAAAGACGCAGGCTGCTTGTCTGAAAGAGGGCACACAATGTTTCTTTTTCTATTTCTGATGCTTAATGCGGTAGTTCGGTTTTTTACATTTTGAGCCCCTTTCACAGATTGTCTAAAATGCAATAGAATGGTTGACATCAAAATTTTGACGATTGCTCCTGTCTCAGCTATTCGGGAAATGTAGAATCGCCTCTGCCTGCTTCAAAATGGCTAGCAATATGCATTTGTTGTATCTATCCTTAAAACAATAGTTTTAAAAAGGTGCTACTCACCTTTCACCTCATATTCCATTTTCAGTCTTGAAAACTTTTGTTAAAAATATCTACTCAGCAGTAAGAGGGCACGGCAGATCTTCAGGTAAGACTTCTGCTGCGGCAAGCAAAAAGACTACAATTCCATGTAAACAACTCCCCTTTCCGTTTCGTCTGGCGGCGTGAGTCTAATACAAATCTATAGGGGTTTACAAAATGGCAAATAAAACAGCAAAACAGAACACACAACAGCAAAAGAGAAAACACAACAGCAAAAGAGAAAACACAACGGCAAATCAGATAACACAACGGCAAATCAGAAAACAACGGCAAATCAGAAAACACAACGGCAAAACAAAAAACACAACTGCAAAGCAGAAAACACAACTGCAAAGCAGAAAACAC
>JAGFZM010000029.1:747899-761511 GCA_017657215.1 Limnothrissa miodon
AAAACACAACTGCAAAGCAGAAAACACAACTGCAAAGCAGAAAACACAACGCCAAGTCAGGAAAACGGAAAGGGTAGGTCCCTTTTCAAAATGTCATCTGAATGTCATTATCAGAAAGCGGCAACTAATCAGGTACATGTGTGTCTTGACGAGGGCGGGAATAAGAAAAAAAACGCAAACAATATGGCGGTGCCCTGAGGGTTCTCTACACAAATGTGATACACAAAAGTTATCGAGACAAATAGAACATCATAGGTTAGAAAATTAAGCATTCTAACGTTAGTTAGCCGAACGCTACACATAGCAAACGTTACAGCCATTAAGCTGTAGCTCAGTGGTTGCAGCAGAAACGGTTGATGAAGCCAAGTGAACGATGAGTGGATACAGTTTATGGTGGAAATGTAGCGTAAAAGGCTGTAAGTTGGTGGATCTTTATGTGTATCACTGTAAATAAAACTTTCCTTATTTTTCTAACCCTGACTTGGTCTTCTGTTCTACTGATGTAGGCTAACCTAAAAAAATACAATCAATGAAAAATAAAGGCTTAATATAAAGCTTAATATAGATATAGAAATAGATATCTATTTATATGGGCAAAGTCACAGACTCAGCCATAGACGGTATGGCTTCAGCTCACAAGCTCCTATACCCCTTTTAGGGTAGCCTATGAGCTGATGACATTCTCTCCCATTTGGTGTCCAATCAGAAGCAAGACATTTTCAGAAGAGACCTACCCTTTCCGTTTTCTCTTTTGCCGTTGTGTTTTCTGTTTTGCTGTTGTGTTTTCTGGTTTGCTGTTGTGTTTTCTCTTTTGCCGTTGTGTTTTCTCTTTTGCCGTTGTGTTTTCTGATTTGCTGTTGTGTTTTCTCTTTTGCCGTTGTGTTTTTCAATTTGCGGTTGTGTTTTTTGACTTGCAGTTGTGTTTTTTAACTTGCAGTTGTGTTTTTTATTTGCTGTTGTGTTTTCTATAATGTTGTTGTGTTTTGACCTTCAGGGCCATCGTACTTAAGAGCCATTTAGCACATAGGAAGTGATGGTCGACGGGAATATAAAGAAGACAAAAAGGGAGGCCTGAAACTCACAGAGGTAGAGCGTCTGCAGGCTCAATGAAAGTGAAGCGAGATCCACGCATGCATGCCCTCTTAATCATTTTTGCTGAAAATAGTGTAAGTGTGTGAGTGTAAGACGCACAACATCCAACATCAGACCCGAAAGAAAATGAGTGAAACTACAACCAAGTTTGCGAACAACATGCACAATGACTTGACAGCAGACAAAGAGCATATGGAAAAGCAGTGGGAATGGTTTGGGATGTAGTGGAAAGGTGCATGTCAGCTACCAGCTGGCAAGTGAAATGAGGGCCTTGAAAGACTAAACAAAGTACAGCTTGTGCTACACAAGGCTGGCTGGAGGCCCACATGTGATTGAGCTGGGAATGAACAAGAGAACAAGAAAATTTTAAAAAGGGGGAAAAACAGAGTAATGGAAAACCAGATAGCAGGTTAAGGTGGTCCATGCAAAAGGATAGGTAATATTATTAGAGAAGTTAAATTAAAAATTTTACAGTGAAGGTTTGTATATGAAAACGTATAACAATGACTGATGGATAAGATGAATGTTTTTAGGTTCCACTGCAATGGCTATTTTTATTCAATCCATCCCTCCCACAACAACAATAACAATGATACTGAAGTAGTGGTAGCAGGAGTAGTTAGTATAATAGTAGTAGAAGTAGTTATTGTAGTAGTAGTTGTAGTAGTAACAGTAGTACTGTGGCATTGTGAGGACAAGTAATTCACTTCTCTTTTCTATAACTACAAAGAGAGGCAATAGAAATGTATTCAAACTGAAATGACAGTGAAAAAAAAACACAGACTCAGTAGTGCTCATCCCCTCCGGGTTCACACACAGCATGGAAGGAACACGAACAGCTATACTGTCTCTTTCCTAGGCAGCCCTGCTGAGGCCAGCGAGTGAGGACACAATGCTCTCTTGGGCTCTGCTCTCTCCCCAGGGCCTAACAAGACCACTTATGCAGACTAGCCGAGGTTTCTGACCAGAACAAATAGGTTAATTCTCAGAAGAGCCCCACAGAGCAGCTGGAACAGGGCTGCCTCTGCAAAGCCCTACTTATGTGTATATAAAATGGGTAAAAATGGATAAAGTGTTGTGGAGGTAACTGATCAATCTGCCTTTTAGATGATTAAGGTGCAGAAAACAAACAAACACATTTTACATCTCTACTATTACAGTACACCAGATGGGTAGGTCAAACCATAGACAGAATGACTCTGCTTGCTTGGGACATGTAACCTAATGATACCTAATAACAACTGAACCCTACCTCTGGAAATGTAAATAAATGACTTTCCCTATCTTTTTAATTAAGAATTTATTTGGCTGTGTTTACATGATTTATGTGTGTGTCCATGGGCCGTCTGAGCACCTTACGTATGTGTGAACTGCGTGTTCCCTTTTCATTCAAACTTCCCTGCTGACTCATTGTTCATTTGAGTGCTGAATCTGATTTAGGGTCTGGTTTATGACACAATGAATAATACTGAGGGGCTGAGCAGCATGGGGAGACTAGTGTCTCCCATTCCCCATGCGCCATATAGCCCCCGCTGCCCTCTCACTCCGCTAGCCTTCTGCTAGTGTGATTTATCGCTGATGATGACTGATGCCTTGCACTAATCAGCAATGCAGGCCCAAATGCATCTCTTCCTCCTGACACTAATGACATTAGGTGAGATCCATAGAGTTGCAAACTCATGTGATTAGGCCCACTGCTGTGAGATAACACAGTGGCTCGCCTAATAGATCCAATGTGATTATCATGCAAGACTGCCTGCTGACATCCCCATCAGTACCCATCAAAACCTACAGATAGGGCCCTCGGAGAGAAACACCATACCTCCACAGGCAGTGTAAAGAAGGGGGTGGGTGGTGTTGGTGGTAATGGGGGGGGGGTCCGATGAGATTTCCAACCAACTGAATGTTCTTTCCTGATTAACACCATGCAGTTTCATTAATAATCTAATATATAGTATGTGCATACTAATACATACATCACTTTGCAGTTATGAGACTGTATGTACTGTATATGTATGTGTGTGTGTGTGTGTTTGGGTGGAAACATCTTTGAGAACAGAGGAACAGAGTGCACTCTCCTGTTCCGTATATTTATTGTCCCATTTTACAATTCACTGTCCAGATGTTCTGCTTAGCAGTGCCAATATCATCAAACTGTGCCAAAACACACACCAATTTGTGGTAATGACAGTACAACTGACGGACAAATTGCTAGTTACAAGCACGTCACACAATGCCTGTCCTTCTCTATGTATCCAAGGTGTTCAACAGAGGGATACATTTCACAGTAAATTGCAGCTTGTTGGCCTCTTATAGACTTTTGTATCAAGGCCATCAACCAATCAACTTCTGAATTTGGTCAGGTTTTTCCAAAAATGTTGCTCCTCATATTTAGATATACTGTAAGTTCAAGCTTTTAACCCGATATACTGTGTCTATTGAGGTTCAAAGTCAAATCTACTGCAGTGTACAGTGAAGCAGAAATGTGCTCAAAGCACAAACCCAAACTCAACCCTACTGCAGTGTACAGTGAGGTAGAAAATTCACAACAGGTTAGTCTATTGCTGGAGAGCTAAAGTTATGATATAAATATTTTTTAAATGTACTTTGCTCGTTTAATATTGGGCCTACAGCCACTATTCTACACACAAACACACATAGCTCAGTGCAAAACTCAGGTGTGTTTGCATACAAATGAGAAAGTCCTGAAAGTGACTCCTTCAAAGCCACAGCTCACCAAAATAATGATGATATTATAGCTCCTAAATTCAACTTATTCTTTGAAGGTTTTAGATGGCAACGAATTTAAATAACGAGTATGGTTTATGTTGTTGCCTAAATGTATGTCACATGTTGTATGCATTTCTAAAGTAGTAATTAGTACAGTAATAGTTCATTTTTGTCAGAGTGGCATTTACAGTTGGGTATACTTCCATTATGTGTTTCTAATTAAGCGTTTTGACTGCTGCTCATTAGTTAAGCTATGTAGGATTCATTGCACCCATCATTATGTCAATCAATTAGCAAAGATATTGGAATGTCTGCTTGTTCTCATTAAGCTTTTGCCAGTGTGACACAGCTGTAGCCTGCCCTTGCAGTTTCAAATGAGAGCCAAGAAACACATAAATAAATAAATGGTGATAAAGTCAAGTTAGGACAGAAAAATAATCAATCAATATTTTTTTGTACTCTTGTGGTGTCCTGGTTTTGAAATGTTTAAAGGTCCCATAGAACACGTTTTTTGACCATCATAAAATGTTCTTTGAGCCTCAATAATTGCATTATGCAAATTTGTGCGGCTGAAAATGACCCAGGAGCATTTCTAGGCCGTCTATTCCATGCTCAGAAATGCATGCTCTTTAAAAAATGTTCGTATTTCCCGCCCCCTGGCCAGTTTCCCGCCTCCTGGCACTGATTGGCTAGTTCATTGAGAGGCCTGCTGAAGCAGATTGGCTCTCTAGTTTCACTATACTCTTTGGGGGAACTACCGTATCTGAGTATATACAGTCTATAGAGTAAACAGTAAATCGCGTTAACTATCTGAGCTATTAAACACGCAATGGACTTGTCAGGAATTCAACCATACAACAGCCAGATCCACAGCGTTTGGAAATGAATGTGTCAGACTGGTAAGTTTTTTTATTAGAATTCCCGGTAACTAACGTTATGTAGCTACTATGTAATTAAAACTGCTTCACACATTCAGACACGGCATTGGGAAGTTAAACAGAGTTTTTATGAAGGACTATTTTAGTAAATCGGTAAATCTGAGTGAACAGTAAATGGTTAACGCTATAAAAATCGCATACCTCAGTCTCTGTCAGTTTACTCTGGAATGACATGTCATAGCAGGATGAAACGCATATCACCGGAAAGAGGACAACCAGGGCTTTCCAACTATATCACTTGTGTGTACACCGATGTGGTGTTGAGATAAGCATTTTTAAATTTACCTTAATTTTTTAAATAGTACAGTTGACAATCAGTGCTGTCATCACACTATTCTAAGTTCAATAACTCGCGAACCCGACATTGCGCAGACACGACACGCATAGCAAACGAAAGTACAGAAGCAGGGCTTTCAAATGATACCAAATAGTCTAAGCAATCATAGTATAAATGTACAATAAATGTATTGAAATTATGACTACTGCTGTCAAACTGAATTTGCACTTATGAACTTATGAATAGCAAAGGTGCCGATCCTTGCAGGATATAAGTGGAAATGTGACATTAGTAGGCTATCTGTTGTAATGGTAGATTGCTAGCCTCCCAACACTTTGGGGTGTTTTTTTCTTCGCAATAACCTGGATATCGAAGTAGCATCAAGTAAATACCAGTACATACAAAGACCAAGACCAAAAAACACTGAATTCTAACGGTTACCTACCGGTTGTGCTTGGAGAATAGTTAGATCCTGGTTTCAGGCGTAGTGTTCGTGAAAAGCCGGATTGATACAGCCCAAGGTTGGCGAAATAATCTGGGGTGAAATGGCCAATCTCGGATTGAAGTTTAGTGGAACCTGGTTGTAGATAAACATCAACTACTCCTGTTGAATGCGAGGTTCTTGAGGACGTTAGTGCAAAAAACCCTGTTACACGCGCGTGCTGACATTTTTTCAGTATGTTCTCCAGTTAAACAGAAATTCAACATGCACTTATTTCAAACAGAAATTCAACATGCACTTATTTTTCTTAGAGCCGTTAGCCGTTTTCAATGTTAGCTAGCTAGGCTATTACATACAGTAGACTACAGTTGTGTATAGCCTACCGCCGAAGCAACAGGGGGCTGGACAAGCAACTGTTCCAAACAATTTTTGATTGGATCAAAGATTCTAGAGCAGAGCTCTTTATATTGGACAATGTAATGGAGGAGGTGTAGCTTTGCACTGTCTACGTACACAGAACACTAGTTTCAGATCCGTTGGATACCTTAAGCTACCTAAATTCAACAATAACAAGGTAAATGTGGTTTTGCATTCTATGGGCTCTTTAAATTGAAAAAAAAAAAAAAGGTTCTGAACTCAATAATTATTTATTTGTGTGTTGATTCTTTTTAATAAAGGCAATATTGAGTGCTACCAGCAATTATTTCTGGTTGTAGCACAACATAACTTTATTGAGCTGGCATCCATCTGAATGACGACGGGAGTGCAGGCAGCCGTCATTACAGCAGCTCAGGCAGGAGTGCAAACAAAAGACTGTATCAGAAAGCTTCAGTCTAACTTAGGACTGAAGGGTGTGTGGGATATATAAAAAAAGAAACCTCATCATAAATCAGTGGGAAAGCGATCAATCGGATTAAAAGTGAACTCATTGGAAATGCCCGAGCCCTAATCAATGGAAAGCGATTAGCCAGGCTTCTGGAAATCGACACATGTAAACAGCATGGCTATTGCTGCTGAGGAAAGGATAGTCATCTGGGGAAATGTCAAGACCTTAGGTCACAACAAATCTTCTGGCCTGTGTCCTCCATCTGCTTTCCCTTGTTCAAAACTGAACAGCTTAGGTGCCACAGTGGGCTTAACTGTTTGATTCTTCTGTACAATCAGGCTTACTGAAAAATGTCTTCTTCTGGAGATGGCAAGTTACAGGGAATTTGAAATTGATTTAAAGACTTAGTTTAGTTTCATCTTGATTTGGGTCAGGTGCTGACTGTCACTGTATTTTGCCATGACTTAGTGGCGACTAACATCTGGGAAAAAAAGATGAAGCTGGTTGCATTATGTACAGTATCTGTGCTACATAGGCCTACTGAGAGGCATAATATTATATTGGTCTGAAAAGTTTGAATAAAAGCTCACTACACAGCAGAGAAAGATCTAAGTATCTGAATTCTGAAATGAGTTTGATTTCTGTTGAATGTAACAAATTATTTCACTAGGTGTTTCCATGAACTTACGTAGCCTGGGCTAATCTTGCATTCCCTTTAAAACTCCCCAAAATTCCTCTCTGTTTATCTGTTTATTCATTTTTGGTGACTTGTACTCTGACTTTTCATGCAGTATAGCAGCTAGTAAGTTGAAGAATAAGTAATGGGCTGTCTTCAGAAACATAACTAACAGAACATAACAGAAACTAACATAACAGAAACTAAGGTTTACTCAACCCTGTGTACAACAATGTTCTCTATGCTGGAGTCTGTGTGTAGAGACCCAGATAATACTGTCATCGGAGCCATGTCATCTCTAACCTTCTAATGCTGGGCTCAAACTACAGGATTCTCGGCCCGATTCTCGGCTGAAACCCCCCCTTACGACAATCGGGAGAACGTTCAGTCCCCAGGAGGATCGTAAGCGATTGTCGGCCCAGTTTCCTTTGTCGTGTGCGACGTTCTAAGATAGAATTTTCGGGGTTTCAAGACTGACCGATCGGGAATTGTAGATATCAAACATGTTTGATATTTGCGATTGGAAATGGAATGTTGGGCGTTCCAATCGTGTAGTGTGTGCGTGTTTACGACTGTAGACAAGATTGTCGGTTGTGATTCTCTTTATGTGTGCGGCGCAACCCGACGTCAAAATCGTACAAGATTTTTTAATCGTGTAGTTTGAGTCCAGCATAAGTGTTCTAAAAATGTTGTTCAGAATGAGTCTGTTGGTGTCCCTGAACTATGTCTAGCTCTCTCCGAGCAACCAAAAAGAACAATCAAACTCTATGATGTTGCTACTGGCGTCATTTTGCCTTTGCGTGGATGTCTATGTCTTGCATTTGCAGAAATACAGTATGCAATTGAAAGCCAATGGTATTTTGTGTTTTGGTGTTATTTTTTTTAATTGAATCTGCATATAAGACAAAAAATACATATAAGACATCTGCATATAAGACTTTTTCTATAGTGTTATCCATTTGGTTAGCAACAAGGCTATGAATCAATTCACACTGAATCTTTTTAACATCAATCCCACTCATTTCTTTAGTCACCACACAGCTTGCTGGGGTGATATGGTCAGACAGAGTAAAGTACTACAAATAGGTACCACTGGGTACCATTACTAGATGCTGGTACAGATGCTGGTAATGATATAAGTCCAAACCTAAAGGGCACTCATACCCTAATTTTATCTTAGGAAAGAAAGGCTTCTCAGAATACATTCTTATCTAATAGTCTGTACATCCAACTGACAGAAAATGTAGGCTACTGTCTGTTCCCATTACTAGCCTCAAAAGAATTTCAGTTTTTTTTTTGAGACATCGAAATGTAAGAACAACACAAGGGCAGATGGACATTAACAATTCACCATTCTCCATTTCTCTCTTTCTCCCTCTTCCTTATGTCTGATGCTTTAGTGTCCTGATGGTAAGTCTAGTTCTCCTCTAGGTACTGTATGTCCTTTATAGATCATTTCCGAGCTGCAAAGAAATGGAGCTGTCACAGTCAGCGGATACTGGTGCACTAATGATTTCCTGAGCAGGAGAAATTACCGCTCTCCCAATCCATAGCGTGCAGACCTGCAGGGTCCACATGAGGCCTGAGGATGGTACATGGCCTCTGGCTTACTTGTTCCAGTCATCAAAAATAGGTATTCACAATAATGGACAGCGGAACACACAATAAATAATACAGAAAAAGCATGCAAGCTTGCATGCACGCACACACACACACACACACACACACACACTTCGCCTCTTATTTTTATATGACTTTTTCTTTGACCTTTGTCTTATCAATTTTTGAGTTCTTTCCAGGTTAACTTAGCAGGGATTTATTTGCTCTTATTCCAAAATAACGAACAAAGAAAGGAGAGACAATTTGATGAATGATAACGGAAGTACTTGCTACCATCATTACAACAGCTCATGCAAACAAAAGCCTGCATCGGAAAGCTTTAGTCTAACTCAGGAGTAAAGACTGTGTGAAAGAAACACGGGGAGTAAATAACAGTAATTAACAGAGAAAAGATTTTCTCTGTATTGCAATTACCATATCTTTTGGTGTACAAAGGGGAAAATGGTTGAGGTGAGGTCAGACATATTTTATGATTGGTTGATAGGACATTGAAGGAGAGGTCTGGTGTGATTTAGTCCAAAGCCCTGTTATTTGAGGTTGATGTCTGTAAGAAAAAATATAGGTCCACAGTACCGTATTTTCACATATATAACACGCACACGCGTATAGCGCGCGGAGACAAAGCAATTATGTAAAACATCATAGCATGCATAGCATGTCCACGCATATACCGCGCATGCTGCCCATTTAACTAAAAACTCGTCAGTCGGTATCGTTGCCTACTGTACTAGCAGCCACTGAATGTGGACAAGGCTATAAAAATATCCATTACACGTCTAATCCTCAGCTATTTTAAGTCGCATGCTTACAGCTTTAATTTGTAATTTAAATCAAGTAGCCACCGGCAAGATATTTTTTAACCGTGTTATATCTACTCATAGAACGTGTCCTTGTAAAAATTTTAGGAGGTGGCATCGGCTGTGTAAAAAAAAACGTATATAGCATGTTCACGGATATACCGCGCGGGGTGTGCGTAGTGTGCGGTTTGCAAAAACGCGTATAGCGCACTTTATATGCGTGAAAATATGGGATAGACCTAAATGCAAGCCGCCAACTAACATTTATAGTGAAGTCACAGGACAAAGAAAATGAAAGTGAAAGTGACTTTCTGTGCACTATTCGGTTAGTGTTACATGCGCCAGTGTATTCTATTGATAAGCCTGATTCACCAACCTACTGTATGATCTCTCAATAAAATACTTCTTGCTGTTCTTTTCCTTCTCTTTATTCAGAAGACATAGGGTATGCGGTGTGAAACAGATTCAGAAAATTATAATAAAATATTGCAGTCACAAACACAGCACCTTCAGAGACAAGACTCAAGGATCTTTGTGTGAAAGAAGGGGGCGGGAAACAGCCAGAGGAACACATCCTTGGGACATGGCTGCAATTGATCCATCTGTGAGGTAGGAAACTGGCAATTGCTTTGGCTCAACACAACCAGCATTATATTTGCTGACAAAATCCTTAATTCCCTTCTTGATTAATAAACTAGCTCTATCTATCTCCCTATCCACCTATCTATCTGGCTATCTATCCATAACTGCAATGGAATATGAATTCAGTGGAGAGCACTGTACCTTTTGGACAAATGAATCCAACATTTTAGAGTGTTCTTGAAGAGCTCATCAACAAAGTATCAATTTATGAAATGATACACAGGATTGTGAGTGGTGGTGTGACAATAATACAAATACACAGATGAGAGCAGGTACTAGACATCAAAGTAATTTTACTTAATGGTTAACTGATATCTGATCTGATCTGATTTTCCATACAATGTGCTACTCCAAGAAGGTGGTTTAATGAAAAAACCTGGTTCACCTAAAGAAAACCTGATGTAGCTTTGTGTAGTAAATGGACATTCATAAACGAGCTTTGAATGTCTCTCTGGTCTACATTCATATATTTTTCACTAGCTTTGTCTTTTTATGATTTTTGTTATCTTAGGAGATATTTTTATCTATTTTATATTTTCATTGATATAACTATTTACATATCATGTGGGCTTCGCTTGTCTCCAGCTTACTCTACACCCCTGGCATGACATTCCAAAAGAAAACCATTTTGGTGGTCCAGCTTGCCACTTTCCTCACATAACTAGCATTAAACTTTGTTGCACAGAGCATTCCTATTGGGAACAGCCTCAGCTGGTCTGTGCGTTCAGACTGGAATATGAATGAGAAGATGAAAGAATTTACACTCGGATGTTTAAAGCTACCTTATAAACAGACCTGCCAACATGGCAATAAGAAGCTCTGGACACAACTCTGAGTGTGGAAAATGCTGACACCGTCAATAACAAACCATCCAACTGTGACAAGTAATAGGCTATGCATGTGGCAGGAACTTGTTAATGCAAATATACTAAAACACAGACAACCACAAACACATCTGAAATTATACAAATGGCATCTCTGTATTAAAGGGCATGGAAGGGGCAGGGAATGCTACAAGCAAGGACAGGGAGAGTGACACATGAGCTTTATATGTAAGGATTGACATCTGGCTGCCCTGAAGCTGGGGTAGTTTAATGTTACTGTCAACTTTCTGAAAAAGCTGTTCCTTACAGAGGAAGTACACAATCGTATCTGTATTTCAGTTTTTCAGTGGCTATGCCTTGTGGTTTAAGAGTTAATTTTTTTTTAAATATATAAAATGAGTATGTAGTTGGATCAATATATTATATGTATTTTTGCTAGTGGGTACATTCATATCTTGATAATTGTAATAAAAAATGTTTACCTTTTTACACAACATATTGTATGCAGGTCCTTTTAATTCACAAATTCCAATAGATTAAATAAAATAGAGGGAGTAGGGACTGCAAACAAAAAACAAACAAAGAAAAGAAATGGTTCTTTGAGGCTCAATAATAGTGTACATTTGTGAAAGTGACCCAAGAGCCTTGCTAGAGTGTCATTTACAGGCTCATTTAAAAGGGTTAGAACGAAACGATTCGTGATTCCTGCCTCCCCTGGCAAATTCATGAAGCAACAGGGGATTGGACCAGAGACGATTCCAAACTATCTTTGATTGGACTATGTAAATGAAGGAGGTTTATCTTAGTGCAGCCGACACCAAGAGCCACCTTGTTTCAGATTGGCCCATTTATAGCTTGAAATGTACATGTAGAACGAGGCGGTAGACAGTGTTTCAAGTTTTGCTGTGGTCCATTGTATATCTTAAGCTACCTAGATTCAACAATAACAAGGTAAATGCAGTTTGACATTAACAAAGTGATACCACAATTCTGGCATCATAGTCATTTGCAACTTTTTGAGTATGCGAGTTTTTTTATGAGCGTTAGAGTATTGAAATCTTCCAGTTGAAACATTTAAAATGTGTAGAGGGATTAAAAACAAAGCAGATTCATTTGTTTGAGCTTTATTTTTTTCCATATATAAAATAAAACACAAATGTATTCATATGTATGTCATTGGTTGCAACCAACAACTTGGTAAAGCTTATAGAAGTCTAGAAAACACAGAGAGCATAATAAAGATAAACACTTGTTTGAAAGCATGTCACAACCTTAGGGTACAGGTTAGAGCATCATTTAAAAACAACTTAGTGTTAAGAGAGCTTCAGGGAAACCGACCCTAATTTGATATGCCAACCTTAACATGCTCTCTTGTGTATGCTTGATACCACTGCACACTAATGCTAATTTAATTACTGGGCAAAATAAATGTATTTATTCAATACTACATACATTACATCACACTGAAAAATGACTAGGGGTCTGAGCACAAACAAGTTCCTGAATTCCTAAAAAATCTCACAATTTCCATGAAACCTTTTTAAAACGGCAATTAAAAGCTAATTTCTGTCATGTTTCTCTCAATCCTAAAATATAGCACTAATTGCTCAAACGATTTATGCTTGATTGTATGGTGGGACACGTCCATAAAATGGCAGAATATTGGCATTTTTGCCACTTCTCACTGTGTGGTATCCAGCTGAAGATTCCGATTAGCTTCCCTGCAGTGAAGCGTCTGACTCAGAGACATTAACCCTCTTTTATAATCTCGCAAAACACTACTGTAAGTTCATTCCAGACCAGATCACTGCACAGCAGCATCTTATACACAGTGTCATTCTAAATGAACAACTTATTAAAGTTTATTGACTGAGACATAGGTAATTGGTTTTCATTTTCAATTCTGAAATAATTATAACTATTTGTAATAATAGGGGCCATGGTCATAGATTCAGTAAGGGGTAATTAATTGATTTATTTTGGGTCACTACTCAGTAATGTCAATATCTCTTCTGTCTGCCTAAGCCATTAGGTATGATAAAACCCTGATGCAAAGCAATCAGTGCCCTCGCCAGGCCAGCGTTTGCGCATATCTGCCAGTAATCACATACTAAATCATTTTATTAGTCGCCATCATGGTATTTACTGTCTTCTCCTTCACTTGGGCTTGAAAGCCCACCCCCTCTCCTTCTCTCTCTTTCAGACATGCTCTTCTGGTCTCTGAATTACACATGGTGAAATGGTGTCTCCTATTAATTTGGGGTAGACTATCTGTGGGTCTCAGATTTTGTTTTCAAAGCCACCTCACGAAAGTCATCATTATTAATCCCGACTCTAAATGGGTTTACCTTCCCTAGCCCAAGCCTTCTCCTCATTAGCAGAGTCAACTACTATCCCATCGAGCCTTACCCCTAAACTGCCAGACCTCGCCATTCCACTGAACAACTTGAGGGAGAAAAAGAGTCTCAACGGGGGATCATGCTTCAAAGGCGCCTTCTTAAAATAGCACAGGATTGATATGAGAACAGTCTGACTTGGCAAAAGGTGAGGTGGGCCAGAAAAGAGCAATGAAACACAAAGGCACTTCGTTTTGTTCTGGGGAGAGGCAACAAGTATCCTGCATGTACAGCCTAAGCCAGCAAAGACAAAAGAAGGATTAAGGATGCCAGGTAGTCTGATGTTTTAATCTTTGATTTGATTCGAAAAGAGAGAGAGAGAGAGAGAGAGAGAGAGAGAGAGAGAGAGAGA
>JAGFZM010000029.1:761521-786138 GCA_017657215.1 Limnothrissa miodon
AGAGAGAGAGAGAGAGAGAGAGAGAGAGAGAGAGAGAGAGAGAAGAGAAAGGAAGCTATGACACTGAAACCGTGCTTATGAGCCAGGGCTAGGCCCACATATGACAATGTGCTTTGTTGCTAACAACTCAACTTGAAAAGATTCAGGGTCACTCATTCAACCACAATCATTTAAAAAAATAAATTTTCTACAGAAAATGGTGAAAGATGAAAATTGCTCACATTACACATTAATATGAAGTGTGCAACTGTGAAGTGTTTGGGTTAAATGTTTTCTGTAAACAACACAAAAGCCCAGAAAGTAGGCACCATATTTGGATGTTTAAAATATGTTCAGATGCAAAATGTTCTAGTTTGTACACTGTGTCCATTTCAAGTCAACAGGCAGCAACTGTCTGACAATGTGGGGATTAGTTTGGTGTCTCTTTTTTCCCAAAGGATGATGAAAGAGAAAAGAGATGTTTCTGCTTACAGTAACAGTGGAGGTGTGAAAAATCACCAGCAAACTAGCAACTTAGGCAAGAGTTCTGACGTCTATTACATTTATGGTTTCCTCTGTTTTGTGTATGTGTGTTTTTTTGACTCGTATTTATTTAAAATTGGAAAATTGGTTAAACTGCGTACAAGAAGAATACTAGTGATGCTTATAAAATGCATTCTTCTGATCATCTGTGAGGAAAAGAAAAAAGTCCAGCTGATTAAAAAAACAAAGCTGCTCTAACCTACTCACAGCACATTAAATAGTTATGCAATCAGAGTGCTACACATATTGGACCTTTATTCACTCCAAAAATGTTGAAAAACAGTTCATAGATGAGCAAACTAGCCTGCTAATTTTACGAGGACTGCAAAAAATATGCTTTTATTCTGACATCTAAAATCTACCCTTATGCCTATAATTTGTAAGTGCTTATGATATAAGAAAGTTAGCTCCTTTTTCTAAAAGGATTTGAATTATTTTTGTACCACAGTGGAATGTAGTTTTTCACAACACATCACCCCATTACAATTAATGTTAGAATGTTTAGAGAACAAAAACTGTAATGGTTTAAAAAACTGAAATGTGTTTAAGAATTACTGCAAAACTAGCATTAAGTAAGTCGTGGTATAATTGCATAAATACAGAGGTTATAATGCTAACTGTGGCTTGACAGTTGCACACTTGATGTTTGCAGTTATACAAAATGCTCTTTCTTTTGTTTACACTGCAAGGAAATGGATTTGATATCTTGCCATTATTCCTCAATGACTACCCATGAGAGTTTCTCTGTGTATTGATGCAACACAAAACTTTTCCTAATGAATGTAAATGCACAGATTTCACCTTTGGATTGCTGCAAATGACTAGTTGTGACTAGTTGTGTGTTGTGACTAGAATGTACAGTTAATGTCCACTGGTACTTCCTCTACGCTTGATCATGGGCCATCTGCAAGGTCAAAACTCAGCACATCAGCTGGGTTATGAAGCCATTTCAGTCGAAGCCAGTGAATAGATATTCAAACACACACACACACACACACACACACACACACACACACACACACAGCTAATTGGATGTTGGGCAGACAGTGTTTTAATTACATCAGAGTGAGCATTAGCCATAATGAGGGGGACCTTTTCTACTCCTTTGAAAGGTTGGCTATAGCAGTAATTACCACTTATTGTTTTATTTGTCTTATTCTTGGGTTAGTGATGGAGAGATGGGACAGAGCCGGATGTTTCCAGTTCAACATCATTGATTGTGAGTAATTTCCCTGAGGGGGTCGGGAAATGAGAGGTTGAGCATTGGGATGTCTTTATGATAACCTAGCGCCACCATCTGGACACAGTCCAAAAGGGTAATATTACTTTTGGCAAACACCAAAACTATATTATTTCACTACACAATAAGTCAAATGTAGGATGAAGATGATGCTCAAATTAATAACATGGTTATCGTGTATACCCGTAAATGTTAATTACATGTGCTTTTAACAATTAAATCATTATTATTTACTGTACTGCTATCCTAAGATGAAGCTGAGGCTGCAGTCATCATGCAGACAGATAAAATTAGCACTGAATTGTTTCTCCGATAATCTGCTTTTCATTGGCATAATGGCATACAATCTCACAATACAACTTGCCATGTTTTTCGCAATCTGCACATTCGGATCTGCACATTACCCTCACGTCACAGCTCACTGCCATTGAAATTCAGAATACTAATTGGCATGGAAACTGTAATATTCCCCTTTTCTGAATAAATGCTTTAACCAGAATACTGACCTTATTCTGAAACAGCTGAGCATGTAAACACATTCACTTACAACATCTTGCCCAATCCTTGAGTAATATGCTTAACGGTGCCACCCAGTGCCGTAGCTCCGCAGACGTACATAACGCACACTGCGTAGGGCACCAAGTGGCCGGTAGGGCACCAACAAAATCAGGGTCGTGAAAAAAAATGTGTAAACCATATTAATACTATAAATATATATATACTATATAATATATATAATAATACTATATAATACTAATAATATAATATGGTTAAACAATACAAAAACAACATAAACCAATTTTTCCGAGAAAAGGGGTGAATCTGCTTTGTGCCCCTCTCTCCAGTCTCCTCCTGGTGCCCACCTCCCCCCAGTGGTCTGTTCGATTATGCCTCATTTGCAATTTGGTAACGGTAAACACCTGTTCAAACATGGCCTCGAAACGGCAACAAGAGTCGGGAGCGGAGAAAAGAAAAAAGAAGAAGAAGCGTGATGAAACTTGCCGGTAAGGCAATGTTTAAATAAAAGAAAAAGTTCATTATTGTTGCCCATGTAAATGCCGTCCGTCAACTCTGTGATAGCTCCTGTTAGTGTTCATACTGTGTTAACAAATGATTGCTGCTGGACCATACAGCATTTGTGCTTAGGGCACCCAAATGGCTAGCGACGGCCCTGGTGCCACCTGACCACTCATGAAAAGTGATGAGCTTTCTGCAGCAATGGCAGGTTCAACGGTCTCTGCTTAATTGGCTGTTGCAGTTCATTAACATACAAGCTTTGGCACATTTATCAACACACAAAACTTGCCAGGCTTAAAATGGTTGTTGTGGAGGATTGGGCAAAGGGGGAACTTACTAGTGTGAAGCCAAAAATGATTAAGGCTACAATGATCAAACAGACAGGCACACATGACCTTTAAAATACAATTCTGACTCAGCACTAACTGAAAGGTCTCATTAAGCTCTATCTTAACAAATATTAAAGTATACTGCCTTCTATTTTTGGTTTGCACAGACATGAATATTACCGCTGAGGCTTTAGGATGCCTTTAAAGCTTTAGCATTTAGTGTGGGTGTGTGTTTGTGAAAGTTGACGTCTGACAAATTAGACAGTGAGACAATGGTAGACAATACTGGATAAAATACTGAATTAGTATCTAATTATCCAGTCATTTGTATGGTATTTCTAGGTTTTTATACTTATTATAGTGAATCAGGGCTGTAAAATACATCATTGTTCAGTTGTACAACACTGTCCAATTCAATTACAGTGTTATGTAGTGCATAAAAGAAAAAAAAAAACAAATCATATTAGATCTTGAATTCATTATGACGGAAATATGATAAGACCATGACAAACAAAAGATTAATCATGGCAATCAAACTAAAATGAAGACAAACTCCAGTCATCTGTAGTTTTGTTTTATATATGAGTTGACTTAGGAAGTGTAGCTTTGCTAATTACCAGTGTCTTTACATCATCTTGTACACTATATTCACTTTTGTCTAATATTTTTTGTAGTATTACCATAAAAATAGTATCAAAATTGGTTTATCATGGTCTTATGTAATGTTTTTTTTTTCAATACAATAGATCTAATATATTGCATTGTATTTTTTTATTATACTGTAATAAAATTAAAACAGATTGCAAAAATGTACTGTATAATATTTAACAGTCATGGTTCTGTGTAATTTCTATAAAAGTACTTACTGGGTCATGAATAAATGCTGGATATTACCATTTTATGACTTCAGTGACTTCATTACATTCCATGTCCTACCATCACTATATCATTACATTCAAATCCTATCAAATTGCTACATAACAAAGCAATCCAATATTATCACTATTTTGTAACTGATTCAATACCATAATAAATAGTGAGTTACTCTACAGAAATAAAATACTAGTACTTGTAAGAACTTAGCTATTATTTAGTGACATGGGGTTTTAAGAGTTGTTATTATGATTTAACCAACTTTTTACCACTTTAACTACCTTAACTACCTTTTTCCTAAAAAAAAACGTTGTATGCTTTGGATAAAAACATATTCAAAGAACCAATACACAATAACAAACATACGCAGGCCAAGCTGGGGCACACATGGACAATACGGCAAAATAAAAGAAAACTCACAAAGCAGGAGTGTGTCATGTTAAGCCTTATGCTACTGTTTACACCTCTGTCCATCTACAGTTTCATTTATTTCATCTCCTGCCATCAAATTCAAAGTGACATGTGACAAACAGGGTGCCAAAAATCAGAGGAAAGTGTACGACTTGCTCAATAAACCACTGCCTTTGTGATATTCCCGAGGATCTTGCACAGGTGTGAATGCCATTGCACAGGTCAGTAAACACATACTGTATGCTTTTCCCACAGACAATAGTCTTTTCAACAAGCTAAGCCAAACCTTTATACAAGACTATAAATAAAGTTTTGCTTAACAAAAAAATGATATAGTTCAACTCCTATATTGTAATGATTTAACACAGAGAGAGAGAGAGAGAGAGAGAGAGAGAGAGAGAGATTTTCCAGCATGGCATCAGAGGGTAACAATTTGAGTGTGGTCTTTGTGTAAGGTTACGGCCTCCAACATGAACAAAGCTGCAGTGCACTAAGTCGGTCCTCTATGACCAAAGGCTAATGTAATTAGCATGTAATAGAATTTCAGACCATTTGTGTGATTCTACACACAAACACTGGTACAGAAGGTCAGTGTAACAGCTGAGTACTGTATGTCTGAGCAGAATCAGAAAGTTCCTTCAAAGTCACACCATAAACTTTTGGTATGTCCACCCACGTCAAGTTTTTTTCTAAATGTGGAAAGCTTAACAAATGACTCAATCCATGTAGGATTCACTGAGCGCTAAGTCTGAGTCAATAAATTAACACATTTTAATAACAAATGCCGATTTTCAATGCCTGGTCACTGCCAGAGAACTAAAGTCTATTGATTCAAAAATAGAGCTATAAAATACGCTGAGCACATTATCTGCAAATTAATATATGACCTGTATTCACATGGAGGATTAAAATCTCTCTCTACATGTATATATTTATATAGATATATGTATATAAAACTGAGACATATTATTCAAAGGCTTATAGAAAAAAATACGGAACTGATCAGTAAAAAGTTGTAGCAAAATGATAAATTATAGCAATTTGATTTATGGTTTTGTCTTGTCTGCCTATAGTGCTTCCAGTCAATTTGTTATTTTATCTTGTCTGCCTATAGGGTTTCCACACAATTTGTTGCTACACCACTGTGTCAGGGATCTATCTAGGGTTACATTTCCCCTGACTCTGGACTTTAGACCAAGTAGCACACTGAGAAAAAGCTGAAAGAGATGATGTTGAACACAACTAGTAGTGCATTCCGGTAGATAGAATACATCATGACCAAGCAGTAGAATCTGGTTGAAGAAGAAAGTATTAGCCACTGGGAAGCAAACATGTCCCGATATATAAGGTCCAAAATCATAACAGTGCTGCCAAACATTCAAGATCAGATATCAGGACCTGTTCTTCACATCAAATGCAACAGTTACATTTTCTTGTCCTTAAAAATCTTCAAAATAGTTGAGGTGTAAAAAGTCCTAGCAGAGGTTACAAGCAGGGTTGCCACTGTTGTTTTTTTTCACATGCCTGCCTCATCGGGTAAACAACCATTACTCCTGCAGAGTCTCACTCCTTACTATGTCCAAAACAACACATATCCCACCGAGACAGTGGCTATGTCCAGAATGGTAAAAAATGACAAGGTTGCAATGCGGCAAACAAACAAATCATCTTCTCACATACTTTCTCCAGCCACAGGTCAGGGTAGGTCAGCGTGAGCCAGCTTGACTGAGTGAGAGTGAGTCTGAAATCACAGTCAACTATGCAGCCTAATTATTTCATGAGTCATATGCCGATAAGGCCGGTTATCTTTTGTTTTGGAAAAGGCAAAGGCAAAAATCAGAATTTTGTATGATCTGCTGGATGTTACAGCATCCTTCCTGCATGCTTTTTTTGAGCGACATTCTTAAAACTGGGTCTGAGGTAATGCAGATTGACACAGTGGTGCTTGAGTGGGTCCGTCCCAATTGATATCTGCTCATCAGTCTCCATGGATGAAATGTCTCCAGAGAAGACGAGGCTTTCAATAGCATGATGAAATTAAGACTCACTCCTTGCCAGTGAGCATGACAGCAACAGTTTATCATCTTGACCACGAGTTGCTCTCATGCAAATTGAGTTGCTGGATGGCCGCTTCATATCACTGTCATTAGCTAAATTAAGTCAGCTAATGTAGCTAATCTTCACACACAGATCACCCACAGGGACACGAAAGGAGAGCATCCATAAAGGAGCCTCCAAGCTAAATGAAGATGCTCTGCTCATTATGTTCTGATGCAACAGAGTAATAAGTATTAGTTCATCTGATCTCACACCTATTTTCATTCCAAAAATCACCAATTTGCTGGCCATATTGCCTTTTATAGGTGTACGAGTTTCAACTCTGGCCTAGAAGGGAACCCTGCCAAACCACCATTTAATAAAATAGCCTTGAAGGCGTTTAGGAGAAATTATGCACATTTATTAAGAGGTAAATTGAGGTTGAGGGGAAGAAAGTTTAATGATATTAGGTTAAAGTATTAGAGGTAATTACAAAAAGAAAAACATTTTACTGAAGCTCATAAGCCAAAGTTCTTTGGTGAAATCAATAAAAAAGGTAATCTTTTGACATTCTTTTATCAAAAGTGTAACAACTGTGTAAGTGTAAGTGTAACAACTTTCTTAATTTACAACTTGATCTAAGAGCAGTTTACAAAATAGCTTGTTCAACTACATGCATCACATGTATTCATTAAACCGGCACTAAGCAACATTCTGTTTTTCTCTCTCACAAGCTCCCTCTAAAGCCCGCTGTATTACATTGTATTGCACTGCATTCTATTAGAGGCGGTCCGCGCTGCTGAACATTGCAAGTGCTGTATCTACCGCTATTGGCCACAAGTGCTGTATCTACCGCTATTGGCCACGGTGGCGCCACCGTTCGTTCGCCGTGTAATGACTAATTTTAGCATCCTAAACAGTATGAAACGGATTAATTAAATGGAAAATGTTGCATAGTGGGCCTTTAAGTCCTGGAAAACTAAACATTTTGCACAGCACTCAAAGGGATCACCTGATAACAATGCAATTTAGTACAACGCAGACAAAAGATGCTAACTGGGCTGGCACCTAACACTTACCAAACTAGGAAAAATAAACTGATTTTTTTCACTTTCAGTTATCACTGGCCACTATTGCTCTTCATCAATCAACAAAGGACAAAAGCAGTCAGTGGTGGGCCAATAGTATGATATCTATTTATCACATTGGAATGAGAGATAGGTGCATTGCATTCTGCATTTCAGACCCTTTGCATGTAAACTGCCAGTAATACAGCTATGTTTTGTCCACTGCCATATTTAGATCATAGATTACACTGCCTTGCTGTTGTCCCCTAGACAGTAAATCTCACTATTCAGATAAAGCCAAAGTGCTCAAGGTGACCACAACATACAATATGACCCATTCGACAGCTCTGTGTTTTTATCATGCATCACAACAAGCTCTCTCTCTCTCTCTCTCTCTCTCTTCATTATTAAAGAGAGAAAAAAAAATCAATGGCATAACTGTGCTTAAATTATTCATCACTCTATCAGGTTAATGTGTGTTCGATGGACTCCTATGAGGTCCTTTGAATATGCAGGGCTATGAACCAATTTTTGTGCTTTTTTCATTGCATGTCCCCATTCATGTTTCCTCCTCCAAGTATACTTCTAACTGCTGAAACAGTACATATATATTGTAATATATGTAATATACTCTGTCATTTCTTTTTTAGTTTTAGCATTTTTTTTTACCCAGGGTTAATACATTGATTTTCCTAAATGTCTTCATCTTTGAGATTAATACAGGGGTGAGGTCTATATAGAACACTGCATTTATTTTTATTATTAATTTCAACTTTGTCATGAACTCACGATCTGGCTGTGATTTAATAGGTAGTGTTTAGTAAATTGAAGTGCACATGCAGTAGGTGAGGGTAATACAACAGTGTGATGGTTTTGTTTGTTAGTTTTCATAAAAAACTGGGTAGAGGTTTATACATGGTTATACTCGGGAATATCATTATAAGATCTTAGCATTTTTCTTTATTTTGGCTTCATTCTTTTATTTCTGACACAGGCAAATATATTGGAAGACAATATGTGAGTGGGAATGTGTTTGTACATGAGGGGGGAGGTTAAGAGAGTGAGTGAGAAGGGGGTGACAGAGTTGATACCAAAGTGGAATTGCTAGCTTTGCCTTTGAAGTGCATGAGCTGTGCCTGAAGAGCTTGTAATTCCCGAACCCACTCCGCAACCTGACTGTCTAATGAGGCTTTGTTGCACTCTCTCTCTCTCTCTCTCTCTCTGTCTCTTGTGCGCACACACTTTCTCACTTTCTCTCTCTCTGTTTCTTTCTCTCTCACTCTCTCACTCTTTCTTTCTCTATCTCTCTTACTTACTTTCTCTCTCTAAGGTATTGAAATAAATGAGGAGCACCCAGCCATACGCTTATGGGATTAACGTTGCCTGAGCTGTTATTGCCCAGCCCACATTAAATGTTTGAGATATGTTCTGCATGAGTTCTGATTTCTGCAAGGGGATAAAGCTGACTGCTGCACTGAGTATCAAATGAGCGTCCTTCCTTATACCTCCTTCTTTCACATCGTCACTTCATCCACCCAGCTTCCAAACTCAGAACTGTTCAGAACTTATCTGGGAACTATGGGCATCAGTAAGCAATAGGGCTCCCTTTTAGACCCCTATATCTCTGTTTTGTGCAGAATTTTAAAGTTGGCCCATGACACTTTTATTGTGCTTTTAAAAGCACAAAACAAACTAATGAATATTGCATGGGATGTAACCAGCTTTTTAAAATGTAAATGTAATTCTGTATGAAAATGAAGAATTTTTAATTGGAGTGGACAATGTAATGCAAGATGTTATACACTACAAGAAGAAAACTAGGGAATTCTAATCCCTATCTTTTTACCCTTATATGATACATTTTTTATTATACCTCAAGGGAGCCAAGTATAATTTTTTTGTTGTCAAAATGAGGTAGCCTAGGCACTGCCATGAAATGATGAAACAGCCCTTTTGAAAATCATCTATGAACGTTATCCATGGACATTGACAGTGCTGGTTCTTTTCATTTTCAGTGTTGCTATTTCAAATGCACTGTGACGTAACACAAACGTAATGGTGTGTTCAAAGCAACTCAGACCCTACATAATTCTACATATGGTTCCTTATAATGGTCCTTTAAAGAAAACACAAACACTGCTGAACCATATATAAGTTAAGTCTGCAACTCCTGTACATAAACAGTATAACCTTTGCACCCCAAAAAAAATGACAGCAGAACCCTACCCTCCTGCCAGCCTCTTGTGTGCCCTCTTCTCTTCTCAGATCCACTATGCTCATGTGCCCGGAGGTCATCTGCAGGAGTCATACTCCACGTGAACTTTGAGTGGTCCCCGGTAGGTTGATCACATGACATCTTGTTGTTCAAGCATCTAGGCTCTGGAGCGCGAGAGAGAGAAAGAGAGAAAGAGAAAGAGAGAGAGAGGGAGAAAGAGAAAGAGAGAGAAAGAGAGAGAGAGAGAGAAGGCAGAGAAGGTGAAGGAGGAAGAGAGCCAGAATGAATGTAAGACTTAAAGCATAAATAATAATTGAAAAGGCCATCAGAAGGAGAACTATGCATATGCACATACTGTAAAAAACAGAGGGCAAATGTGAGCTTCAAGTTTATACATGATATTACAAGCTTGCTTGTGGTAAGTGTAAAAAACACATATACATGTAGGGGCATAATGTTTCACACAAACTGTATGAAAGCAAAAAATCAGAATGAACTACATCATGCATCTGTTTTTGTGAGTTTGTTTCCAGTAGAAATATGACTAATGCAGTGATGGCATGATTTCCCCTCTCCTCTGGGACCCATCTTTGGCACAGCTATTTGAGTAGGCTAGATCTTTGGGGTGGACACCGGCACTTGTATAGACTATCATTTCTCTATACACTCTCAGCAAAGAACAGCATATTGCATTTCAAAGTGCCTATGCACCCATGTTTTTTTTTTGTTCAGGCTCTGGTGTAATCTAACTATTTATCAGAGAAATATATTCTCCGTTGCCTCACTAGAGTGCATGTTTACAGTGCTGTCAGACACAATCGTGGATGGAGAAGAGACAGTGTTTTGTCTGACACTCTGGAGGCCAGTGTGTCACACGAGTGACTCTCTCTCTCCCTCTTCGCCCATGCCCCAGCTGTGTCCAAGCACGTCCGCAATCCAATTCTCATGCAGAAAATATACTCACACATAGGAAGCACCATGGCTCTAACCAAATAGAGCTGTGGCAATTTACTCTTCATAAGAGCACTAATCTGGGATCCTCCACTTGGTTTCCTGAATTTGGAACTTACTCATATAAGGAAATGACCCCCCAACACACACACACACACACACACACACACACACACACAGAGAATTGCCTCTTATGATTACACGCACAAGTGTCCATGTGGATCTCCCTCAATGTCCCATGAATTCAGTTAGCATCCAAAGTGAGTGCTTCCTGCCTAATGAGGTGGGTCAGTCCCGCCTGCGCATTGCAGGCTGTTTAAAATTGCACTGCTACACACTTTAGAAAGTTTCATCTTTTAAGGACATTTGAAACAACAGCTTCATGGGCACTTAGAGACTGTAAAGGTAAAGAGTATGAAACCACCGTTTTATCATAGCAATGAAAATAAATAAGTAGCATTGATTGCGTTGGGCCGGCCGACTGCCACTGAGTGTTTTGGCTGTGCTGAGGTGTTAGACACTGAAAAGAGCTTGGTTCAAGGTTAAAGGGAATGGAGTACAAGTTTGTCAATAAGCATCTGTTCTCTAAGGGAGGATCAGTGGCTGAAATGTATTGTTGCTCAAAGTGTAATTTCCCCTTTGCTGAACTATGCTCTCAAGTGACCTTCAGCATATCCCGATACAATTCTCTTGTGCACAAGTGCATTACTACCTCCCTTTCCTATTCTCTCAACACAATATCACAGCACATACTGTACCTTCATTTTATAATGGGTTGTGCATGCATCATTGTGCATGGCAAACTGCTAGCAAACTGAAGTACTTACAGCTTAAGGCTCTAATTTGATTCATTAAGAAACTTGGGTACAGTATCAATAGCATACCATACAAGTGAGTGTTTCATCTTGACAGTCAGTGTTACCTCATGCAAACATCCTGATGACTGATAATAAGCCTTCTTCTAAGAGGTGCCGCTGGACTAGAAGGGAAAGAAATGTATCGGCTTGGCTTTACTTGCTCTCTGCTGTAAAAGTCACGACAGGAAACCACTTGACATGGAAACAGAGGTTCATTAATATATTTTTATCCTACACAAGGACGCGGAGATTGTTTCGTAAAGGGCACCCTATGCCCATTGTAATGAGTAACCATTTAAAACTGGTGAAATGAGAGGGCCATTTTTTGCTGTAGAAAAAAAATACCAATTCAATGAAAATCTGGTCTTAAAAATGATCTGTGGCCAATTCAGGTCACTTATCGACAATCATACCTCCAAATGCAATTATAAAGTAACAGACTGGGGATCTTCCATTCTTGTAGGAAAAGGTTCTGAGTTGTTAAGGAGTTTTACACTCTTTTTTAGATTTGGTATAATAGGCAATTTTGGGCTTGAATTGTAGCCTATGCTAGACCAAACAAACAAACCTACCTTAAAACAACTAACAAAATCTGAAAACATAGCCTGTTAAAAAATTAGGTCTGGCTACATTTTAGTTTATTTACAGTTTTAAATCTGAGCTTTTAAATTGAGATATAAGTATGACCTTGTACCATGCTCTCCCATTTCTGACTTTGGCCCACTGATTATGGACTGGTTAGAGATGCTGGGTTGTAAGCCAAAGGTTGCTGGTACTGAACAGGCACCTAACCCTTCACTGGTCCTGTGTGCAAAGTTAATTTCACTTATTCATGTGAGTTAACCAAAGTTAACCAAATGTGTAAGCACCTAAAGAGTAACGTTATGCCTAACACTTATTCTTATACTAATACAGAAAGAGGCCACCGTAAAAGGTGCTCTATGAGAGCTGCTTTTGAAAAAACCTTGGGGGGGGGGGGGGGGGGAGGGGAGAGTGTTGTGTACACATCTTACATTGTGTAGGCCTACACTGTATACATTGTGTAGGCACGTTTTGACTTTTTGATGCATTTGGTTTAGGTCACAACAGAACAGAACATTTACAAACAGAAAATGAACAAAAAATGTCCAAAGTGTGCATATGCATATGCTGTTTGTTGTAGCCTACATGACTGTGGCCTTTTTGACGACCTTAATAATTTTTGGTGAAGGCTCCCATTGGTAGCATGTCTCCAAATGAGCCACCTTTTAGTCATGTTGGCAGAAAGAGTGCCATTAAAGGCCAAGTTGTTTCGTGTCTTAGTTTTGTTAAGGGCCACCACAGAAAACACACTCTCGCAGAAAACACTAACCATGGTTGCCAATTCCGCTTATTATAAGCCAATTTGGGCTTCTTTTTTGTGACGCTTGAAATTATGTGAGGTCGCGGGTTGGCGGGTTTTTGGGCTTTTATTTTTTTCCTGCGGCTTGTTTTGGGCTTGGTGTTAACTTCTGTTCTGCTGAATCTCTCCATAGACTACACACGCACAATGGTAGCATTCCATATGGGCGCCTTCCGTGCAGCAGCAGCTCCTATTATGAACGCTCTGGCTTCCTTTAAGGCTTCAACCACAGATAGTAGAACTGCTTCAGTGGAGTGGCCACTCTTCAAGCCAGATTGGTTGTGGTCGAGTAGATTCTGTTGGCTCAAGAATTCGGTAACCTGTTTGAATACCGCCCTTTCAATAGTTTTAGCAAGGAACGGAAGGAGAGAGACCGGGAGGCGTAAGCTGAACTGAATGAAGTAGTGGTCCGAGAGGTGCAGAGGTGTAATAGTCAGGGATTCTGTAGAGCAGTTGCGAACGAGTACAAGATCCAGTTCCTTGACTGCTTTGTGAGTTGGAGGACTATGAACCAGCTGTAGATCAAAGGAATGGATGAGTGAGAGGAAGTCAGAAGAGCTTGGGTTGTCCTGGTGTAGATTCATATCGCCAAGGACAAGCAAGGGGCAGTCATGCTCTGGAATGGATGAGAGCAGTGTGTCAAACTCATCTAAGAAGTCTCCTAGTTGCCCAGGAGGGCGATACATGACAACCATGTAGATTTTGACAGGTGCTGTCACCAGAAAATGACGTCAAAGGTAAGAGACAACTCCATGTAGTCCTTAATTTTTCGCTGTTAGCAAAGGGATAGCAACATTCATTTATCATCGTTACAATGCATCTAAAAAACACACCCAGACTATGTTGCTACTCATTTTATTGATGGAAAACGAATGCCTAGGTCTTCGTAGGTCAGACACTGCAATATTTGTTGTATATGTTGTTTTATTATTTCAGCCATTCATTTTCCCATAGGGGTTTTTGCTTAGGAACTGGAAGTAGGAAAATGCTAACCCGCAGCATACGGAATGACGTGGTTCACTTGCCAACTCTATAGGGGCACAGCTTTGACTATGCAGCTAAATCGTTATTTTTACACCATTAACAAGGTTCAAAGTTACTCCACACTTCACTGGTAGACTTCTGAGGGCCCTGACATTTAAAACGAGACAATGAGAACTTTGAAAGTGTACAAGTACTATATTAAAAAGACAGTTTATAAAGACAGTACCTTCTCAGAATTTCCCGGTCGCCACCATCTTGGAATTAAGTCGATTGACGAGCTACAACCTTATAAAACTCTTTTAAGTTTCATCATTTGTTGGTGCTTTAGTGCTCATGTAGATAGTCCCCATATATTTTCAGCTGAAATCCAAGCACTTCTACATAATATAATTTTCAATCTGTTCCCTGTCCTATCTGTTTGTCAATCGACTTATCGTGTAAACGTGAGAGATCTTCAACAGTTTGCACCTGAGAATTTTTAATAGGCACAGGTTCTTCCAACTTCTCAAACTGGTGCATCCATGGAGGTATTATGGGGCGCATCTTTCCCGCCTCTGACATCAGCTTCAACTCGCGAGTTTTGCCTATAATTTTTATACCTCTTCAGCAGTTCCAAATAACATTAGTTGAGTGAGGAGAGGGTCCCTAAAGCCAAACTGAAGTATCCCGAGGTCTTCATGTGGTCGGATAGAAAGTCGAGAATGAATTTTAAAGGTACAATGTTTTTAAGCTGTTCATAACCTAATCATAATCTTACCCCTTCACAAATATGCGCTTTTTCATGAATATTTACGACCACCATCAATTTCAAGTATTCTAAATGTCGATTTACATATGCATGAATGGTTGCCGTTGCTCCATAGTCATTCACCATCTTCAAATACATTAGCCAGTACAGAACATAATAGGCTACATTAATGCTTCGCCGTCCGCGTTTTTCGCTGTCACGTGAAACTCAGGTAATGCGCCAGTCACCCGGCAAGTTTTGAAAAAGAAAACAAGGCGAATCACACATACTCAAAATCCGACATTCAGGAAAAGGTGTCTTCTTCTCCCAAAAAAGAAAAAGGATATTGAAAAGAGTGACCAGTGACAGAAAAAAGAACATCGGAGCTGCTAGTTCTCCCTAATGTTAGATGATGTTAATGACATGAATCATGAATGCGAGGAAGAAACAAGATTGAAAGAGACTCTGAGTTTGCTTGCTTCCTTCTGGACAGGTAGATTATGTCTGAATTCAAAATGTTTCATTGCACGGTTGTCTAGTAGGTGTATGCTTTCCATCGTGTAACGTTAATTAAAACTATTTGCTCTTTGCCTGTGACTAGGCTATCAGGCTGAAGCTAACGTTTGTTCAGTGAGGCCTCCCAATGTTTGGGATGTAATAATGTTGGCTGGGTAGATTTGACTGCAATGAATCACAGTACCAGAAGTGCTATTCATTTTATTTTTTCATTTAGCTTCATCTAAGCTATTTTACATAGCCTAATTTCATAGCCCCCTCTGTTTGTTAGGCCAGCCCTTGTTTTTTCACGAAGTGGCAAGCTTAGTGTTATAATATTACCAACGAAATGACATGCTATTATATTCCACTCTGCACTTGAATGTAAGCTGTGAGCTAGTTGTAATAGTTATAATGTTATAATGTTACAGAGTAAAAGGGGATGTTCGTCTGATACAAAGCAGCTGTTCTTTCTTATTGAACCGTGGCTACAAAAGTAACCTTTTGTTCGTTTTCGGTTGAGTCGTAAGATACAGACCTACAATATCAATATTACCACATCTCACTCATCTTATTCAAGGAAAAAGAATTATTTAATTCCTCATTTATATTGTCACTTGTTGTCACTGCTTTTAGCTAGGCGTTTGACATATTGCCGTTTTGAATAGCGAAGGCTACCGTAGCTGTACTGTACCGTATGCATACTTTGAACTGCGTGGCGCAGGATTAGCGAACGTCCTACACATTGGACCTTTAATGAAAAATAACGTTTTATAGTGGTGGAAATGATATGCCCGGGTCACTTCCAGGGTAACGAGTTTTGGCTCAAAACGGTAAAATATAACTTTCTCAAAACACATTAGAATTACATGATTTTGATGTCAACTCAACATATGTAATCCTAATCATCTGTAAATTGATCTAAAGTGTATTTTACTCCGGATAATCGCTTTAAAACATGCTGTTGTGATACACTGATAATGTATTCACTTTTGCCATTAAGTGCTAATAAAAGCATGTTAATATAGTACAAATGGTGTATGGTACTAGTATTTTGAGACACCAATAAAATACATTTATATGCTAAAGTTGAGCTAACACACCTCTTTCAATTACATTTTAAATGTATTTAAAGAGTAATCTGATAAAGACTGTATTAGTACAATAAAAGATATCATTAGTGGTTCAATTCTTGCACAAATAAATGTATTTAATGTCTTAAACTGCACTTAATACACTAATAGTTGTTCCAAAATAACACATTTAAGTTTGTACTTCAACAGCATACTAAAAGTTCAATAGGCCTACAAGCACGAAAAATACAACTTAAGTAGGCTACATTACTTTTCGACCTGGGTAAAAACATATGAAATATGTGAAATTCAAATTTTGTCAATTTAAAAATAAATGGAAAGGACTACAAGCTGTTATGATCTGCACAAGCCTCCACCGCCTTCCCCATCACGCCTCTGCTTATGAGATTTGTTCTAGTACACATTTAGTTTCAGAGTCAAGCTACATAAGCATGGCTAAAACATGGTCAAAAAACATTGAACTGTTTCCACCCTTATCCATATTGGAGCTACAGGAGTGGGCCAAGAATAAAGAAACACCATTGGTGAGATAGCTAGCTCAACCCTTTAGAAATAGCCTAGAAGCGGGAATGGCTAGGCTACTTTTCTTCAGACAAAGTAAGCTAATACACAGTAGCTATGTAGCCTACATGTACTTCTCTTCAGATGTTTTTCAATGAAGTTGTTGTACACTATTTGTGCTTAGCAATACTTCATTGTTTGCGGCTAACTTATTTATGAGAACAATATTGTTAAGGAGCCTACCTGGAAAAATGGTCCAACATCCTTCTCTACAGTGACCTTCCGGATCCTTGCAAACCGATTAAATTAAATTCCTTAGTAGTAGTCTCAGAAAACTTTTAATAGGAGACGTAAACGGGCTCTGGTAGTCTACACCAGACGCCGCATCCAGCGTTGAGCTGTACGTCAACGTCGCCGCCATATTGGATGTGGCAAGCGTCGGCAGTTGGAGCCGGTTTTAGCATAGAGAGGCTAACTCCCACTGTCCAAAAACATGCATGATAGGTTAATTGGTCACTCTAAATTCTCCCTATGGGAGTGAGTGTGAATGGTTGTTGTTTGTTTGAGAAAATGTTAGTTCTTAAATCTTAATTCACAAATATTTTTAAAATAATTGAAATAAAAGTATTTTTCATGTGGCCAGTTCCACAGATTAGAAGGTATAGTTTGGTGAATGAACACTCATCTTGATGGTCTTATACCACCCTTATGAGTTTGTTTTAGTTTGTTTTAGTGCCCTTTCTGTGTGCTGTTTATAATGAACATGGTCACCCATTTTTATTTTTTGGCATTCAACCCCAGCAAGACAGTGTTTTATTTTATTCGTTTTATTGTGTTGATTTTTAGTTGTTTTTGTGTTTGATTCTTTTATTTACTTTAATTTATTTTATATTTATAATTTAATTTCTATTTTTGTTTTTAATCATAATTATTTTACTTGTGAATTACTTTATTCCAGCTGTGGTTATTTTAGTGCTTTATGAGTAAAGTTGGTATGGTATGGTAAAATGAGTTTGCGTGCATGTGTCAGAAAGATCTCTATTCGTCATGTGGATGTGCGTAGTAGAGTTGAGTAGGCCTACAACACTCCCTTTTGTACTGTACACTTATCATTTAGAATATAAAAATAAGATAGATAAGAAGAAATAATTGGAATAAACATAGAGATATCCTGAAATGAACATATTAAATATAACTTGAAAATGACAACGGGCTGAGAGCGGCGGACGGAGGGAGAGTCGGTGTGGAGCATGTGTAACTGCCACACTTATGCGCGTGGTGGTCAATAAAGTTCTTATTTTAGTAATCTGAGAAGATTAAATACATTAATTTTGGTTCCTAACTGTTTGTCAGGTAAAGTGCATGTGTGAAGAAATAAATAAGAGGCCTTAAAATAGATTTCATTGTAGAAAGGCGCTTTATGAAATCAAGTCCATTTACTTGTATTAATTTACAGCGCAGTTTTGCCACATCCAATATGGCGGCAACGCTGACATATCGCTGCAGCGGCCAAATCAGTTCCATGCGGCGTCTACGTATATATGTCTATGGTATACACTGCATGCCTTCCTGACTGACAAGACTGATTGACTACAGTGACGTAGCTTAGGCGTAGATCACCCTCAGTGACTCAGTGAACGGTGGCTTTGAAAAATTGTTACATTTGCAGGCGTGTGTGGCGGTTTGTGTGACCCACATTTACATGCTGCACCTAATGGAAAATTATCGGTCCAATAATATGTATCTGTTCAGTTTTTACACATCTATGGTCTTCCTATGTGGTTTTTTTTTTGGGGGGGGGGAGGGGGGGGGGAATGTGAATTAATGTAGGCCTATTTCATATCTTTATACCTATAGGCTATTATTTTAAAAGTCAGGAACGGGGTAAAATAGAATGTTCAGTTTACGACCACCACCACATTATGGAATATCAAATGTCAAGGTTTGATAAAGGCCCAAATGACAGTCAGGTTGGATTTCCAACTGTTCCCAGTGCCCACATCCAGCGTTGTTGTCATGTCCTCATATCGAGGAGGTACTGTAGGTTTCTACCCAGGGTAGGCAAAGTAGAAAAGCATTAATTTTATATTATAGAAATAGAAACATGTAGCCTAGATATGACGTGGTGTAATTTGGGGTTTAGTTTTACAGTGTTTTGCCTATTTGATCACTTATGTAGGTTACACTTTGGAATAACTCAGTTGACCCTGCTGCAAAATAATGAACTGGAACAAAAATTGAAGGTCTAAGAAATTTGATAAGATATATATATATATATATATATATATATATAAGTTTTATAGGTTAAGTATTTGTATCACTTTTGGATGCAGGTGAAAATAGCATGAAAAATCTCTGCAAGGGTAAAGGCAAATAGCACGGTCATCCACAGCACCATCACCATAGTAACAAACTGAAAATTGAATCAGTTGAATTCCTGTAAATATGTAGGCCTACATGCATTGTACCATGTACAAGGATAATTTTGGGTAAAACTTTATTTTAAGGGTACACTATTACAGTGTATCTACCTAATTAGGTACAGTGGCACAACCACTGTAACAACATGTTATGTCATGTTCTAGTGTTGTACTTACATCATGTATTTTTGTGTATCTACATACTGTTGTTACAGTGTAATATGAAGTGTTCTTATAGTACTTTGCCAAAGTGCTGGATTGTTCAAGGAAGGTACTAGACTGGCCTCAGGCCCAAATCACCCTAATGCTGGAGCAGATGAATCAATGCTCATGACACCTTGGCATTCAGCAACCAATTGAGGGTGCCGAGCTCAAGGGGAAGTGGCATCACTGTGGTATACAAACCAGTTCCAGTCAAGGGTCTCCATTATCTACATTCATATGACATGTATGTTTTGACGTGTCTTGGAACATGTTGGCTGTTACAACATACATGTAACAACTGTGTTGGTACATCTTTGGTACTCTTTGATACAGTGGAATAAACCCAACAAAATAAAGTTTACCAGATCTGTACCTACATTCATGACATGTATGTTTTGAGGTCAGTGTCTTGGAACATGTTGGCTGTTACAACATAGTAGCTGTTACACTGGTTGTACCACTGTAGCTAATTAGGTAGATACACTGTAACAGTGTACCCTTAAAATAAAGTGTTACCGCCTACTTTATTGGCATTTTGAGACATGTCTATCACTAGACATATAGAATATACACATAGCCTACATAGCCATAGATTGGAAACAGTAACTTTGTATGACCACCACGCCATAATAAAATGAATTTGACTGTCAGTAGAACAAGTTATGTGGGAACATTGATTTGATGAAAGCAGAATGTCGGCATGATTTTTTCTCCCATAATTTTTTTTATTGCTGCAAAGATGTGTTTTCATGGCTGAATGTTTATATTTAATATGAAATAGTGTAGTCTCTTAGATACTAATGAATTTTATGGTTTTAAGGCCTGAATACTTTGAGGCTCCTACCTATCAGTCTTTTGAGATGGCACAGCTGTGAAATACACACTGGGAATGGACAGACGATTTATGAGTCAGGTGTGACAGATTGAGAGAGATACACGGTGATATGGACAGGCTAAATAAAATAAAACATAAAGCCTCAACAGCAGCACTGCGGACAAATAAATCTCTATTGCTAAGCACAAACAGAGGAGACCCACACACACACACACACACATACCCAAATCCCATACACAAACTCACCCACACTCCTCATTTCTGTATCCTCTGTAAAATGGGATTGTGAGGGAAATCAATCTCATTCTCATTTTATTACAGATGAGATGGGATTTTGTGGCAGTGTGTGCAGACTGATGCCTAAGGTTGAGAAGCAGGTGGGGAAATTGTGTTTGTCTCTGAGGTAGAGATGATGCATGTTGTTTTTGATCTGCCTGTTTTGAATTTTTTGAATTGATCTCTGAGCCTGTGGGCATGGTGAACAGAGTCGTGGGAAAATGTCAAGACAACGAGTTTAGCAAAAGGGGTTTGTGACAACAAACTAAATCACACCACTGCTGGTCGCACCCTATGTGTTGTTGCTCAAAAGGTATCTGCGTGCGGAAGACACACACACACACACACACACACACACACACACACACACTCCCACCCACATATCTCCTTGATTCTTCAAAACAGTCAGAGGCTAGGCAATCTCTTAGCACCTTTTTCTTGGCAGCAGAGCCTAAATCAGATGAGATTAGATGAGTTTAGCTCATTCAGGCAGATTACCTCTGCAAACAAGCAAGGAGCATTAGCTGATGTGTTGTAGCCACAAAAAGGCAGATTCATCTGGATTTGGGGAGGTAGGCTGTTTGTCCTCCAGTGGGTGGCAATCAGCCAAGCCTGCCTGTGGTCTTGGGCAGTGTAATAAATGCCAGCATGCAACAGATGCTGTGGAGACAGCACAGATCTATCACCATGGCAATAGTGGCCTCCAAACACTCCGCACACCTCCACTCTGTGTCTAGAGGCAGTCTATACTACCTGCCCTCGATGAGCTTTTAGCAAATCCCAATGGCAGAATTAAAATGCATCTGGATGGAAATGTCTGTTTGAGGCTTAGAGATTAAGGTTTTGCGAACCCCATTAGGACAAGGACACACTTTTGGCAATTTTAATCAGTCACATAATTTGCCTCAGAGACCACGGAGGTGAATCATTCAGGGTTTTATGAGATAGAAATTGATTTCACATGGCATACGGCTCCCTTTTCCTGTTACGATGCTATCTATCTCCCAGCGTGAAAGTGCACATGTAGATTTTTCGCTGGGATTTTCATGACCGCATCGGGTTGCGACATTAAAGCAACTCGCTGGCTTACTAAAATTCACTCCTACTTCATTGGCCCTGCTATCTCATGTGTCATATGGAAGTAAAATAGGGTACAGACACATTATGCTTTGGGTGAGAGAGTTGAGCAGAGAGACATGGAGTGTTTGAAAATTACAAACTGCAGACGGCATTGTAAACCTACTGGTTCCCCTCATCTTGGCATAAATCAAGCACAGCCTCCCCCATCTGAACGACACCAATTACAGCAGCTCAAAGTGCCCAGCTTTTGTCGGTCACATTGGGGCCTGCATATGTCACTTGAGTGACAGCTTGGTTCTGAGGCGGCAGAGAATTATCATCAACAGCCTGACCTCTGACCTGCAAGATGGCCTTAGCCTTGTGACTAGTGGGGAAACTAGCTCCAGAGACTGACATTTTCATTTGGCTTCGGCTAAACTCAAACCTGAAGTAATACTGGATTTGGAACCAAAGCAAATATTAACAATAGGCCTACACACAAGCTTTCCACACACACACACACACACACACACCTCAAATCATATTATACTTTATGTAGTGTAACAATTCTGCATTCTTTTTTGTTCAGAAATAGATAACAGAGGTATAACTTGCATTGAGATAAGGACTTAACTTATATAAACCTTATATACAGTAAATGAGACTGTTCTATTTCAAGACAGTTAATCTGTAATGCTTTCATAAAACCAGTAATACTGAATGCAACATAAAACCAATATGATATTGCAGTAATTAGATATGATGCAGTCAAGCATCATAGTTCAGTTCAGCAGTTTTAATATATGCAGTTATGTATGCTGTACTTGTAAGGAAGACTCTTCGATTTATTTAGGTCACACGTTTTATTTATCCTACTCATGATCCTCCACACCACCAAATCCCTTTGGAGTTTAATAAAACTGATGTATTTTATCAGTGTAAGAAAAAAAAAGCAATTGGTGCACCAGAGCCTATTGTTTCCCTGTTTAAAATCCATAAGCACTTCCTTACTGTGTCAATCAAAGATTCCTCACAGATGGGGAACACAAACATGATCCCAGACTTTCCCCTTCATACCATCTGTTAATAACTGCAGTAGGTATCAATGGATTTAATTAATGACAAAGAACAACAATGACAGATCCCTCTTTGTGTGTCACCATATACAATACAGTAATTACAGAGAGCATACATTCAGACATTGAATTTGACTCCTATGACTCGTATGACTCATAAACACATAATCAAATAAATCTTATTACTCAATCTATTAACTCATTCTTAAGATTGTTTTACTGTAATTAACTTTAATTTAAGCTTATTATACTTCTGGTCTGACAACCATGTCAACATTATAATTAATGCAATTTCTGTATGTACTGAAAAAAAAATCATCGCATTCTCAATTTACAGATCTTGAAGATCTCGCAAAGACACATGGTCTTGATCATTTTGTCGACTCACATAAAACTTGAGCATGGACAGTCAAAACCTATGAGTCTAACTGATAAGCAAGGCCCAGATACTCATGCATGTGGACAGAGCTGGATGCCTGTGTCTCTGTCAATAAACAGTATACTCATCACCCCAAACTGCTGTGGCCTTGAGACAGAAGAGGGCTGACAGCTCACCTGGCAAAGGGGCCTCGTCCTCTGGAAAGCCAAACTCGTCCTCTGCTGTCCACGAAAAGTTCCAGTAGCCTCGAGGGACACTTCCACGGCTTATGCTCCGTGCCGGTGGCTCACCTGCAGAAAGGCACATGAATTATCATGATGAGCATGCAGCTTCAGTGCTGTACCCCTGACACTGGCTGACCCCTGGGAGTATTGTCTCACACCGTTTCTTCAAAGCCACAGGAATTGATTCCAGCACTCCACTGATTTTATGGACAAGCTGAAGACTGAATGGTGTGCCTTCACTTGGATTATAAAAATGTCAAACATGTAATGTACTTATATTTCTACTTAAAGAGCCCATTGAATGCATTTTTTGACCATCATAAAATGTTCTTTGAGCCTCAATAATTGTGTATGCAGATTTGTGCGGCTGAAAAAGACCCAGGAGCATTTCTAGGCTGTCTATTCCATGCTCAGAAATGTATACTCATTAAAAAATTTAGAATTTCCCACCCTTTGGCCAGTTTCCCGCCCCCTGGCGCTGATTGGGTAGTTCATTGTGAGGCCTATTGGGTGTTTTTTCGCTGAAGCAGATTGGCTCTCAAGTTTCATTGATAATCTTAACGGTACTTCTAGAAAACAAATTCAACTACGTGTGACCCCTAGGCTATACAGACTATATTCACTTCTCAAGTTCAGAGAACCGAGGACACGATAGTGTCCGTAAACGTTTTATCGCTCCCCTTTTAACATTACCATTTTATTTTATCGCGCTACGTTTGCGCCTAAGTAGCAGGTCAATATGCTGCAACGGTAGCCCCAGATGGAGCCTAACATCAAATTAGAGCTGCTCAGTTTGTAGCATAATGACATTTGTTTTTAAGAACTTACGCAGACTAAAGACGTGAACAGCCACTTGCAAGAACTCTGGCCCAAAGATAAACGATGCTGGCTCAACAACTTCTAACTTCATCAAGGAATCACAGGACGCACAAGGATAGGTCAGTGAATCTTAGGTGAAGGGGAAATTTAGCTTGAAGGTACTGCTACCGCTACAAAAAAATCCAAGTCTGACCCCAACTGTAGGCTATATAGACTGTATGCAGATTACAGTTTTATCGCTCCCCTTTTAACATTACCATTTTATTTTATACCGCGCTGTGTTTGCACCTACACTACAAGCAAGCAGCAGGTCTGTTTCTCAGCAGAAAATCTATCTATCTATCTGACCTAAATAAACACGCAATAGGATGTCAGCCTTTATGACAACGTTATGCAGAACCAGTTACCATTTAATATTATGTAGGCATAGGCTACGTTTTAGTTTCATCACTAATGTCTGAGGAGGTTATGAAATGCTATAATAGACGGCGATATGCATCTTTACCGGGAAATTAACATAGGCTATTATGTTAAAAATCGGTTAGATCTAAGTATCTGAGCTAAATAAACACGCAATAGGATGTCAGCCTTTATGACAACGTTATGCAGAACCATTTACCATTT
>JAGFZM010000029.1:786148-826197 GCA_017657215.1 Limnothrissa miodon
AGCACTAATGTCTGAGGTTATGAAATGCTATAATAGACGGCGATATGCATCTTTACCGGGAAATTAACGTAGGCTATTATGTTTGTATAGTAAACATTTCAAGTTTACGGTAACCCCGGTGTTAAAACTTGGTAATGGAAATGCAACACTGGGGCTATATAAGCACAGAAGCCTGGGGGAAATGCGACATTAGTATCTGATGTTATGCTTGCTAGCCTACCAACACTTTAGTGACCGAGTTTTTTTTTGCTTCGCAATAATCTGGATATCCAAGTAGCATCAAGTAGGCAAACTGTTAAGGCCATAGAAATACCAGTCTATAATTCTATGGTTATGGCGACCAAAAAACACTGAATTCTAGCGTGGTTACCTACTGGCAGAATCGGTTGTGTTGGAGAACAGTTGAAATAGATCCTGGTTTCAGGCGTAGTGTTTGTGAAAAGTCGGATTGATACATTCCGAGGTTGGCGAAACAATATGAGGGTTAATTGACCAGAGCAAACGACCAATCTTGTGGTTGTAGATAAAAATCAACTTCTCCCGTTGAATGCGAGGTTCTTGAGGAAGGTACTGCAAATTCCGGACAACCCCAGCCCTACATCCTGGAACGTTACAGGCGTGTGCTGACATTTTTTTCGTATGTTCTCCAGTTAACATGCACTTATTTCAAACAGAAATTCAACATGCACTTATTTTTCTTAGCGCCGTTAGCCGTTCTCAATGTTAGCTAGCTATTACATAGACAACTACAGTGCGTTTATAGCCTACCTCCGAAGCAACAGGGGGCTGGACAAGAGACTGTACAAACCATTTTGATTGGACCAAAGATTCTAGAGCTAGAGCTTTTTGGATTGGACAATGTAATGGAGGAGGTGTAGCTTTGCGCTGAGTTTCGGTATGGTCCGTTGGATACCTTAAGCTACCTAAATTCAACAATAACAAGGTAAATGTGGTTTTGCATTCTATGGGCTCTTTAAATGAGTGCCCACACACTTTTTTCGTTTTCAGTGTTTGCGCAGTATACGTTTTTTGACTGATTATAATGGTTTCTCTGGTTCCTCAAATCAGTCAAGTCTGTGGATATCGTAATACAGTCGCCCTGTCGTTTATCGTCTTGCATGCACCTGGGCTCGAACCTGTGACATGGGACCACAGACAGATAGAACAACATGCTATCAAGTGAACTGAAACCCTTGTTTGACTCTGTTTGAGTGAACTGAAACCCTTGTTTGACTCATGTTTGTTATGGTAAGGTGTTGGAAGGCAAGTTTAGCAACGTACTTAGTATATAACTATAGAACTGGCTATCCTTTTTACCTTCCTGTTTTTGGCCAAGTATATCAGAATCAGTTTTATTGGCCAATACATTTGACTTTGTGTTGCACATTGGTAGGTGCTGAACTGTCCAGACCTGCACATGCCGGGTTCTAACCTGCGACTCAGCAGCAACATGGACTGGGAGTACAGCATGCTGGTCAGTGGTGGGCTAAAACCCTAGTGTGTTAGGGTGCTCTCACTTCCAAATCTGTTATAATGTTGGTGAAGAGGTTAACTAAAGTATTTAAAGTACAACTATCGACTAGGCTACCATAGCAGTACATAAGCCATAAAGTAATCCTTTACCATCGGAAACAGGACTTCAGAATGCAAGAGAATTATAGAGAAATAGTTGGGGATTATACATGTTGCTTTCATGCAAATGTTTAGTTGCCGATAAATGTATGAGTTTCCTCGTACCCTGTGTGTGAAATGTTTATGCTGTCCTGACTATTGAAATGAAAACACATCAAAATGGAGCATGGGCTCCTATGATGTGTTCACCATGCTAATTCCAGCGGGCTTTCAGCCATTACTTTGCATTTAGCCAAATTTCTATTCATGGCATCCAGTGAATTATTCACCCACAGCCATTCTGGAGTGATTTTTCTGTCCCCTTCAAAACACCGTACATTCCGGACTAATTGAATAGCACTGTCCTTTAATTATGACATAGAAATATATTCTTCTGCAAATGTTGACAACACATTGGTATCACATTCAACTTACTACTGCTTATTGTAAATCCCACTGATCAGTGATCAGTCATTTGTGTTTCAGTGTGTTTTTATTTCATCTAAAACAGACTGTGTCTCAGCATCTTGACACATACAATCTTTGTCCCGCAACAATATGTAAAGTTGCCATAGTCTTGCCAGTTACTGCATGTTTTAAGAATTTATTCAATCAATTCAAATCATTATCAAGTCTATGGTGAATGTGGGAGCAGCTATAGTGGCCGTGGACAGTGCTTTTCTGGCTTCCTAAAGGACTCGGATTGCACTCCCTTCCTTTGTTCTGATGCACAAAGCCTAGGGTTCCCAGACAGTAATAGGGTGGAGGGAGTTCATGCACTGAGTATGAGAAAAAAAAAAAGACACAGACATTAAATATTAGTGCTGCCAATTAATAACATAACTACTTCCTCAATAACTGTGCTCAGCTAAACCTTATAAATCTCTGTTACATAAGTGTTTGGTTTGCATGAACTGAATGCATTTGTCCTGCTTGAGTGCTTGTTTCACTCTGGATGCATTGAAACGCTATCAGCGAATTAAAAGTTGGAAGCAATTTTAACTTCCATCTGCAACACTGCCAACATGCTGTGAGGAAAAGCATGACAGCATTTAAACCTGCTTTGCAAACGTGTGAATAAGCATTTCTGAAGGCTGTTTTTAAATCAATGAGACACCTTATTTTCACCCCTCTAGTAGCTTTCACTAAACATCATTAAAAATGTACTCTACTGATTTAAGTCCTTGTAATTTGACTGTGTGTCTGTTCTTTTGCAACACAGTTCCTTAAGCAGAACCCATTTCTCATCACAGAATTCTACACGGGTGAAACTGTTTGTAAGGTCAAAAAGCTATTGATTTAATATTCAAAAGGGAAAAGGAGTTTCTTTGATAAGTTCATGTGAAAGACTTGCCTTTACTCATTTGTCGCGTTTCTCAATCTCCATCTACAGCACTGCTTCTGTGGACTCAGTTTGTCTTCCACAGCCCTCCACCAGTCTCAATAGGACTAATTAACAGTCAGCTAGTAAAGGATTTTGCGCCTATTATATTTTGCTGGCAGAAGACAGTGAATGGGGACCGTTTGAAAAACCTGCTGCAAGGTCATTCTCACCATTACGAGTAATGAACACCCCCTCAGACCGGCCGGCCTCCTTGGCACCAGGGAAGGCTTGGGTTCACCCTTTGAGAGCTGCTGATAATTTTACATGACTAATTAGAGCTGACCAATGGTAAACAGAGACTGAAGCTCAGGATCGTTCTCTGTTCTTTGGCTGGAGATTCACCTCAGCCAAGATCATTCAGTAGACCAGCAAACCAGTGAAGAAAGTGAAATCTGAGCAAGAATTGGGCGGTCTCAGCCATACTGTGCACGTCCCTGACTGTGCCACTCTGTCACTTCCTCCCTATTATCATAATGCTCCTTCTATTTACACTATGCCTCGTAGCTGCATGTCAACCTCATTCGGAGCGTAACTTATGAAGTGTCTCCTTTTGTCCCTCCGTTGCCCTATGTGTAGTGTCCCCCTTTCTGTTTCATTGCACCCTTTCACCCATCACATGGTCGTATTGCTCTCTGCAGCCTCCGTGTTTGATAATGCGACTTCTCCGTCGTTTGGTCAATGAGGCTTAACCCACACACTTTATAAGTGTCACAGAGCACTATCAGACTATGGATTCACTGCTTTTCTGTCACTGCGCCCCGCCTATGTCTCTCTCCCCCACCATCTCTCAGACATAAACACTCACAAACACACACACTCTCTCTCTCTCTCTCTCTCTCTCTCTCTCTCTCTCTCTCTTTCTCTCTGTTTGTCTTTCTTTCTCTTAGTCTCAGAAGGAATAACCCCAGCCCTAGAGCCAAATACAGCAAAGTGAATGGGGGAAAGACATGTTTGATGGGACATGATGTACTCTTGCGCTCGTGGGCTTTGTTTGGTGGTAGTGCAATGATCCTGAAATAAATTCAATTACCCGTGGCAGAGTAGCAAGGGAATAGGGTTAGCAAGACTTGATACTTTGGAGCACCCGTCTGCTTGGGCAGACACTGACAGAATGCTGTGGGACAGGTGATGGACATATTTAGTCAAGTATCTGTCAAACAGTCTCCGACTAAATTAAGCCCCTAAAATTCATCCATCTAAAACTGACAACACTGAGCCCATATATTACACTAAAGAACAACTATTCAGATTTCTTTGACATTTTTTGTCATCATCCATTGTTCTTCATTTGTCTGAAGAGGACCCTGTTAGAGTAATTTCGGAGCTACAGTATAGTTCTGTGTGAATGATATCTTTCCTTTTACCCTAATAACCTGATAAGCCAGACTGACATCAAATACCTATATTGTATGGCTATGGGCTATAGGACTAGTCTGACCAAATGCTAAAGAAACAACTCCTGAAAACTGATTTGTTGACTGTCATGCTCTCAGTAATCATTGGACGGATGTCTCCCTGTATCATTCCGATTACATTACATTCAGTAGACAACATCTCTCTCTCTCTTCACCACAACATCTGTGTGCCTCCTCAGCACCTTGCGATTCACACCATCACAGAAGATCACAAAAGATTCAACCTTGAAACTGGAGGCCCAAGGCTTAATGACTCTTTTCAGTGTTACTAAGGTGTTCCTTTAAATTGCTTTAAAGTTGAGTGCACATTGCAGCCACTGCATAATTGTAGTTTTTGACCAGAAGATTAGATAGCCAAGAAACCATTGAACGGTGAAACATTTTACAAAGAAAACAATCTAAAAATGAGCAAACTGAAGATTCACACAGGTACGACGATGGATTCAACCATTCGACAATTAACATCACTTTTGATTCATGTAGTCCAGATCCTCAGATAGTCTCCATTCAGCTTTTCAGTGCTCAACTCAAGTGAGATCAAGTAGCCTAAGTAAGATTAAGCTGGCATTGGGGTCTTATAATTCTTCCAGTAATGACCGAGGGACAATATTTTTATTTCTATATTTTATTCTTAATATTGATCTCAATATTATTAAAAAATACTATACCAATCAGCTTCTTCTTTGTGTGTTAGGACTTCTATTTTATATTCTATTTTCAAAAAGTGAACATTCTGATGACGGTTAACTGAACTGTCTAAGAATGGAGTGCTCTCCTTCTTATTCTCTCTCTCTCTCTCTCTCTCTCTCTCATTCTTTTACTTAATACCCACCCTGATCCACAAATACTGTAAAACATCATAGTTTAAACACTATCATAGTGTAACTGTGTTAGTCTCATTTTCAGAGTTTTCTGTAGGTCACTCCAAGCAGCAGGTGCATGAAACGTTAAAGCCTTTTGCAACAAATTGTAGTTCAATGAAAGTTGAATGTTCAATGTAGTTGAATGTTCAATGAAACATTCAAAAAAGGCCCTGAGACCTTAAACAATATGGGCTTTATTTAAATATTTAAAGTCCAAATATGTTACATTGGAGCCTGCTAATTATAGACTTAAGCAAAAAATTCTAAAGGTGAGTAAGCCTGTGATTTGACAGAGAGGGCAAAGTAATTTAGCGATTTGTAATAAACCTAAAATCACAGAGCATGATGCAAAGCATCCAGCCCCTGACAACACTGATTGGGCACTCATGCACAACGGATCACCATAATCATTGATGAAGCAAATACGAGGCATCAATTATCCTTATTCTGGCCGACACAGGACAACAAGACTTCTAAAAATGTTTTGGCTTTTTTACTGTTTAAAAAAAATGTAAAAATAGATACATTTAGGCCTATCTATTCTAGGTACTTGTAAGACGAGTCTCAATATATTTCAGCTGACACACTCATTCATATACTCTAAACACATACAGGTGGTCCCTTTGTGCCTTACTTGTTTACCATCAGCGCCGCGTTTCCCTTTTACTCTGTCCTTCTAACCCAAGGACAAGGACAGACATGATGTGAGACAAAAAGCAACCAGATGGACATTACTGGACTCTGACCATGTTTTTAATTAAAGGAATAAAGAATCAGAGGAAAACCTTGAAGAAACTGCACACTCTACCACACAGGTACACATGTAGTTAGATGACAATTTTACTGACACCAAACTGGGTGACAGTGTAAACTGTGGGTTGAAATCTCTTCTGCCATACTGTAGTTGTGCCCTTGACCAAGGCACATATCCCCAGGTTGCACTTAGGGCCATCACTTCTAAACTGATAGATGCAAGATGCTTTGAAAAATTCTGATAATTGTATGTGGCACTAGACTCTGAAACCAAACACTGATAACAGGTTGACATGAATGCCTATAATATGTAATGGCCTTTTCAGAAATAGTCTTTGGGTTGGGCAAAAGCATTAGGAAAACACCTTTGTTCAGGGCTTACATAGTGTTGTGAATCTAACTTTAGTTAATAGCATATGTGTACTGTACGTTTCAAAAACATTCTAACAGGATATATGAACTTCACTGGCAACAAGCTTTGTGTATAAATAAATATAATTTCTAAAACCATCCCATTCCACAGCGGAAAACCAGAATCAAATATTCACAAAATCAAAAAAAATCAAATATTCTGTATGATAAAATATTTAGCATTCACTTGTCAAGAGCTTGCATCCCTCGACACCCATGTTTTCTGTCTTGTGTTTGGGACCTTGAGGCTGAGAATAGTATTGTTTACATGTTTCCTGTTGTGCGCTATTGTTTTTTAGCATTCCCCTCTGAATGTTTGTTTTATATTAAGGACAGACAAGCTTTACTTTAACATTTGTTGTTTTTGTAAAACTTGGTCCATTCCCCTCTCCTGATTTCTCTTTAAAGAGGAGGTTGCCAGGGCTGTATCTCTTGATAAATGACATGCAGGAAATATGGTGTGGGGGAAAAGTCCCATCAATACCTATACGTCTTTCATGGATAAGCGGGAATCACAAAATCTTACTGTGTTCTACCACTGAAGCCAGAAGGTTACTGCATGAAAAAAGCCAGATTGTGTCACATCATTCCCTACGACGCTCTGTCAAACTCATACAATCCAAATCCTTCAGACCAACACTGTCAAAGGAAGCCTCCAGTTTGGTGATCCACCACATCATATTTGGTCTGCTTACACTGTATATGTCACAGAAACAGAGACCAGTTTTATCATTGTGTAATTGATTGCAAAAGTGTGCACACTCTTTTCAAGCAAGATAAAGCCTGATACTGAATAACATCAAGGATTTATAGGATTTCCTGCACATTACTGTACTGTAACATTATTTATTGCAAAATTAACAAGCTTGTGTGGTTTATACATGCCGTTTATCTCCAAAATATTCATCACCAAAAAGACATCAGCAGGAGCAAGAGTCAAACCCCCAGTGCTGAGGCTCACAATGGCCTTGCTGATGACCTGTATGCCTAATGCTGATTGGAGAGGGAGACATTGCCAGCACTGGTTCCTGGTTAGCGCCCCCCCCCCCCCCCCCCCACACACACACGCACACACACACACACACACACACACACACACACTACACAATCCACACTACTTTTATGTGAATCTCAGGGCATGTGCTGTCCAGCTGGCACCACAAATCTTCACACAAATTGTCAACAGATCACTGGAGCTTCGCGAAGTACCCTCATGCTTCAAAAACTCCCCCACCATCATCCTAGTCCCCAAGAAATCACCCATCACTAGACGGAATGACTACAGACCTGTGGTCCTGACTTCAATCTCCAATAGGCTCTTTGAACGCCTAGTGCCGATCCACCTCAAAAACATCACAAGTCCCCAGCTGGACCCCATGCTGTTTGCCTACAGTGGATGACGCAATGAATATGGGGGCTGCACTTCATTGCATGCTAGGATCCTGCCGTCGGCCATCAGCTCATCATTCAACACCATGGTACCTGAAATCCTCCCCACCAAACTCTCTTAGCTCACTGTGCCTCCTGCCATTTGTCAGAGGATCTCCAGTGTCCTGATCGACAGGAGCCAGCATGAGCAGACAACCAGCACAGGGGCACCACAGGGGTGTGTCCCTTTCCCACTGCTCCTCTCCCTCTCCTCTACTCCCTCTCCTTCTCGCTGTAAACCAACGTTACTTTGTCTAGCATAGCTTATTACTGCACCCTAAGCCAGTCTATAACTATAACAGCCTTAAAACCCTTATGCAGTCATACATGCACACTGTAGTCTACATTTTGTCACTCAACAATGATGCATTTTCTGGAATGGTACTGTGTTGAAAACTGTTGGAACATTCTGTTTCATTGCGGGAGTGAGTAATTAGTTTCCCCCAAGGGGATGTGGTTTTTCACATTATGATGAGCAGCCCTCTGTCTCTGTAGACCCTTTTATTATTTGCACACACTAGAGGCAGGAAGCCTCCAGACGCAGCCTACCAATGCAAAACTGACAGTTCTCTTTCGTTTCGAAGCCGAAACGTACGAGTGGATGATGCCTATCATCTCCTACTTTTTCTGAAGTCAATTTTAACCAACCCTTTGAAAAAAGGGCAGTAAGCGCTCTGACGCGCGCAGGCCACTACTTAGACAGCCCTGCGTGACGTCAGAAAGTCTATATATTGACTGCGCTTACGCTTCAGGTCCTCTTTGCCTCTTTCACCTCGCCTACTGAGTGTGTTTCTGAGTCGCTTTTCGTTTGCTTCCGCAAATATTTGTAAAACCAACGGCTTTTTTGAAAGCCCACCACAAAAGCTTTTTTCAAAGCTCTCCAAGGGATTCCGTCTTGCTCCAAGTGCTCACGCCGGTCCCTAACTTCTGGTACCTCGAGACGCAAGATGGGTACTCGTCGTTGTACCGTGCTCGCTTTTTCGCGGCCAGATCTTTGCTCGGCTTGCGAACGCCTCTCCCCTGCGGCTATCGCCAACAGAGCGGCATTTTTCGTGGGTTACTGGTAGTCCAGGGGCGGCTTCTACCCCCGTTGGCGTCAGTGCTCTCCCCGCCTGCCAGTCTATTGATTTTCCCCCGGCGTCCTCGCACCCGGATGGGCTAATCGGTCGGCCGTCGGTAGCTTCTCAGCGGCTAGTCAGCCACCAGCTAGCCAGCTAACCGCGGCCTACCAGGCTAGTCCTGCTAGCTCCATTGGCGCTGCCTTTGCCCGCGCGGCTACTACGCCGCCTCAGGGCGACGATGACGACCCGGTTATCGAGGCTGTGGATGAGGAGGAGCTCGCATCCTTCCTCTCCGCTAAAGGTTGCGCCACTGTGGAAGACCTGCCACCTGTGTTGAAGACTCACGACGCCCAGTTAGCTTCCGAGCTAGCTTCGTTGGCTACTCAGGCGGCTAGCAGGCCTCAGCGCTGTCCGGGAGGGCGTTTCGACCCCTTCTCCGGCGCGCTCCCTTCTCCGGATGCTCTCCCGCTCCCTGCTCACCCCACGGTTGTGGCCAATGCGCAGGCCTCTTGGGAGGCTCCCTTCGCCGCCATTGCCCCTATCCAGGGGCACGCGGCATTTTACGCAATGGACGGAGCGGGCGCCAGTGGCCTCATGCAGCTCCCTCGCGTTGAGGATGCGGTCGCTGGTTGTCTTGCACCAGCTTCTGCCACCACCTGGACATCGCCTCCCGAGCTTCCTTCCAAGCCGTGTCAGCGCACGGAGAAGCTCCGGCGATAAGGGCGATGAACACCGCCTTTCTCCTCTCCTCTCTGTCTGAGGAGCTGGTGGCAGACCTCACAGAGCAGCCGTCGGACCTAACCCTCCATCAGCTGCGCAGAGCTACCGCTCTCACCTCGCTGGCCATCAGGGTGGCCATTAAAGCCGATGGGCGTTCCCTTGGCTCCTTGGTCGTCTTAGACAGGCACCTCTGGCTGAACCTTTCATCTATGCCAGAGAAGGAGAAGAGACATCTGATGAACGCTCCCATCTCCGCTGATGCTCTGTTTGGCCAGGCGCTGCGCCGCTCTCACGCAGACACGCGGCTCCCGCCAACCGTCCGACCAGCCAGGAGCGGCGCAAGAGGCCACAGCGATCCTGATACGATCGCGTGTGCGCGGCAGAGCATGTCATGCGATCACCATCCATTGACTGCTATGCCTCTGTGTGCTCTAAGAGGCACAGGTCTCCGCTCTGCAGTCCCCAGCTCGGAGCGTTCCCCCCCCGCTTCGGCGGTCCTCTCTGATCTCACCCCCTTACGGGGCGCTGAGTTTGCCTTGTTCACAAGCACTCCGCACACACACTATCGCCCCTCTGGGGCAATGTTTCACAATGAGCCCTGGCCCAGGCCGGAGGACGCTCTCTGTTCTGTCAGCGCTGTCGCGCACTGGGGCACCGACTCGGTCTCCGCCACACGTTCAGCTTACACACGCCGTGCGCTATGCGCCTTGCGTGATGTCACGCCTCGACGGCGCCCAGGTGGCGCCAAGGCCTCGGCTACTGTCACGGTCTCCGCGTCCTCTGTCCCTCTCGCCTCCGAGCAGTGGGCATGCGACGCATCGGAGTCGTTCACGGTCGAGAAGCCCTCCCCGTCCTCTCTCGCCGCTTCTGTCGGTCGATTTATCGCCCAGATACGAGCAGAACTGTCTGCCCAGTCTGACACGTCTGCCATGGGCCAGACGGGAAACTTCTCCCCCCCGCGGCTCCCCTCTCAGATACGAGCAGAACTGTCTGCCCAGTCTGACACGTCTGCCATGGGCCAGACGGGAAACTTCTCCCCCCTCTTCGAGGTCGTCACTGACGCGCACTCCGGGTCGGCCGCCCCACGGGGCGTCGCAGGTGAAGTGCGCGGCTCACCGACCACCAACGTCGCTGACACGTGCTCCAGGTCGGCCGCCCCACCGGACGTCGCAGGTGAAGTGCGCAGCTCACCAACATCGGATTTCGCTGACGTGCACGCCAGGTCGGCCGGCCCACGGGGCGTCGCGGGTGATGTGCACGGCTCGTCAGCCACGCGTGAGCGCCCAGCGGTCTCACACACGGCTATCTTGCCCTCAGCCCCCACACTACGTCGGGTCTCTGCCCTGTAAGTCGAACGCTCTTCAGCTTCACGGACAGCCTCAGTCTTTGACCTCGGCCCCCCCAATGCCACTCGGAGGCAGCATAGCACTTCGTTTGTCCTTGCTGCCTCCTCATGCTGCCGCTCTGCTCAGGCAGAATTGGGCGATGTGCACAACGTCACGTTGGGTCCTTTCAACAGTGTTGAAGGGCTATCAACTGCAGTTCAGGTGGCCACCCCCGCCCTTCAGAGGTGTCATGGAGTCAGTGGTGCCCCCCTCCAGGGCCCCTGCTCTCAGACAGGAGCTTTGCGATCTCTTGAGAAAGGGCGCTATTCAGCGCGTCGACCCGACGCTCGCGCGCGCAGGTCGTTACAGTACGTACTTCCTTGTGCCCAAGAAGTCGGGCGCTTTTCGCCCTATTCTAGACCTCAGAGCGCTCAATGCCTCGCTCAAACCTCTCACCTTTCGCATGCTCACGGGGCGCATGGTGGCGGAGTCAGTCATGGATTACATGGTCACCATAGACCTTCAGGACGCCTATTTTCACATAGGTATAGTCCCCAGGCACAGGCGTTTTCTACGCTTCGCCTTTGAGGGCAGAGCTTACGAGTACTCAGCCCTCCCTTTCGGTATGTCTCTAGCACCTCGGTGCTTCACCAAGTGCGTGGAGGCGGCGATCGCTCCTCTACGCGCTCAGGGGATCAGACTCCTCAATTACTTGGACGACTGGATGCTGCTGGCGGGTTCCAGACAGCTCCTAACGTCACAGGCTCACACTGTTTTGCCTCACCTGCACAATCTGGGCTTCTTAGTAAACCTAAGCAAGTGCATGCTCTCTCCCTCTCAGGAGGTCGAGTTCTTGGGCGTGAGGCTGAACTCACGCTCAATGAGAGCGACGCTCACTCCGAAGAGACTTCAGGACGTCAGGGCGTGTCTTCGCCACTTCAGACTAGGTGCCTGCGTTTCGGCCAGGCTGTGTCTCAGACTGACGGGCCTCCTGTGCGCCGCAGGCGGCGCTGTCCCACTCGTGGGGCACAGCCTCCAGGAGATTACACATCAATGTGTTAGAGCTCCTAGCTGTCTTCTGCGCTCTGAAAGAGTTTCTCCCTCTTCTCGGAGGAGAACACGTTCTTGTGCGTACAGACAACACCACTGTTGTGGCGTATATCAATCGCCAGGGCGGCACGCGCTCTCCGGACCTGTTTCGCCTGGCGTACAAGCTGCTCACCTGGGCCTCCCGCCACTTCCTGTCGATCAGGGCGTCGCACTTGCCAGGTGTACGCAACACAGCCGCGGACCTCCTCTCCAGGGGTGTTCCGCGTGCAACCGACTGGCGCCTCTGCCCAGCCGTGGTGCACAGCCTCTGGTCCCGCTTCGGGCGGGCACGAGTCGATCTTTTCGCCTCGAGAGAGAACGCTCACTGTCCAGCATGGTTTTCGCTGGAGCGAGATGCGCCGCTAGGGTCAGACGCGCTGGCGCATCCGTGGCCGCGCGGTCTGCTCTACGCTTTTCCCCCCCTTCCTCTGATGCGTCAGGTATTGGCCAGGATCAGAGCGGGGGCTCACAGGGTGATTCTGATCGCCCCCAATTGGCCATCTCAGAGCTGGTTCTCAGATCTGGTCTCACTGTTGGACGGCCAACCGTGGACCCTCCCTCTGAGGAGGGATCTCCTATCGCAGGCTCACGGGTCGCTGTGGCACCCCAAGCCGGAAGCATGGAGACTGACGGCTTGGCCCCTGAACGGGCGCGTCTCCTAGAGAGCGGCCTGTCAGGCACAGTTATAGAGACTGTTCAGGCTGCTAGAGCTACATCCACTAGGTCGTTGTATACACTGAAGTGGCGTGTATTCAGCACGTGGTGCAGAGACAGAGGCTGTGATCCTCTAGTCTGCCCTATTGGCGAGGTGCTTGCTTTTCTGCAACACCTGTTTGATCAGGGTCGTACACCCTCTACTCTGAAGGTGTACCTCGCAACTATTTCAGCATGCCATGTTGGCTATGCTGGCGTTTCCCCAGGCGCTCACCCCCTTGCGTCGCGCTTCATGAAGGGCGTCAGGCGGCTTCGCCCCTCTTCCACACGTTCGGTCCCTACTTGGGACCTGGCCACTGTCCTACGCGGACTGGCCCTTACGCCCTTTGACCCTCTGTCGAGTGCCAGTCTAAAGATGCTTTCCCTTAAGACTGCGCTTCTGCTCGCTCTGGTCTCGGTGAAGCGCGTTAGCGATCTGACTGCCTTGTCAGTCAGTCCTGACTGTCTTGAGTTCGCGCAAGATGACGCGCGGGTAACGCTGCGACCAAATCCCTTTTCTCGCCCGAAAGTGCTGTCTACTGACCCTCGTTCGAGGGTCATTGAGCTCTCAGCCCTTCCTGAGACGGGCGGTTCTGTGCCCGTCACTCTGTGCCCGGTCAGAGCGCTTCGTACCTATTTCACGCGTACGCAGAGCATCAGGAAGACGAACCAGTTGTTCGTCTGCCATGGCGAGCGTGCCAAAGGTCAGGTCTTGTCTACCCAATGCATGTCGCATTGGCTTACTGAAGCCATAAGTCTGGCATATGAGGCGGCGGGTGTTCCTCCGCCTGCTCATGTCAGGGCGCACTCCACCCGTGGAGTGGCGGCTTCTTGGGCCTTCTGGAAAGGCGTCCCTATGAAGGATATCTGTCTGAGCGCTTCGTGGGCCTCAAGCAACACCTTCGCGCGTTTTTACGCATTGGACGTCACCAGGCCGGGTGTAGCAGAGAGTGTTCTCTCTGAGCCCGGCGGCGGTCCCATGGGTCTTCCCACCTCGGGCTCCTCGGTGTAGGGCTCTATGTTTAACATAAATGTTTTTACCACAACATTTAAAAAATTGTCTGCTCTTGATAGAAATTCAGTATACTGTATACTATAGGCTCTGTCAGTATACAAATCATTAAGGAGTGCAGGAGGGCATTTCAGTTCGGTGTGAATAGTTCACATTCTCTTTTCTTGTTTAACTGACTGCTTGAGGGAAAAAGTTCTTCCGCATTCAAGTGTCTTCTAGCAGCAAGAAGAAGGGTGCACGGGATAGGTGTCATGTGTCCTTAACAATGCCTGTGGCTTTGCACAGACAGTGGATGTTGTAGATGTCAGAGAGGGAAGGAAGAGATGCCCTAGTGACTTTTAAGCTGCCTTCACAATCTACTGCAGTGCACTCAGTAAAATTTGTAATGCTGCAAAAAATAATTACTATGTACAGTACACTTGTGTGATTTCTTATGCATTCAGAATAACCAAGGTTATCAGTTTGTCCAAAGCTTCAAAAACCTTCAAGAGGTGGTAAATTCCAGTAAACTGCTCAATGAAAATCATATAGGTCAATATAATGACACCACATATTTATGATAACAAAACTGTTAGGTAGCATATATAGCTCCCCTTGAACACACGTCTTAAAATCAGTCAAGAATCCAAGGCCTATATTTTTAAAACTATGCATAATACTATATTTTGACCATCAGAAATTGTTCTTTGAGGCTCAATAATAGTGTACGCAAATTTGTGCATCTGAAATTGACCCAGGAGCACAGCTAGAGCGTCATTTACAGGCTCATTTAAAAGGGTTAGAATGAAACGATTAGTAATTCCCGCCTCCCCTGGCAAATTCATGAAGCAACAGGGGATTGGACCAGAGACGGTTCCAAACTATCTTTGATTTGACTATGTAAATGAAGGAGGTGTATCTTGGTGCTGCCGACATCAAGAGCCACTTCGTTTCAGATGAAACAAGAAAAAGAACTCCAAGGCACTCTCATGTATGAAAAGTTAAAAAGCCTTTATTGTAGTGGCTTGGTCATTTTAACCCTTAAAAGACTCCAACGCGTTTCGGCCAACAAGCCTTCTTCAGGGAGTCAAACAGTTCTACCAGGGTAGACAAAGTTCTTTAAGTAAAAGTCCACCTATCAGAAACCTCCACCTTGCAGCAGTGTTGGTCAGGTGACAAGTCAGAGGCCAGGTGTCAGCATATAAGATATCCAGCAGGTGTCATCCTTGTTCAATAGTTATACTTAAACATCGTACATAGTATACATTACAGTGTCAAAGTCAACAATCTGTAGAGAGTGACACACATACATAAACACACTCACAAATATTATAGTAAAGTAGTAAATATGCAATCAAAGAAATACACTAAAGTCAAGGTCCTCATTCAGGCCTGGATATTTAGTAGCCTGAAGATTAAAAATCCAAAAGGTCTCCCTCTGATTTAGCTGTCTCTGCCTATCACCTTTCCTAAAGGACTGTGGGATGTGATCAATCCCACTTTGTTTCAGATTGGCCTGTTTCATCCCAGCCATTTGTAGCTTGAAATTTGTGAATGTAGAATGTAGAATGAAGTGACAGAAGTTTTTCTGTGGTCCATTGGATACCTTAAGCTACCAAGATTCAACAATAACAAGGTAAATGCGGTTTGACATTCTATGAGCCCTTTAATGATTTGTATACTGACAGAGCCTATAGTATACAGTATACTGAATTTCTATCAAGAGCAGACAATTTTTTAAATGTTGTGGTAAAAACATATATACATTTATGTTAAACATAGATTAACTCCTACTGTAAATGTAGGTCTTTATTTGTTTGGAATTCATCAATCTGATGTTCCCACAGTAAGACAAATATTGTCTTGTAGGCAATCCAAAAATGTGTCCCAGTGGAAAAAAAACCTTTAAGTATTCAAATGAAGATGTTTATAGTCATTGTGAAGACCTTTATCTTCTGAAAGTCATTAGCACTTGATAATGTCTGTTTGTTTTGAAATCTACTGTAGCACTGATGAGCATCACAGCGAACGTCACCCACTCCTCTTCCTTTGGTCTTATCTGTACTTTTACACTCTCACTGATGCATCGATGTTCCGATAAACAGACCTCTTTGAGGCTTTTCAGAAACTCTTGGGGTGTTTGCTGTGGTATTCAGAACACGGGCCAGAAAACACTATCCATCAATAAAGAGCTGCTGCTGTATAAAAGTGGATGTGATTTAGCGATGTGCCATCCTGCTCCCACCATACCCACATAATCTTGGAGTTAATGCAATATGGGCTGGCTTTTAAAAAGTGAAGCGGCACTCTATAAATCTGAGGTGCTGGTTTGACCTCCTCCCTCTCCCTTTTCCCCCTCTTGCTCTCTCTCTCTCTCTCTCTCTCTCTCTCTCTCCCTTTCTCTCATTCTCTCTCTGCTTTGCCACAAAGCCCACTAAATCCCGACTGTCATTTGCTTGGGTTCCTGGGAGTCAATGGAGCAAGTTATGTCCAGACCAGTAATTGGTTAGGCTAGGATCCATATTTTAACCATACCATATGATAGGATTTGCCTACACACAGTCTATATGATTGGCTTACTATGGACCTTTTGTGGATTTATTGTAACTAAATGGATTGGCAGTTTGGATGGTTGTGTTCTTTCAGTGTCTGTCTCTCAGTTGAAGAAAAAAATATTATAAATATAAAATACAATAAAAAGACACCTCCTGCAGTTTTGTACCATTTGAGAGAGAGAGAGAGAGAGAGAGAGAGAGAGAGAGAGAGAGAGAGAGAAACTGAACTCCGGATAAATAGACAGAGAGGGACAGAGAGTGAAAGAGAGAGAGAAAGAGAAAGATAGAGATAGAGGACTGCTACTTCTGTAAACAAAACTTTCAGAGAAATAACAGAGTTGCAGCATAACTACTACTACTACTACTACTACTACTTCTACATCATCATCATCTTTATTTGCCAGACTCATGGTCCACCTATGCTTTACATATCTAACATAAAAACAAACAAACATAACAAATAAATAAAGAAACCTTACACCATTCTTTCAAAAACATTCATATGACTCCACTATTCACTATGATCTCCACATTTGTGATTGATACTGAATTTTACTGTAATCATCAAGCTCAAAGACAGATGTGAAGTGACAGAATTTATACATTGGGTTCCTCAGCAATACTCTGGAGTTGCTGACCCCTGCATACAGACTCAAAAGAACAGCAGTACACAGTCCCTCCCAGCTGATTCAGTGCCTGCTGTCCAGTAATCAGAATGCAGCTTGCATGCACTAGCGACTAAATCACAGACTGTACGAAAGATGGGCGGAGAGCATGAACCATACAAACATGTTATGTTTCTTTCACAGTTGTACAGTTGCAAACAAGGGCATGATTATCTCTGTAGGGACGATCTTATCAAAACACTTCACATTTGAGAAGAGGGTGGTGAGAAATAAATTGTTGACATTGTTTGCTTCCCAGATGTATTTCAATTTGCACTGTATAACACTGTAGGGTTTGGTGTTCAGGGTTTGTTAATTTATGTCTATCTGTTTATGTACAGTATATCTGAGAAATGAGAATTTCAATGAGAAAAAAAATATATAAGCAAGGTCTGGGTTGAGAAATTGTCTGTCAAGCAATGCAAGAAAGCTAATATACTGCACCACACTACAGTAAATAGTGCACCAGCATTGTTGCCTTAATGATGAAGGTCGTAGCATGTACATTTCAGTTTACTGTGTCATGGCTTTGACAATAATTGTATCTAGAACCCGGAAACTATAAATAGCACTTTTACCATTATTACCAGAGAGTTAATCATTTCTACTTATTTTAGTGCCAAGTACTGAATGCTGCGAGTGCAGCCTGCATTATGGCCGTCAGAAAAAAGTAATGTTTTTTTTCCCCGCTTCATACAGCTTATGTTGCATTTACAGTGTTGTTAGATTTATTTGCCTATACATTCAAAGTCCCTTATATTGTGATCTTAACAACGTCATGTGGACTTTGTCAGCCTTACATACATCTGTGCATACAGTACATCTGTGTTTATAGTTATTGTGCTAAAAATGTTCCAAATAAACTGTGCCTTGGAGCAGTACAAAAAGTCCTAAATTGCACACTGTAGGCTCAGTGCTTTATCACATATAAGTAGATCAACACATACTGAATAGAAATGTACTCACAAGAATTATTCGCATCTGATGTACTTACAAGTGTGTACGACTGAGAGGTAGATAAAGGTAGAAGGGCGAATGGCTCAGGGCATAATGCCCCTACTTTGAGTTGTACTGTAAAGGTACCCCTGTGTATCAGCCATTCAAAAACATCTTCCCTGCAGTTTCTGGCAGCAGACATCCTGCGTCTGACATTGAAGCAGAGAGCCCTGTGTTAAATCTCTTATAATGTGTACCTAATGGAATAATAGTGGACTAATCACCATCTGAGAGACTGAAAACCTGCCCTAGGCAGTTGGGCGCTAGCCGTCGGACCTGCCCAAGGTTTCTTCCTTTACCATAACAAGTAAATAACAAAAAACGCTGCTAGGGAGTTTTTCCTTGCCCCTGTTGCTCATTGGGCCTCTTGTGTTAAGCGCTTTGAGAAATGCCTTTTGTAAAAATGCGCCTGTATAAATAAAATTGAATTGAATTGAATTGAAATCACAATGTTCATAAGCATCACTTGAAGTTGCTCTTGGCCTACATGTGGGATAGCTTTACCTAGGTTGCAGCCAGGATGTATTTCATAGTGCCCCCCTCCGGAAAGACAAAAATGCACCATGTAGCAAAATCAACCATAATACAGTACCGTCTTCCAAACAAACAAAACCATGACATCGTCCTTGTACACTGTCCCGATGTGTTTCATGGCGCTGTCTTCAGAACTGACATAATTTATGAAATGTTCCGGCCCATTTTCAAGCCAAGCCCTTGTGCGATGTAATTCAGCTTGGTGATGTAAGCATTCAGGCATGCTTGTAGATCATTGTCCTGTGGCTGACACGACAACTGGCATGCTCACAAAACTACAGTGTCAGCTGGCAAAAAGACAAGATGAGAAAAGAAAAGTGTCATTGCCTCATTTGCCACTGGGAGATAAGTTTTGTTCTCTGCCAGGTGGTAATGTCTGGGCTTTAGCACAGGCCGCATTGTGCTGCAGCTGTTTGGACTGCAAATCGCCCTTGTGAGTGCCGTTACACCAAATGCTCCGGTCCATGTCGCCAACTCCTCCAGCCTCAAGCCTCTCATTCTAAAGCTAATTTCTGAGGGGTCACAGGTAGAAAAGAAGGAGGGCAGAACAGCGTCAGCGCAAACATAAAGGCCGATGGACCATGGCAACCACAGCACATTAAAGGCTAAAGTGAGAGACAGAAAAATAATCACTGAGACGGGTAGTACAAACCGCATTTCCCCAGTAGGTGCAACACCAACACACACACGCACGCACACACACACACATGCATGCACAGACACACATGCACATCAAATGCACATTGACAAAAACATATTTATTTACAAGTATGAAGCTGCAAATGTGTATCCCGTTTCCACTTTCGCTTCCCTGTTGAGCGGTAACAATACAAACACATGTATCCCATATTCACTCTGTGTATGTCCTTCAACTCTTACCTTCTTCAGACCCATTTTGCTTTTATCGCTTCCTGGTCTCTGCTCTTCTCTCTCTGATTCTCTCTCTCTCTCTCTCTCTCTGTCTCTGTTCTTTGCCAAGTTACTGAACCAGTCTCTATCACATTCAGTTTCTCCCCTTCATTCAGTGCACATCCTCAGTTCCATAATCTCATAGCCTTTTTTTGTAAACCAATCTTACTTTGAAACTCTAAACTCTGAAAAGAATCTCGCTCTCTTCCCTCTCCCTCTCACGCTCTGCCTATGTGGCTCTGTTGTGTTTCTATAATAAAATCTGGGGCTTTGTATTTCTCTTATTCATGTCTTCCTTCCTCCATTTCTTTTTTCTCTCTCGCCCATCTGTTACTTATCCCCATCTTTTATGCACTCTCAATGTTTAGTCCTCTGCACAGTCACCATTCCAACTACCCAGTCTCATTCTCTCTCGCTCTCTCTCTTTCTCCCTCTCCCTCTTCCGTTTCCTTTCTTTTTACACGCTCATCTTTCCTCCTGTCCTTTTCTCTGCTTTAGCCCAACCCCTCATTCCTAAGAGTGCTCATGGCTCTGGTGCAGCAGTGGGCTCACAGAGGCCATGTCTCATTTTTTTTTCTTTTTTGGAAAAATAAATAAATAAATACAGCAGCAGGGGAGAAAAATGGCATCTAACGGCCACCACTTCAGTGATTAAGCTGATATCGACGGCTGAATTAATCCCCAGGGCCAACACATGCGACAGCCCACAGGACTCCCCCACCATAAACGCCAGCACATTCCTCTCTTTAACTATCTACTGGTTCATTATCTTATCTAGCCCACATTTCAGGGCTGACTCAAGCTCCATCTTGCAGTGCAGCTGCTGTTTTCCTCTGATTTGAGGCAAAATGCTGGTATAATACGCCACCTCTCCCTGGCTCTATTTGCAAATGAACGTCGTCTAATTTCAAGAATATGTTTTTAAAAAGATTCTTTCCTACCCCTGCTCTAGCTGAAATGACTGAGGCAGCAGCAAGGCCAGGTTGTACACTGCTAATTGAAAGGTGGGATACAGAGACTGAGAGAGAGAGAGAGAGATGTTGAGAAACCTCCTGTCCAGTCTCGAGCTGCTGATTGTCAGCCGGCATCAGTCAGGCACACTGGCTGGCTGACGCAAATAGCAGGAATCTCATTGGCGCTGCATCTTAGCTGACAGCTGCCAGCCAGGAAGCTGCGGCTGGGCTCCCGAGGGAGCGGCGCTCTCTGACACCAAGCAATTCCTGCTGGCAAACCTGCCGGCAAGATGAAATGTGGTTGCTAGCAACAGCATGCCGAGGCAGGACGCCACATACACCAACCAACCACCCGTATGCCCAAAGCATATATTCCATGTATACTGTAAGCATATATAAACACAGATAAATCTTACACAAAGGGGGGAGTCAAATAAACACACAAGAACTACGCAAAATCAGGTAAATCAGGCTATGGTCGCACAATGAGAAAAGATAAGTATATGGGCATTCTGGCATTCACTCCTTGATAGCTGTCATATCTGTCAGCCAGGCATTGGGCAGCTCTTCTCTACAGGTGCACAAATTGCTTTGCAAAAAGAGTGTGAGACAGAGAGAGAGAGAGAAAGACAGAGAGAAAGAGAGAAGGATAGAGGGAGAGAGAGAATGGATCTCAGATAGACCCTTTACTATAATTGAACCTTTTAGCTCCCTCCTGTTATGTTCGAAAGGTGGGGACTCCTGGCTGGAGTGCAAGATGAACCTAATTGAAAGGCTGCAGATTTTTGTGTACCACCACCCCCCCCACCACCACCACCACCAACACACGCACACACACACACACACACACACACACACACACACACACACACACACTCATACACACAGAGGCAGTCACATCATCTCTCAGGGGGTTGACAAGCCTGATCTCTCATTAAGGAGAGGAGGGAATGGACACTGATCTCCATTTTAACGTCGTCAGTTGAGCAAACCTGCTGAACTAAGGTCTTTGGGCTCAAATTAGAAATTTAAATATCAAGGTGTCAGCAAAACCTTTTCATTTATTGCATGTTTTCTACCTTGAAAAGTAAACAGGATGATTTAAATTCCTAAACGGTGACTCCATTTATAGCTTGTAAAGGGATTTGGCAGTGGTTCAGGCCAAGTCTCTCAGCTAGCATCTGACTATTGATATTCCTTGCTAATCTTACGAAACATCGGTTATTATGACAGCAGCTGTCGAATCTGTGGCAAGGCAGCTAGCAGTTCTTTGCCACTGAGCTTTCCCTGAGATATCCCCCTCTTTCCTTTATACTCTCTCAGCATCTCTATCTGTGCCCTCCCCGTGCAACTGACTTCATGCCACACTGGCATCTGCCTCCATTGGCGGCTGATCTGTTGCTGACTCGGCAGAGGGCGGAATAGAGATGGCTCCTCCGTGCTAGCTTGAAACCTCGCTGAGATTTCGTCTCAGAGCCGTCAATCAACTTCTTGTGCCTTTCTCTCTGGCAGGCCCCACTCTTGAGCAGGCCTTCCCGAGATGAAAGAAAATACAGAGAGAGAGAGAGAGAGAGAGAGAGAGAGAGAGAGAGAGAGAGAGAGAGAGAATTAGAGATAGAAAGAAATCCATTCTTTGAGACGCAGCCTGAGGGTAAATGTGAGTGAAGGGGAAGGGGTAGTAAAGGGGGGCGATGGTTTAAAGGAGAGTCATACAGTAGTCATACAGAGAGAGAGACACACACACACAGATAGAGGGTGTGTGGAATTTTAAGATGGTGAAGTTACCACGGCTATTACAGAAGACTGAATGTAGGTCAGATAAGTCAAGACAGGGAGGCAAGGTGAGGTCCCAAAGACATGATCACAGCTCTCTGAGCCCAGCCAGGAGGAGGAGAGGAAAATTTGACCATCTGACTTCTTTTGAGATTACAGATTTGAGATTATTTATGCGTTATAGAATGGGGTTGGAATTTGATCAACTGTATTGACCTGTGCTGTTTTGACAGGGGCCAAGGGTGGTCATAACAGACCGCACATATCTGGTAGCTCCTGGAGGCTCCACACTGCTACCCCTTGCCTCATTTGGCCATCACACCCCCGTAAAAAATGGTGACATTCACCTCTGCGGGACAATATTATAGCTGCCTTTGTTCGAAATGAGTTTACTTTGAAGAAAAAAAAAATACTGCTGAGTAATCGAATATATTCCTTTACACTCTCTCCATCCAGCTGCCGCTATTTTATAAAATGGCCTTTTAGGTGGAACTAATGTTATCTAAAAAGTGCCTTGCAATGATTTGTAATGAATTTCAGTGCCAATTGTGAGAATTTTAATGGGTTGATGAATCCAGAATGTCTTAAGCGAGCCCTGTCTTTCAGAACAGGTAAATAATGGTAATGAAAAGTAATGCCCGGGGCACTCAGCCCTGACCTTACACGATGAATATTAACTTTTAAGCAGTCCAGTCTAGACTGGTCTAGACAAGGAAATTTAGCACACACTCTACAAATGCCATTGTAAAACTAAGGACAAAGCGTGTATTTTTTTATCAAAAACCCAACAATGGGGAGAAAAAAAATATACAGTGGTGTGTGTGTATGTGTGTGTGTGAATGAATGTGTCAAATGATACATGATGGGTTACTAGGGATAAATGCAGCATACAGTGAGAGTGAGAGCAAAGGCAAGGATGCAAGTCTTCTTAAAATGAAATTAACTGAGTGGAGAAAATTGAGGCTTTTTGCATACCTTCAGTGTGAGCAAGGTCAGGGTGTTAAAAAAAAAATCAAGGCAGACTTTGTTTGAAATGTCAATTTGTTTTTGCCATGCCAACGTTCTGCCTGAGCACCAAATTGCATGTTGGGGAGATCCTAGACTTGATTCATTAACCAACCAAAATATGCTTTTTATTTTGCCAAATACATTTATTGTTTTGCTGTTCTTTATTTTGAATATAAAACAATGGGCCACTAGCAAGAAAGGAAAGACCTGTTACGTCTTGAGATTAATTCCAGCTTTCTCCTCTTAGAGACATTTTTTAAAACGTTTTTTTCAAGAAGCAATAAAAGACACCACTTTACATTTGGTAAGCCTGACAGCCTCTATTCAAATCTTTTTTTAAGGTCAATAACAGCAGTGAAGTAAATTTGTGGCTAAGTAGAACTGGATATATGTATGAAGTAGGCTATAATATTTCTCGACAATTTTGAAGACAGTTTTAGAGCAGTGGGCAATTTATGCACTATGTGGTAATCTGTCACACTGAATCTCAGTATACTCTATTGTGACATATCCCTGCCATGGTTGATTGTGATAATGGATTTAGGGAAAAAAATGATAACTTAGTTTTTCTCTTGGACAATTTGTTGCAATGTGTAGTACATAGCTTTGCAATGTGCATAGTATTGGATAACTTGTAATTGCAATGGAGCAAAATGAAGCACCTCATAACTATAATTTCCTCAAATTGAACTAAAACACTGTGTACTGTTTGACAATCAGAGTGCATGTGTGGGTAAACAAAGTAAGATTGAATTACAGTAAGAGCATGCTTATATAACCTCACCATTTTTGCTTTAAGCAAACCAACATTAGCTTCAACATGCTGCACTTCCTCTAGTCAGTGCAGTTGGGTAAAAAACACAGGCATCTTTCTTAAGGGTAGTGTATCTGGGACAAACACGGTTCTAATTTATTTACGTTATTTCTCTGTGCACAGTGCAATGTGTTCTGTACATTTTACTGCTACAGTGTTGCTGAATACAAGGGAATACATTCATACTGTAACTGTTTCATCATCAGGCAAGATCCTGACCCATTAAGACACTTTGTCAAGTTAGTCTTGTGGGACCATGAAGCAAAGGAGGATGGGAGGAGGTGCCTCTGGATTTAGGCACTGATACACAGTGAGGAAGAGGGTGTGCAGGGATACAGATGTGGATGAAAATAAAGAAAAAGGGATACTGGCAGAAATGATAGAGAGATAGAGATAGAGAGGAGACAGGAAAAGAGACAGATCAAGAAAGACGGAGAAAGACAGACAGGCAGAGAGAGGGAGGGGGGGACTGGCACAGTGCCCTGGCATAGAATGGTAGAGCAGATGAGATGCCCTCCTCTCAGGCCTTCCCCTCTGACATGTCAGACAAATCACTCCCAGCATCTGTTCCCAGATCAGCGCTGGGTGCATCAAGGCTCCAATTCCCACTGCTGCTGTCAGTCTGCCTGGGTGCCATAAGGACAGGCATCAGTGGCTGACTGGAGACCAGGGGGAAACCGAAGCCGCTGCCTGTTAACAGTGACATTATGAAAAGACACTTCCCTATTGAGCCAGTGGAGGCCATTGGGGAAACCAATGCGATTCTTTTGTTTATTGCATTCTTCATTTAATCATTTATCAAGGATGGGTGGTGACAATAGATTTGTCATCTCTGGTGTAAAAAAATGTTTGTTTAAAGGACAGGATAAGAGATGTCACGTCCATGCAGTTGAAAGACTAAAATTTTATACTAATGTGTTTAATGCTAGCATGTGATTGCGTTTTGCGTTTAGGATTCTGTAGTATTTTCCTGTCAAGTCATCCAGAAAATGCTTACATTAAAAACTGTGGCTTTTTACTACATGGTGATTTGCACAGTGCATTGGGTATTCTAAGGGGCTACTGAAGTCTTTCTGCATAAATGAGAGATGGCCTGAGCAGAACATTGCTATCAAGGCAGTTGACTGGGCTGCAGTCAAAAATACATTTCTCACTTTTATCTTCCTATTCCAAAAGGGAGGTTAAACACTTAACAAACAAGTATGCAGCAGCTCTAGAGAATACAACTCTTTACAAACTATAAGGGGAGAGTGCAGTAATATCATGGACTGTACTTCCGTTAACAACACTAAACGAGGGAGCCATGGCAGAAATTTGGCTGAGGGGTTCCTACCATAAGTCTTAGGACCTTCCAGACTAAGGTAATCCCCTATTCTTTCTCGTCCAGCCATGTCTTTACTATCCCAAGGCAATACAAGCCCCAAAATATGTATGTATAAAATAGAAATAAATAAAAGTTGAAAACCTACAAGTTGAGTAGTAACAAGATAGTTTGCATTCTATTACAGATGGCAGCCTGAAGGGCTTAGAAAACTTCTCCTAGAGCACTTAGAACACTCAGTTGGTAAGGCAAGCATGCAAGAATTCTTAAGATAAAATGGAGTATAGAAAATTGGGCCTTTTGCATACCTTATGCATGAGCAAGGCCAGGGTGTTGAAAAAGTCAAGGCAGTTTTTTTTTTATGTCAATTCAGTTTGCCATGCCAACAGTCAGTTTGAGCACTAAATTGCGTATCGGAGAAATGTCCTCACAGATTAAAGGCAATAAGTGGCCCCAAAAGCTAAATAAATAAATGAAAGTCTAAAAAGTTGAAACTGCACTAGCACAGTGGGAAAAACATGGCCATTGCCTTTCATCACAGATGGCAGACAACATTCTACAGAAGAATAGCTTAGGACACTTGGTCGGAATGTCAGCCTAGGTCCTGAGTCCAGCATGTGTTAATGGCAGTGGGGTCTAAAGAACAGGTGCTTAATGTTTAACAGTATTTAGACCTTCTCTCTGTCCTCTCTGAAAGTGTGAAGATTCCCAGTGCTTCAACAGCCTGCTGCTCCATCCAGCAGCACAGCAGGGGTGAGTGATGATGCGCTAAAGATTTCCTGGCGAGGTGATCGACCTGGCAGCCTCTCCATTTGTCAACAGCCAATAGGGGAAGAGAGAGAGAAAGAGAGAGAGAGAGAGAGAGAGAGAGAGAGAGAGGACAGGACGAGTGGGAGAGGACAGTGCTGCAGTGGTTTCTGGACACTCGTATCCCCAAGGTGGGACATTTGTATCAGTTTAAGCTATTTGCTTTGGCAAGGGGCCCACATCTGGGTGTAAGGGTGGGCTGTGTGTTTGTAAGTAATTGTTTGCATCACAAGGTAAATAGGCCTGGCCAGGAGGCTGACGACAGATCTTAGCATCCACCTGGTAGCCTACTATCGCTTTTCAATAACATTTCCCAGAGTACTTCACAGCAGAGACATTAAGGTTACAAAAAAAGTCATGAACCACACTACTCGGCCTCAAAGGATTTCTTTCTCATACATCTCATATGGTGATGTTTTCAATGCCTTTTCTTGTTCATTGGGGCTGGTGTAAAGTAAATGGAGATATCACTGCCAGTCACACAATCCTGGATAGATGAATGGAATGAGACATCAGTTGAATTTCTGTTACACAAGAAGCAGTACCGAACCCAGGAGAGGGACAAAAATACTTTTGTGGTTTGCTAAAGAGGAAGTCAACCGAGGACAGATGCAGTGCACATTAATAGCAGCCCTTGAAGGGACTGACGAGCTTCAAAAAGAAAAAAAAAAAGAAGGCGAAGTGTCTGCCTCATGACTTCATCAAAACAAGCCATGCCATCAGAGGAAGCTTTTAAGCATGCCTCTATCACCATCAGCACTACCACAGCACGCTCAACAATACAGGGACTTTAATTGTGATCCCAACACAGAAGCCAAACTTTTTCATTTTTGCCCCATTCAAAAACACGGTCATGACCTCCCTGGGTGGAGGAATCAACTACAACAACAACAACAACATCAACAACAAAAACCCAAGTCATATAGCACATACAGTCATTCCCAATTGAGAGTGGCCGCGAGACTCACGTAAAACATGAGTCACGGCATTACGAGATGTGTCACTGCAGCTACCGCCGCTAGGAGGCAGCACAAGACCTCTCTAATGATTGCACAACATTCGGAGAGTTAAGCGGAGCAAGAGACGTTAGTTTACTTCCATGTTCTATTTTTGCAATATGCAGTTTGGTCTGATATAGTCAATTTTTTATGCTAGAATTACTTTACATTTTTTTACATATATTTTGGACCCTATGGCTTAACAGTCAGCCTGCGCCAAGTAGCAAATCCCCAGCTTTATTAGGAATTCTAACACAAAATACCGATACACCATTTCCAAAGAGACACAGAAAACACGACTGTTCCTTGCCCACAAACACACATGAAAAACGGTCTGACTCCAGCTCTAACACCATGAATCAAGCCTGGATTCTATGAACTAGTTATACAACTAGTTAGCCTATAGGCCTATGTTCATTTGTGTTCTATTTTCGCAATAGGCCTAAAAGTCTGTTATGTTTGAGTAGGCCTACGTGAAGAAACTTCGTTTTACCTTCTTTTGAAGCCTCTTCAAAATCCACCGAAAACTACATCCATTAATGAGGATTTAACTGTAGGTTAAATCAAAGTCCTTCTCCTATGAAAACGTCTCTGGCAGAATTTCACCTTCAGCTGAGTTAACGGTGCTGCGAGAAATAGGCCTATATGTGCCGAATGCGGTTTGCCCTCTGCTCATATTGCGTTCAGTAATGCTTCACCTGGCCAGTGGCATTTTTTATTGTAAGACAGGCATTTTTTTTTTTATTTGAAGTTCTAAATGAGCACGTAGTTCATTTGTTGAGAGGCGCGTTTTGGCAGAATTGAATACCGAGTGACAGCAACGGCGGGCAGCAGGGCAAGCAACTCTTACCCTGTCCCATTTTATTCGCAACAACTGCACATTGCAACCTTTGCCATTGCAACCTTTGCCAGCTTTATCCAGTTGTATTCTCACAAACGTGGATATTTTAATTTACTGAGACAAAAGGCAAATAGGCTATATTTTCACAGCGAATGAGCAATGGAATTATTACAGGACTCCCATAATGGAGTTACTACCGGACTCCCTACGATTATATATCTTCAAATTTCTAGTTGGTTTCATGCTTTATACAGACAAAATATGTTACAAAGACAACTGTTGGCCGGAACGCAGCAGAACGCAGTTCCTTACTTCTGTATTTTAGTCTTTTGGGTTGCGCCATTTTATTCTGCGTTCAGGCCTACTTAGCTGAAACTGATCCGACACAGCGACACTGGCCCGAGAATAGACAATTTCACAAGACCGATAAAAGACTACATTACCCACGAGACACGACAGTGCCCTATCATTTGCAGCCACTGTTCCAACCAATCGCAAGGGAAGCAATGCAAACTGTCACAATTTATACTGTGAATGTCATGATGGCATTGTTCACAATGGCACTACAAGTTTCCCTGTGATTAGATGCATCACGCTGGTCTGGTTCATGTTGTTTTAATGGTTTTTCAGTATCATGTTTTTGTGAATGAGGAAAAAGTAGCCTATGCCCATAGGTTATTGCTTGGAAGAATGATTATGATAGTTTTTGAAACAACACATCCAAAAGACTCACAATGTCACCGAACAAATGTCTTACAATTAGAGTTTCTACACTTATTTTTTCCCACTTCAAACAGTGGTTATAGTTGTATTTTTTAGTTAATGCAAAACGCTTATTATTTTAAAATGTTAATGCACTGACCGTGCAAGTGTTTCAATCATCCCGACAGTGCCTGCTCGCAGCAAAAGGCGTTTTTTTCTTAGACTAAAAAATATTGACATTTCATACTGTAGGATATGTTAGGCCTACATCATCAATTCATCTGTTGTTTAAAAGTGATAATATCATCGCTCTTAAAATGAGCCCCCAGGTTTAACTTCAGATCAGTATTGCACATCGACACGATTTTCCCTGGGTCTGTCTAGTATTACAAGCTGTATGGGATGACAAATTTTCATGTTTGAATTGTGAATGGTTTACGAGAAAATCTCAATGGTTAATTCGTCCCCCAGTTCAATCGTCCCGGCTTTCCCCTACAGATGAGCGTTTTACGCCCACAGGCTCTCAGCAGCACCCATCATACTTGCATTGTGTATAAAGATCGGGGGGAGGGGGGAGGCTATACGTGCAAACGATCTGCTGGGAGGATGGGCGACCAATTGTTTACTAAAATAGCCTACCTATATCCCTAAATCCCTCATTCGCAACCAGCACAAAATGCATGTCCTTGTGAAAACTTTTATTGAATTGAAGTACTATTTCACATCTTACACTCAAAATTACACATTGCAATAACAGAACCCCGTTCTGAAGCCATAGGCTACTGTGGTCCAGTGGTTCTCAAACTTTTTTATTCATTCCCCACTTAGAAAGAAGGAGAATTTTCGCGCCCCATCTGACCTGTATCAACACCCCCGCTTTCCCATCTCGCAAAGAGCGGAGACATCGCACATCTTTCGCTAATGCAGCTTTGACCATTCGTTTTTCCTACTAACGGTATTCTGCGAGTTTTCGTTGAAAAAAAAGTGATGGGCTTATTAGCGTGATTTGGGTGTGAAGTCTCCAAGCGCAATGTTAGGCCTTATACTGTCTGCTGCCAGTTGTTTAAGACACAGAACACACATGAGTCGCTCGTCATCCCCAACTATGAATCTAAACGCAAACGCATCATACTTTCTTTGGTTGACTCTTCTTTTTTTTGTCCGCCTGTCTTATTCTCATTCTCGCCATATTTTGTGACTGTGCGCCCATATGCACCGCAAATACGGCATAAAACATTTTTGCCCCACTGCTTGTATCAAATTCGTCAATTTTTTTAACCATTAAACGTGATACTGGTGCACACATTGTGTATACGCACAGCTTTCCCCTACTTCCAGACCTATTCTTTCACACATTATGGATGTATACAGAAGAAGCAAATACATCTTAGAATATCTAAAAGTGTAGTGTAGGCTATGGGTGGTAAAAAAAAGCAAAAATAATGTCTGAACTTTTTTTCCCCCAAACTATTTCATTGCATGTATATCACATGAAACCTTCATCCAAACTAATCTCAATGGTCTATCTGGAACATTGAAGTGGAAACTTGAAACAGTCTGTAGGTGAAGCTGTAAATAATCCCTTGTTGTCACGAGAGGTGAACTAGACAGCAGTGTGTTTCAATTAAGTTCTTCATTGTCAATGAAAAGTGGTGTGGGGGTGGATATTGGATATAGTCAGAACAAGAGAAATTCAATTATAGCAACCACTTATGACGAGACCTTGTAGTTTACATGCCTTGACATCCTGTTGGATCATCAAACATCAGTATCTTTTTTCCACGTTCGCAAGTGAACAGCCTCATTGAAACTGCAAATGATTCTGAGGGCACACAGATAAGAAAAGATGAGATAACTATTGTGCTCATCTGTCATCGTGGCCATAGGAGTGATTTAGCAAGGCTGCCACTGCCTGACAATGCAAGCAGCTATTTTTTGACAAACTCTCCCTCTCTGCTAAAGACAATATGTGCCAAATGCTACCAGAGACTAATCTGGTTTCTTAATTTGTGAGAGGACTAATACTGAAGTGAAAGAGATTTCTTTTTCCCCTAAAACAGCCATCTGCAACCATCTTGGTCATATTCATAATTTCAACCACCTTCTGCTCCTAATTATTCATTTGGTTGTCTTCTTTTTATGAAAACTAGAACTTGGCAATTGAGAATTCTCTGTAAGAAAAGGCGAGTGTTTCTGGTAACTCATAAGTGAGCAATTTCCTCATGTCTTTGTAAGAGCCAATGTCGGGAATTTACATAGATAGTCATCTCTTAATGTTCTGGTTTTGACATTGTGCTTCACAGATAGATCGCTATCTCCTGTTATTTCTTCATTATTTTATGCTGCCCTCTGAGCCAATTGGATTCCCTGCCTAAATGACCAGAATGATGAGATTATAATTCTTTGTGCATTCAGAGGAACATAAACACCCAGTGATCTCAAAGGCACGAGGCCATTAGGGTTAATTGCGAGCAAAATGACTCTCGATTGTCCTTCCATTTCTATTGCCTTTGTCCTACTTCTCTGTTTTTTTTTATAGAGGGGTAATTTGTGTAGACCTAGTAAGAGCAAAAGAAGACTTAAGTGTGACTGAGGTGGTCAATATGTACGGGACACCCGTCACTCGTCAAAGTGCAGCAGAGATGACTATCGATTTCTTCTTCTTCTTGATAGTTTGTGTGGAAACTTTTTGGGTACATTAAGCAAATCTGTATACAATTAATGCAGTTTTTGTGAGCAATTTAGAAGTAACAAGTTAAGGGAATGTCTCTAGTTGTGCAATAACTATGTTGACCAACTGTGGTAATTTTAGGAGATGTTGTGTGTGCAGTTTTGGGAAGTGGTCATTCACTGACCATCCTTGCAGATAGAGGTTCGTGTTACAAGTTACCATATATGTTAAGGTGCTAATTCTGGCGTGGTGCCAGAAGGAGCATAAATGGACAGGCTCTGTCATAGAGCCTTATAGAGCTGGGCAGAGAGCAAGGCATAGGGCCTTAGAGAGCCAGATACTATCAAAGATGTCATAAACCAGAATGCTCTCTCAATCTCATTGTGTACAAATCCACATTGATGCTATGTTTGTTTCTGGAATTTTCATCCTCTAAAAAACTTACTACACTAGTTAATACAATTGAGTTCTGTTTTTTTATTTTTCTGTGTGACATAAGATGTGACGGCTAATTGTCTGGTTTACTTACTCCAAATTCTGACTTTGTAAAGTGTGCCAATTGATAATTTATTGTCTTTTTCCCTCTCTCAACCAAGTTAGCATAATAGCCTCTTTTTTGATCACATATTTAATCTCCTTTCAAAAAACAATTGAAGAGGACACAGGCCATTTAAACCCGTGAATGCTCCTGCCGTTCCCACTATCACTCATAAACATGACAAGAACTCCATTGTGTCTTGCAAAGAATTTATGTCGGATGAAGCGTAATGAAAAATGACAGTAAAACGCAGCAATACATGCACCTGCATGCAAAGCAGAACATCAAGTCAGTGGTGGCAAATCACTGCTACAATGCCTGTGGAGCACAAAAAAATTGTCAACCATTGATATTAAACATCCTTTGTCCTGACAAGTTTATTCTTTCAGGGGAAGTGATGCATGAGCGAACATCGAAGTCGTGACATGTTATAAAAAGGTTTCCTTCGAGGAGATCATAACGCTGTGCTAATTCACAAATCATTGCATCAGTGCATCCTTCAAAGTAAATCCAGTTCGACATTCACTTCCCCCATTTACACTTCAACCTAGTCGATTAATAAACAGCGTCACACCTGTAACCGAGCCCCTTTGTACATCCACCGTGTTGTTTTGAGTTTTGAAACGCAAAAACACCGTGCTATTTTTCTCAGCAGCAGAAAAGGCATAGGCTCTCATAAATCTTTCACAGCCCTTCTATGACCCAACACATCTCCAGAGCTATGAAAAAACATCCCTCAGCCCCAACATGGAGCGTGAGACAGGAGCTAGAGGTTTAAGTCAGGGGAGATTTAGTCGCCCCTCTGGGTTCACTAACACAAGATCCTCAGCTATTTGTCAAGGCCTCTGTTATCTTTGGCTATTCAGTGTTCAGCAGGACCTTCCTACAGCACAGATAATTCAGGGGGAAGCTGGCCATTACTTCCCAGCGACGACAAAGATCAGAGAAGCCGATAGATTTCGCTCGACGAAGGACACTGGCAGCTTTCTCTTTTGTGGCCTCGGGTTATGGGCTTCTCAATTTGGGGTGGGAGTCCTGCCACCAATCACACAATGGCAGATCCCCCTCCAAGGGCAAAGCAGATAATGCTACATCACCAGCAGTGCCTCGACTTGCCCGAGTCCCGTGGAATGGGTGCATCTTTATCTGGTGTCGATAAACCAGCCTAGCACCACATGCCATGCCGCACGAACACACAAACACACAGACACACACACCCACACACATACAGACACAATCACATACACACACGTAAACACATTCATACTGTACCCACACACACACATATTCACACACACACACACACACACACACACACACAGATTGGCAAATAGCACAATAGGACAAAGTGCATAATAGGACAATACTGACAATACTGTAAAATCTGACTAAATGTTCAAGTTGACATTGGTGTGACCGTAACCGCATTCTCGGCCTACTGGCTATAGATTAAGGCAGAAAGTGTTTTCCCAGAGTCACGCACAGTCTGAGCACAATGTGCATGACACAGATTGTGTCTGTGTGTGGACTAGGGTTCATTTACCAAATATGTGTGTACACGCTAGCTTTGAAGTACTGGCTCAGAATCAAGAGAAAACAAAGTCTATTTACACTAGTTATTCATTTAGCAGATGCTTTTATGTAAAATGACGGTGCAGATGCACATTTTCATTAATAGGCTCCTTGCTTACTGGAATAAAACTACTGGAGAGACACAGATAAAGGAGAGTTTTGTTTATTCCTGCTTCAGCGAATAATAGCTGACTACAATAGGACCAATGGCATTTTAAGGTAGGCTGCAGAGATTTTTAGACAGAGGAGGCAAACGCTTACGAGGGGAGATTTGAAACTGTAGAGCTGAACATCACTACCTTTAATGGAGATTCTTGTAACATATAGATAATATTCCAGTTATATGATAAATAATTACTTATATGCAAACATACAAACCAACCAATATACATTTTAAATACATTTTGACAAACTGATATGGCATTAGAATCTTAGAAGTTAAAGCATTTTTTTGTTGATTCAGAGTCCGCCAATTCTCAAATCAAATAAATTATATGGTAGTGTAAATCTTGGAGAGGTCTATGCATGCAATGCGGGGGATCATGTCAGGAGTAGGCCTATCTTTGAACCTGCAGGACTTCTGTATTCCCGAATGAGACAGTTGAAAGTTAAAATGTCCTGTTTTACAAAGACATACAATTTGCAAACAGCATTACACGGGTGGATAGATCAGTGTGAGCATGCACAGCAGTGCAGAGAACAAAGCTGCTGGTAGTATTGATCATGTAATTGTATATTGGGATCCCACAGTCATTTTACTCCCCCACCCAGGCTTCCTGTGAAAGTAGAGCTGCAGGCCTTTAAAGGGGTGTGAACAGGTACCAGCAGGAGCTGTCTGCTGTGTAATGGGCCAATGGCAATGTTATTACAGTAAACAGATGCACACACACACACACACACACACACACAAGACAAAAACCACTCATACATGCACAGCACACGTTGCATACACACACACACGCACACACACACAAGCATGGACACTCAAGATTTGTCATGACATTACAAGTGGTGCCAAGATGGACCCGTGTGACTAATCTGCCAACTGACACACACACACACACCATCTCAGTAAATCAGGCTGGCTAGCAGGGGGCTCTGGGCCATGTTTTCAACCGGTATTTATAGTCTGCCTGCAGGGTTACCACCATGACAGAAGGTGAGTAAGGGGGAGGAAAGGGGGAAAGGGGGAGAGAGAAAAGGAAAGAGAAAAGTGGAAATGAGAGATAAAGGAAGTGTGAAAGAGAGAGAAAGGGAGAATGGGAAGGATATGGAGAAAGAAATGGGAAGAGAGAAAGAAAGAGAAAGGATTTTAGTAATCGAGAGTGGGAAAAAGAGGAAGAGAAGAATAGTTGGAAGGAGGGAAAGAGAAAGGGAAAGAGAAAGGGGAAAAGGGAGACCATATACATACAGGGTACAACAGAGGAAATTCAGCAGATGTAACAAACACTGTGAGTGAGAGGAATAAAATGGTCTCCCTGTGTTGTGATAAACCAGCGACAGGGGTTCACTCCCAGACAACACTGAGAAAGAGGGAGGCCAGCGGACATCTCCACTGTGCACAGCCAGGACCTGGCTCTCTCTCTCTCTCTGTCTCTCTCTCCTTTCTAATCAACTACTACCTACTATCAAAAGACATCATTTTCAATGTGGAATCTTCATTCAGAGGGTATTCAGAAGCCCATTACCAGATTTCCATAGCCTTTTATTCCTACCTGTGTAACTATACATGTGCCTGAGTCTGTCTCTGCTTGTGTGTGTGTGTGTGTGTGTGTACTAAACGATGCTTGCATGTGTGTGTGTGTGTGCGTGTACGTAGCCTGGTCCTTTGTCCTGTCTCTCTCAAAAGGCGGCAAGTGTTCCTGCACGATGACAAGTCTGGGGATGTGCTCACCTGAGATGACGCCCCTGAAGTAAGTCTTGTGCTCTGCATATAAAGCATTGTTGCTCAGTCACCCTGCCAGCCTGCTTAAGCCTGCTTTATGAAAGTTTCATAGCTTTTTGACATTGCCATACAACGCCTTTATTCTCTACTTTGTGCCGAGTGATTATGGCCCTGAATACGCGGAATGCTTTATTTCATCACTTGGAAAAAAGTATTCAGGCCTTCTTGAGTAGAAGTGATGTAAGAGACAGGCGGTTCAAGTCATTAGTGAAGGAGAGCATGAATTATTCAGGAAACGGGAGAGAGAGAGAGAGCAATAGAGAGAGTGAGAGAGAGAGAGAGGGAGGTAGCATTGCTTGCCGATACAAAAACGAGTGTGCTCTCTCTGTGTGGCGTGATTCGAAGCAGCTTGGCATGCATCCGTGGCTTCAGACAGGTAATCCAGAAATAAAAACTTGTGTGTCAGCCCATTAGAAGAGCAGGGAGCAGCATGGAGGATGTTGTTGAGGGTTGCCATGGTTTGTCAGAACGGCATTAACATGGTCAGCATGGTCAGTTGCGTCACTATATTTCCAGAGCAAAGAGGTTCTCAAAAAGCCTTTGAATCTGTATGTGTTTACATTTGTGTTTGTATATGTGTGTGTGTGTGAGAGAGAGAGCGAAAGATAGGGGAGATAGCGAAGGGGATTAAAGAAGTGTGTGAGAATCTCTATGTGTGTGTGTTTGTGTGTGTGTGTGCGTGCTTCTGTGGAAGAGAAACAATGCGTACACCAGACAGACAGAGAGACGTGTACACCAGCCTTGAGGCCCAAGTACACACACACACACACACAAATTGTGCAAGTTGAGCACATACTAGCAGTTTCCTAGTCATTAAAAGTCACCCCCCAAAATAAAAAAGTTATATTATTACAAAAAAATCTCTGAATTTATAGGTTACTTTGAAGAAATATTCAAGATTACCATTTCAGTTACATCTGAATATCTTCTCCAAAAACATTGTCTAAATAATTACAGTAATAGGTTTTGTTTTTGTTTTGCAGTTTTTCTTCACTATGGTATAACTATTCTGATTTGTCTAATTGATTGTCCTAACATATTTGAATTGCCAACTTCACATTAACCATTAACGTGCTGCTGGACGCACAACCTAAAAGCAGTCTGAAATGCAGTTGCCAGGAAGTCCACCAACCAGATAGAAACTGCTGTAAAAGGAAGACATCATTATCGATCTGCTATACTGCGCATGCTACCAGGGCCGTGCAGAGACCTTTGGAGGGGCAGGTGCTCAAAGTTAAAAAAGGGCACATGGAACAAGAATTTGAAACACCATACAGCAACATACATTACAATATAATGGTCTGAAATGTCGCAACCCATATTCATGAAGAATGCAACATGGAATCACAACATACCATATCAAGATAATATAAGATAAACTTTATTTATCTCATATCAGGGAAATTCATTCGTTACAGCAGCAAAAACACTTAAGACAGACAGTAAACACAGTAACTGAAGACAAGCATGGATTAATAAAGGTACCCATGAGAAAAAAAACAACAACAAAAAGGCTATGGAGATATGGAGTGAAGGCTAAATAATATTGCTTGTTGCAGGTAGTTGCATAAATAAATACAGTGTATAGTAGGGGTGGGCGATATAGTCTAAAATTTATATTGCGATATATTTTGAACCATAGACGGTAGATGATATATATCACGGTATACTTTGGTATGTAACTTACAGCATAACAGTTTCTTAATGGTTACCATAGCATAAAGTCAATATGTACAACAGTTGTTTAGTCATCGTTCGGAGGTTATATTGGACTCTCAAATTCACACAGAAGTAAACTGGTAAGCTGCATTTGTGTCAGGCAGTAGCTGTTCAATTTATAGGCTATTACAGTTTCGTTGTAAGAATGAAAAGGTACTATCAATAAGGTGAAGCTACAGGTCAACATCTTTTCACATGGTTGTGGAAACGTAATGAGCCTATCACGGTATGGCGATATGACCCAAAATCTCTATCACTGGCAAAATTCATATTGCATACGGTATATATCGTCTATATTGCCCACCCCTAGTGTATAGTCAATAAACAGATACAGTAAAGAATTTAAATAGGTCGAAATAACTATTGCACAGGATAATGCACTGGTGTACAGTCAATTGGCACAAGATGGTGGGAGCAATAGTAGTGGAGTAGTGCAAATAGAGGTAGTTATAGTGCTACATTACAACTTTTAACATTAAGTGTTGTACAGACATTGTCCACACCTGACATCTTTGCGGTGCAAAGCAAGTCTGTTTTACCTGATGGGGTACATTGAAAAGCTTTTGTTGAGGAGGATGGAGGGGAGGCTGCTGTTGCTGATATTGCTGGAGGTAGGCATTGATCTGAGAATATAGCAACTAAAAAGAGCATGAGAGAGATAGCTGATTAAATGATTTTGTGATCATGACAAGATGCAAAGACAACTGATAGTGGAAATACTTTTTTTTGAGCTACATTAAAACATACTACTTAAACAACTAATTCATCTAATTGTGAATAAGCATTAAGAAGGTATTTTTTGTGCTCACAAATGAACGTGTCAGCAGTAACACTGATCAATTGGCCTATATGTGCTGTTAAACTAATAATGGAGTTGAATTAGCTCAAACACAATTCTATACAACACATTCTATGAAGTCTGGTTTATTTCATCAATCAGATGAAGAACAAAAACACATGCTAAAAATGTAGACCATTTTTTTTCTTGGTATGCCTAAAGCCTGTATATAAAGTATTGTGATGGCCTTGGCTTTATTTCAATAACTTCCAAAGACCAACTGCTTCAAAATAAACCTACTAACGTTACTGTACATAAACTGTAAAATATCGGATGAACGGACATTACAACACTTCAGACCTAACTAAAAATTGTCGCTAAAAACACCCATTGATATCAACGAGTTGATATATATCCATTGATATTTATTTATTTATTTATTTATTTATTTATTTATTTATTTATTTATTGGGAGTTACTGCCCCACCTGCCTACAGTATATCGAAGGCACGGGTCTGAATGTTGGCAAAAGCACCCCAATGCCACAAGTCATTTCCACTCAATCTGGGTGTCAGACACACACACGCGCGCTCGCACAGCTCTCACAGTATTGTTACGGCACTGTCTGTCATCTTTGTCATCTTACAACAATACAAACAATGTGCTCATCGCACTATGAATATCGCTGCAGAACCTACTCACCGGTCCTTAGCGGTCGCTTTTTGGCATACTCCTTCAAGTCTTCAGGGCTGCAGCGCCAAGCTTCCGGGCAGGTCAGGGCACGTTTACGCGGATCATGTGATTGAGGGTAGCGAGGATAACGAAATAATCCTTATGTTTTTTTTTGTTTTTGTTTTTTTTTGAACGCCCACAGACAGGCTTTCTCACACACATACTGTATTTACAAAACAAACAAACAAACAAACAAACAAACAAACTAAAACACATTGACAAAAGGGCACTTTGGGCTTCAAGGGGCAAAGGGGCAGGTGCTCAAGCACCCACCGCCTAATGTATTGACTAATGTATGCCCTATTCAGTTAACATTAGTTACTTGTTCATTATTCAGACTATGATTCATCACAATTTCCAAATTTTCACTGTATTTCTTCTTTGAGGTCTAAAAAATTCAAAATGGTTCAGAATATGGTGAGAATATTAATACAACATTTAGAAATTAATTGAAAACTAATGAAATGTAATGTGTTACATTACTAATTGAAATAGTTACGTCACTATTCAATTTTAGATGTAACACACTCCCTCACACAAACACACATGGGGCTGGCCTCCCTCTGCACAAACGGCAGAGGGTAAAGCAGGGAATATAAGTATGGCTGCACCAGTCCAAACGCTCTCATCAGTTTGACTCCTGTGATGTCTAACCCACCAGGGGGACATCCCTGACCGCAACTTTCTGGAGCAGCAAAAGCAGTAGAGTTTGGAATAAGAAGCAGTTTGCACAGATACACTCCAAGCACCTTGGAGGCCCAGAGGCAGCTTATTGATTCGGTGCTCTTCGCAAATGAGAGATGGAGAAAGTCAGGGAGAGAGAGAGACAGAGATGGAGAGAGAAAAAGAGAGAGAGAGAGAGAGAGAGAGAGAGAGAGAGAGAGGAGAGAGTAGGAGATGGAGGAAGAATGAGCCCAAGAGTAGGAGGGAGGGAGGGATGCAGAGAAAGAGTCAGAGTAAAGAAGGAGACTGTTTGAGAGAGAAAAGGAGAGAGGAAAATGTATGGAGTAAGTAGAAGGAGGGAAGGAGGGAGAGAACAAATGAGAGTGAGGAGGAAGAAGACAGACAGAGACAGAGAGAGAGAGAGAGAAAGAGGCAGAAATGGTTCTGATTGCAAGTGAGGCAGCTCATCAGAGCACGTGTCTGTGGCAGAGGGCATAGCGGTCTTGCCAACTGACTGTGTGCTTCACATAAATGCTTCCCTCGCCTACCACCCACACAACCTATACTGAGGGTCAAGGGGGCTTGTGAGAGAGAAGGGGCAAATAGACAATTACACAGAAGGACAACAATGGGCTACAATACACTCCTAAAGAGACAGAGAGAGAGGGGGGAGGAGGAGGAGGAGGAGAGGAGAGGGAAGTATTTTCTCTGATTAGCCAATTCCAAGGTCAGCTGATAACAGCAGCCTCCTTAGCTTAGCATATGGGGCAGGCTGGATGCAGGGGAGAAGGAGAGAGAGACAGAGGGAGGG
>JAGFZM010000029.1:826297-838816 GCA_017657215.1 Limnothrissa miodon
GGGGAGGGGGGGGGGGGGGGGGCGGGGGGGGGGGGGGGGGGGGGGGAAGAGTGAAGCACTGAGTTTACAAGGTGAAGGTCAACACTGCAACAAGAGAAAGCAGCTGAGATTGAATTCTTGGCACAAAAATATAAAATCCTGTTACAGCAATGACCAGTCAATCTCCGTTATTGATTTGTGACTGTAATGGTCTGGGCCCAGAATCAGCTCCATGGCACTTGAGGATTGCAACACAGTGCCAGTTTGAAGAGAAACGGATTAAGCTCTCAATGTGATTCACGGTGTGGAAAAAAGAAAACCTCTTGCAAAAATCTATTTCTTCTTTAAGAAAAGTTTAGGGGAGTAGCTGACCTTGATAAATAAAGAATTAGGTGTGAATCACACATCAAGCTCTTTACCTTGTGTAGGTTGTTTCGAGTATGTTGTTACCCACAACACACACACACACACACACACACACACACACACACACACAGTGGCGGTTCTACACTGAATTGCACTGAAAAGTCATCTCTGGACAGCTGCCCCGTTCGCCCATGCCTTAAACTGCCACTGCACACACACACACACACACACACACACACACACACACACACACACACACACACACACAGACAGACAGACACACAGTCGCCAAAAGTATAAAATCCTAAATAGAGATAGGCTTGTTGTATATACACATAATCATACCCTCTGATGAGGTCAACTCCATAGATGCTGATGCCTCCACATTTCAAAAGCTAAATCTTTACATAAATAGAAAATCATGTCTCGCTTTTCACTATGGGAGTTACAAATCCCTTCTTGTGTTATCCCTTCTCCTGTCTGCAACAATGGCTGTTCTACAATGCACACACAATCAATACAGTGAGGCCTCAGTCGGTTCAACTGCGAGTCATCAGGCCTGCATTCAGCAGTGACATATAAGCACACACACACACACACACACACATGCACACACACACACACACACACACACACACACACACACACAGTGTTCTGTCTGTTTCTCTGTTTCTCTCCCACACAAAATCACCCACACAGCCACCCACTGACCTATAGAAATGCACACACATACACAAATACACGCACTGATACACATGCATACACACACACACACACACACACAGAGAGAGAGAGAGAGAGAAAGAGAGAGAGAGAGAGAGATACACACACATACAGACACAAGTACACACACACACACACGCACACACACACAGATGCTCCAGTGTGGGCACATATCCATGGATATTATTGGGTCTAATACTAGCCACTAGACACTAACTGAATGGGTGAGCAGTTTCTCACAGCTCTAGCAACCCTCTCTCAAGTCATGCTTTACACTTGTGTAATCAAAGACAAACCTGCAGACCCTGTCCAGTTTTTAAAGGCCCGTCTGCCCGTCTGTTGTGTTGCCATGCTACCGTGGGATAGAATGCAGAAGATCCAAAGCAAGAGACAGAGGCAACTGATGAGACACAGTCAGAGGCTTAGAATCTTTCAAGCAGAGCATTTTACATCTATCAGCATCAACAGGAAGGTGGTGGAACTCACATCCTCCCATCACTGGATTGTCAACCACTTCAGTCTCAGACACCAACCTGATTTTTATGCGATAAACGCTCGGATGCCCCAGGTTAAGTTTTGAAAGATCAGCTGATGTGATATATCGGGCGAAATGTAACACTTAATTGCCATATCTTAATAGGGGCAACATAAAATCTTGATAAATTTTCCTCCCCCAATTTGCCAAGTGCAGCTTACTCTGCAGGACCCCCTCGAGCATGATTGCTCAGTGTTGTAATTAATATTTGAATCCTGGCTGCAACACTGAAATGGTTTGCAGATATCCCCAGCTATGTAATCTGCTTTGCACTCTTTGTGGAGTTGTCGCGATCCTAAGTCCATTACGGGGTGAAATGATGTCTCGCTCCCTCTGATTTGTACATGCACAGGCACACACACACACAGAACCACACACACAAACACACACACACATACAGTAGAGTCTCACACACTTATTAAGCCAAGATCAGGTCAACACTTGTTCTCCTCAGGGTCTGAATCCGACCAAATGAGAAGTAGGGAGTGGGAACCAGACAGAGTGAGAGCGAGAATGCAAGCGTGTGAAAGAATGGGAGAGACAGAGAGAGAGAGAGAGAGGGAGAAGGAGAGAGAGAGAAACTGGGGGTGTGAGTGTGAATATGAGTGGAAAGGAAAGGAGAGGAGAAGAGAGGAGACAGGCTGGCAGTGTCACAAACATCCCGAGGCTGCACATTCGACGCAGGACAGTGGCTGCCCCAGCCTCTGCGACAGGATTGGCTTGAAGCGAGCTCGGCGCTGACTGTGTTCCCTGCCGTTAAATGCTTCTGACTCCCCCCCCCCTTTGCCTCTTCTGGGCCCCACCGATAACATCTGCACCCTACTGCCCAGTCCTTTCACACACATGATGAGTAGCGCAAAGACATAAAGATAGGGAGAGAGAGAGAGAAATAGAGAGAGAGAGAAAAATAGAGTGAGACAGACAGACAGAAAGAGAGGCTATGCCCTATGGGTGGTTTGAACTTAGAGCTCTCTATACTCCCCCCTCCTCCACATGCACACACACACACACACACACACATCTTCACACTGAAGTCTGACGGTGGCGGAGCAGGCAGACATGCCATCCCCATCAAATAAGCTTTTCATGTCAGTGCCCCCTCTGTGTCTGGCTGGGCTAAGTTGTCTCCGAGGAAAACAACGCTGTGAGGAACAACAGCTGGAACACACGCCGGGGCTTTCTGTTTGCATTAGGCAGCACTGGTGCTAGCAGTTAGCACAACTAATAATTTCACTCAATCCCGCTGATGGAAAGTTGGGATCAGCCGGTGATGGTCACGACCATCATTAGGGTGATGAAATTGCAGGTTGGAAGAGGAATAACTGTAATTAATGTGTTCTCTGACACAGTGCATTATAAAGGGAGTCTCGGCGGCAAAGCTCCGGCATGCTTCTAGAACACACCGGGGACTATGTGAGGGAGCATGTGGGTAGTAATTTGACCAGCGGGTTGCTGTAAATCACAAGTCCGCGTTGCCCTAGGGAGCTTTGCAGAGGATGCGGAAGTCAACTTGTAAGGCCTTTTTTTGTGATTAACTTTATTTTCCAGATGGAGAGGTGTTTATTTATTTGTAGTTCCTGAAAGATAGTGGTCTTGCATGCTACTGTGGAATCACCGCTTTCCGTTAAGCTTCTTTTTCAGAATTTAATGAAGGCTAGTCGTCTTGCAACCTACAGTGAAGGCACTGTTCCTGTAGTTTGACTTAAACAGCTCTCCCTTCAGTTTGAAGACGAGGCAGTTCCTCACATTTGCAACTAGGGAGAAAGTGTTGCAGGATTGTAGTCATCGGATGAGACAGCTGCATTTGAATAAGCTGCGTGGACATGGACAGTGCGACCAATGCCTTTCAAAGCCATTTACTTTATGAAGATCCCAAAGTTCGTGACAGGTGTCAGCTCAGTAGAGCCCATGTTTTCTCATGCTCCTATGCATTCCACGTTGCGCTTGGCTGCCAATTAAGAGTGGCTCAACGTCAAAAGCAAGCTTGCATGCAAAATCTCACCCGCATGCGCCCCTCCTCCTCCCTCTCCCTCTCTCTCTCTCTCTTTCTTTTTCGGCTGACGCATCTAGCGAACATGCATGATGTGAGCGTTTGCTCCATACCTCTTGTGGTCCCATAGCAGAGCTGTTTGCGTTTTCTTATGTTGCCCCACATCCAGCACCCCCACTTCACCCCTCCTCCGCTTTCCTTTCCTTTCAAAATGTTGTCATCCTTTCATCTTTCTCATTTCATCTTCTGAACTGCGCATGAGGCTGTGTATGTGTGTGTATGTGTCTGTGTGTGTGTCTGTCTTTCAGCTTCCTCCTCACACCATCCTCTTCCCTGTGCTAAATGAGACATTTTCCATCAAGATCAAAACGGTGTTGGAGGGACCGCTTTCAGAAACGTCACAAATACTTCAAGGTCAGCTAAGAATGAGAACAAGAGATGACTAAGCTACCGCCACTGCCACAAAGACAGTGTTGCTGTCCTGCTATTAGGACTGTTTATTGCTGTAGGGGAAGAGGAGGTTGTTTTCAAAGACGCACACACACACACACACACACACAGACACACACACACACACACACACACACACACACACACATATTCAGCATAATTATGTAGAAAACTCACAGGCCTACACTATGGCAACGGATTTAAAAATCAGTCATATGTGAGAGAAAACACAGACTATAGAGCTGGAGATGCTTTAAGGGCAAAAAGAGAACAAGCTGTGAAATGACACAAAAGAACCCAAAAAATAACGCAGTTTGTTTTCATCTGTGCTACATTAAAATCTCCTTTTTTTCTTTGAAAAGAAACGAAAAAGAACAAGGAGAGGAAGAAAAAAAGAACAGGACGGCCACTCATGTTCGCAGACTGTGCCCAGGGGACGTGACATGGTTCCAGTGATGTTCCTCATCTTTCTCTTACACTGATGAAAGACAGCTATCTCCACATAGCCGGGGAACAAGATCACACAACCACAGCAGATATACACAGTTATCAGCCATCTCTTTCTTTCCCTCTCGCGCTCTCTCTCACTCTCCCTCCCTACATCACTCCATCTCTGTCTCTCTCTGTGTCTATCTGGAAAAGCTCAAGGGTCAGATCAATCACAGTGTTGCTCGCTTCTTAATGATTTGAGGCGCAGGGCTGAAAAGTCCGATCCCGGGGCGAGCCGAGTGCCACGGCCGACCACTGCTGCCACTGCCAGCTTGTGGCCTCCCAACAGACTGCCACGCTCGCCTGCAATAACTGACACAGAACACGTGCCTCGCCTCCGTAACTTCAAAGAAGCGCTGGCTCAATCATGGTAATGATTTCAAAGACAAACCCTGCTGCTCCTAGCCGGGGTGTCACTGTCATCACACACTTGAGCCGGCTTTGATTGTGTGCATGTGTGTGTGTGTGTGTGTGTGTGTGTGTGTGTGTGTCTGTGATTCTGTGTTTGTGCATCTGTACATGCGTGGAAATATGTTATAGACACTGTATATATCTGAACATGTGTGTGGGTATGTGTGTGTGCATGTGTGAGTGGATGCATTTCCGAGCTATTGTCTGTTTTGAACATGTCGGTGCGTGTATGTGTGTGTGTGTGTGTGTGTTTGGTGTGTGTGTGTGTGAATCTGTATTTGTGAGTCTTTGTGTGAGTCTCTTTATGTGTGTGTGAGAGAGTATGTGAGTCTGTGTGAGTCTGTGTGTGTGTGTGTGTGTGTGTGTGTGTGTGTGTGTGTGTGTTCTTGCCTACGGAGGACAGATTCAATGAGAGTGGGTGTGCAGAAATGATGAGGTGATGAAAGTGGGAAGGAATGGTGATGGCTGGGTCTTGCTGACTACATTTACATCCATTTCTGCCGTCTTTTTTGCATCCACTCCATAATCAGCATTTCATACATTGCAATATCAGTAACTCTCATTTGCACTCTCCTCTGACCCTTAAAACAATTCCCCGGTAATGGGCTTTTGGTTCAATTTCTGCCCATCTATTTAGCGAGCTACAAGCCCTGCCAGTCTACCTAAGATTAACACATGGTCTTTTAGCCTGGACAAAAGAGTGGGACTGATGAGTGCAGGCATCATGATTAGACTAATGCTGTGCAATGGGCTGTGTACACTCTAGCCAGTGTACGCACTTCCCCATTTTTGAATGACAGCCCGGTTGCCTAACGATTCTGGTTGTACTGAATGTTCAATTTGAGACAACATTTATAGCACAGAGGTAACGAGGCGAAGGCTCCCAGCGTGAGAGGCCATGCCAACAAAATGACCATCATAAAATGCAGGAAACGTTTAGATGTGAATACATTTGAGACAGTGAATAACTTTCCCTCATTATAGCAAGCAACTGGTAGGCCTGTGCATTTGCTGTTTTTTTTTTATTTTGTTTCTTAAACTTCTGTTCGATTTTTATTTCAGTTTGTTTAATGCAGTAGTTGGTTACTGGTCATGGTAAGTCAGAACATACAGTTCTGTATATTCCATGTTTTGTAAACAGTCCCACGGTCTGCTGTACACATACTATACATGATGGAAAATGTTGGGCTCCAATGATCGCAATGATTAATAAAAAATAATACAGCAATACAGCAGAAAGTGCTGACAATCAAATTGAAATGCTTCTGTGTTTTTTGGTATCTATGGTTGTCTTAGCAACACATGGTTTGCATGTTTTTTTTTTAATGAGAGAGCACAAAGATCTATTATTGTCCATTGTAGATCCATACAGTACATGCATGAGGTAATGCACAGATGTGGCTTTCTGGAAGATCTCTTCAGTATTCAAAGTGCTCTACGCACAAAAAGGAACCTGGCAAGCTGCCACGATGCCACAGATTGTAAACATAATTAAAATAGGATCCAACGTGAGAGTGGAAAGCTAGCCCAATCACCATCAACGGTGGGAGGGCATTTTTCCCCATCTTTCCCAATTAGACCTTAGCGCAGTATGCATCCTCTCTCTTAAGTGATTTTGCCGTAATGTAGAGTAATTAGTAGACTTGGAGGAACCTGTGTGCTAATGAGTGTAATCTAGGCTAATTCGGGGGAAAGGCAGGCCTTTTAATCCCTAAGTGATGGGGTTGTTTGCCCTCTCCTCAGCTGGCATGCCCACTCTTTGCTCTGGGCCCGTCCGCCACGCTCCGCCTGAGTTCCACCTGTACTTGAAAACAGCACAGGATTCTCTACCTGGCACCTCACAATGGATCTGCAGTCCAAGCGCGTCAGCAGATCTGCCCAAGGATTTTGAGTAGATTGCAAAGAAATCGAGGAAGTGGATGGATGCACCCACCCATTCACAATCTGCTCGGCCTGTGCCATGGCCAATTAGAATTTGTGGACACAATGTCATCCTGCCCTCCTATAAAAGGCGTAGCCACCCCCTATCTGTGCTGCTATGGGAGGTCACGTCAGCCCACTACAATACTCTGCTGTATAAGCCAGAGAGTGTGAGAGAGAGAGAGAGAGAGAGAGAGAGAGAGAGAGAGAGAAAAGAAAGAAAGAGAGGGAGAGGGAGAGTGAAAGCGCGCGCGAGAGAATCCGCTAATCTCCATCAGCGCTTCGGGACAGAGAGCTGACCGGCTGTTAGCACCAGCTATCTGGGGAAATCGTGCAGTCTGGGAAACTTGAAGGCCTGGATGTCTGGGCTGCAGCATCTGCTTGCCATTGATAAAGGGTCATCACAGTCATCCCCACACTCCTACTCAGCGCACTGCTTTTGTATGCAATCACAAGGCTGTATGATTAGCACAAAAAAAGAGAAAAGTGTAGCTAAGGATGGAAGGGAAAAAATGTTCACTAAAACAGACAGTGAAAATCAAAGGGAGCTTTATACTGTAAAAGTAGCTGTATCAAGGTAGTCCTACTTCATTGGCATTTGACCATGGACTTAATAAGAAACTAAAAACTGCTCTAAATCATATTAACAATTTTATTTCAGTTCATTTGCAATGTGATTTTCTAATTGTGAAGAAATTCATTTGCAATGTGATTTTCTAATTGTGAAAAAATCTTTCTGTAAGAGTTGTTTTTCCAATTCTTATTATAATGGGGCATTGCAATCTCAGTCAAAAGACATTTTGGTTTATCAAACTTTGGAAATGAAATTTACAAAAAAAGAATGAACCTGTGCACTAAACTAACATTTTCATCAATGGAAGCCATCTCAGGACCTCTTTAGTCCAAATATGAGAGAATGATGAAAACAATCATTCCTAGCTCTGTTCATCTATAAACATGGTGCCTAGCCAAAACAGCGAATCAGCTGAGCAATCAGCTAACTGAGATCATGACTGAGAACTTGACTCTGTGGCCTGTCAGAAGTAAGTCTGGTGCTTAATTTCTTATATTTTACACTACCCCTGTATAGCTCAATACATTTGACCCGATAAACTCACCTCTGCATTAAAACAACAGATGACTTGCAATGTGTTTCTATTTGGGCTTACCTTTGGGCTTATTAAATGTTTTTGAAATGTTTACTAATTTTGGTAAGAAGAAGTGTATTCCTATGGCATGCATTTGTCTGTCAGAACCTGATTGTTAAATAACAAGAGAATGACCTTTGAGCATGCAGAGCTTTAAAGAACTAAAGATTAGTAAAGAACTAAAGATTGATGATATGTACAAAACAAATTGTGAATAAAAAGAGACAAAGGTCAAAAGATGCAAAGAAAGCGAAGCATCCTTAAGTTATGCCTTGGAACTCTTCAGGACCATGGACAGTGCCATCCCAAACATATTTGCGCAGGCAGCCAGAAAGGGCTCATTCTTCACACAAATAGGTCAGTAGTGAACATGTTTTATGGTACATATTCTGTAAGAATAGAGTTCAGAGGTGTGTGTGTGTGAGAGAGAGTGTGTGTGTGTACAGTATATGTGTGTGGTCATGGCAACAGTTTACGCCAGACTGAAAAAGAGTGGGCCCCGTAATGATTGTTATTACACCATTAGAGAGTAATAGTTCGTAGTGTGATCAGTTATTCGGCAATTCATTCTAATTTACAACTTAATCACTGCATAACTGAATACAACACCACAGTGTTTTTGCAAACTGGATCTGAAGGTCTCATAAATCTTGAAAGATTTAAATACATTGCCATTCACCAACAATTCTGTCCGATTAAACAAGGTCACGAAAGCCTCTGGGGCACAGCGAGTCCTTAAATACTCTGAGGTGCATACTTTAGATGAAAACACAATGAAATGAAAGAATGCAAGCCAGCGATTCACCAGGGGTCTCATGTGTGAGAGCCCAACCCTTCCAACAGACCCCATTTTGATTTGCTCTGTATCTGAGTGGGGAGAGCGAGATGAAATGTACAGAAAGACAAACCTTTGTATGAGCCAGATAAGCCCGGCTAGGATGGGCTGTTGTGAGAGGATGTATTTATGTATGTGTGAGCAAATGTCTGTGTGTGTGTGTGTGTGTGTGTGTGTGTGTGTGTGTGTGTGTGTGTTTATGTACAGATAAAAATCCAAGTGTGTCAGTGTGGCGAAGAGGAGGGGGAGCAGGTAACTGCTGTCTAAAAGGCAAAGCTCTTGTTCGAGAGGGAGCCTTGATTTCTCCTGTGACAATGTGCCACTGGATCCTTACCAGTCCTCACTTGAGGGCTAGGCTGCAGTGGAGAGGCAAAGCCACTCGTTTTTATGGTTAAGGAGGAATACACAGGGAACCTGTTCCACACATTTGCAAAATGCAAAAGCACCTAACACAAACAAGACTGTTTTAAAGGGACAGATATACCCCTTACGAATCTTGAGATGGATTAGAGAATGCTTAAAACGCTGTGACATTACGACAGAGAGGAGGATTTCACAGGATTTTACAGCACAGATTATTATGGACAATTTCTGCCTACGTCGTTTGCCTGCCAAAGACAAATGCACAAGCAAATTTTTTTTGTTGTTTTTATTTTTTGTACTCTACATGGTCTACATGTCTTAATGTATGAGCAAACTTCACTTGTGAGTGAAGTATTTTTTATTCATTTTTGTATTTTGTATTTTTTATTTGCGGTGAAACTATATTTTGGTAACACTATTTAAAGAAATCAACAAAAAGTATGTTATAAACTTAACATGACATCTAAGAAGGTCACTTGCGCTTTATGCTTATGACTGTTAGTAATTTAATAAAAAACATTTAATAACCAAATGACACTTAATGACAACAGTCATAAACATGAATGTCATGTCATGCTGTCATGTGCTATTTATGTAAACCCTCCCTGTTGACTATAAAAGGTACAAACTTTATGAATCTCCAAATCCACTCAGAGAATCATGTCAGAGTAACCTTTTCTATTTTATACTTGTATGAGTGGAGAGTAGGAAGCTGAGAATGGCAACAGGAAGAAATAGCTTTAATAGAAAGACACAGGAGGATAGCGGAGTGTACTGTTTCAGTAGGCTGCTTATTTATTTATTTTTGTTTATTTTGTGCAGTGAAAGCTAATACTGACGTATTGCTGTTTGAAACACCAATAATAGTAAAAATATCAAACAAGGTCGTTCATCTTTATTAAAAGTCCTCAATCAATGAGATGGAAAGTGGTCGTATAACAAAGGGTAAAGCAATGCAGTTTATGTATTATTGAACTGCTTTTATGTTTTATTTTTATGGCATTTCCTATTGTATCTTTAAGGACACTGTTGGATGAAACACATTAAAGAGCTGCAATCTAGTTGATGAGGGCTGCTTTTATCGTATTCATAATATACCAGATTGATTTTTGATTTTTAGATTATGCCGTGCTCTTAACCCATGGGAAATATTTTCACTTCTCAAACTCGATTGCCCTAAGAGAGAAAAAAAGTCTATGACATGAACATGGACTCCGTTAAACTAAGGAGGGTCTTGGTTTTTGTCTCATTTTGACATACAGCACACCAAGCTTTTATCTGCCATACATACTTCCTGAGATGTTCAACCGAGTATTATATGTACTGTATGCTATAAAATAATGTATTGTACCTCTCTCCAGAACACAAAGAGAGTTTCCATTCACTTCATGTCCCATTCAATTTCCCATCCCCATAACAACCACATTTGGCATCAGGCTCCTGTTTGATGGGAATTTTTTTGATAACAATTTGCGTTTCAATAATGTCCGGCGGACAAAGTTATATTGGGGCTAGTCAGAGTTTATTCTTCACAGATTTACTAATAGGCGTTCCACCGACTTAATCTAGGTACCTTCAGTTCTGAAAACCACCGTTTCAGGTTTTCTATTTTTATTTTTTCATTCATTTTCTGGAGTGAAGAGCGAACAGCTTGGAAGGATGGCTAGGGTGGAGAATGAACAGTGATTAAAGGATATTTAAACCACAAAGTTGAGAGCCTTCTCTGGGTAAGCATGGCAGTCTCCCTCCATGCACATGGTTCAATCAGCATGTTTCTGTCTGCATGATGGCAGACACTCAGAAAAGCCATGGCATATTGTCTCAAAACCAAATGTAAACAAACAGAACAACAAACGCAAACTTAATGCTCTGCTGGAGCACAATTCTGACATGGTGCCATCACAGCAGAGCCACACACACACACACAGAGAGAGAGAGAGAGAGAGAGAGAGAGACAGAGAGTGAGTAAGGAAAAAATCTCTCACTAGGCAGGGGATGGTTGGTATGGAACGGTGTGTGGATGAGTTCAAAAACACCAGTGGTTCCTGATCAATGCACTCCAGCAGCAGCAGCAGCAGCGAGTGGAATTACTCATGCGACCCGCTCTTTGTGCCACAATGGCAGCCCGAGCCTTCATCCCACACTGCATTTTGCCTCTGCTCCTTTTACTCTGCCCTGCTCCTCAAATCAGACTATTGTATGTGACTTCTTTAATAAACTCAAAATAGATTGGCACGGCATCGTAATCAGGTAATTACCGAGGGTGAGGAGCTGTTAAAAACCACAGAGAATTTCAGTTTCACAAAGCTGCTCCAGAATATGAACAGATAAATATTTCAGATCGATCCTACTGGTCTTGTTTTAGCCTTTATTATGGCAGTGGGAATGATTCAGGTGCTCTAAAAAAAGGTGCACTACACTTTGGCAAAGCATTTTTCATGACAGGTGCTACGCATTCCTGCTTTGTGAATTCTACAGCACCTGTACATTTAAACAAAGCTGGTCAGAAGACGCAACAAAGACCTTAAATTGCAGGTTTTCTTAAGTGTTCTTAACTGCACTGACTTGATCTACCACACTGCTGATTCTGTAGAGACTCCACCATTTAAAGTAATGAGGTGAAACGCACAGTATGCTTGTGTTTGTGTTGTTGTGGATGGAATTGTGTTGTCTTGACAAGGAAGCAGATGGCTAAAAAAGGCACAGAGCTATGGTACCGCAGCAGTTACCTCCATTGAAGCATAGAACTTCCTGCACATTTCCCTTCATGTAGCAACACAAACACACACACACACGCACCTTACACTGTACTACTTAGCCTCTCCTTTAGGGGCACCATATGCCATGTGCTGAGTTATTACTCACAAGCCAATACATCTTGATAAAAGGGCTTGCTGACACAAGCACATAAATATACTTTAAATTATTCCCCCATGTCGGCTAGTTGCTTTAATTAACATTTAACATTAGAGAGGTTTATTTTATTTTGTCAGGTGACAGATTTATGACTGTTTAAAAAAACAGGTGAAGCAGGGGGCGTATTAGAATCAAAGGTCAAAAAAGTCAACTCCTACAGAAGACGAGGCTTCTGCAAGGACAATAAGGTGCACAGCTGAGGCATTCGTATTTCTACAGTCAATAGTATTAAAATAAGTAATGTTTAAGCTTCAGAATTCCTGTACCAAGGACAGACCACCAAAATTAGGTGTTGTCCTTGTAAATCCAGTTTGTCTGGTCACCACATTCAAGAGAAAGGGGAAAAAAGAGAGAGAGAGAGAGAGAGAGAGAGAGAGAGAGAGAGAGAGAGAGA
>JAGFZM010000029.1:838826-855375 GCA_017657215.1 Limnothrissa miodon
AGAGAGAGAGAGAGAGAGAGAGAGAGAGAGAGAGAGAGAGAGAGAGAGTAAACACTGACAAATATAGACAGAGACAAAGACAAAAAGTCACACAGACAGACACAAATCTCGTAAGATTGGTGCCTGAAAGGGCGATGAAAGAGAAGCGGTCCAGAAACACTCCCTCTCTTGCTCAACCAGGCTAATGGCTATGCAATTAGCAGTGGAGAACAGTGGGCTTTGGCCTCCACAACTCCTCCCCTTTGTAACGTCTCTTTTTTCACTCCTCTTCCTCTCTGAATACCGGTGTGATTAATAGCACTTAAGATGTGAGACTAATTAAACGAGAGGTGAGCAACAGAGACAACACCAAAGCTAATCAAGATAAAACCAATTTAGCAGTGTCAGTGTTGATAATCTGTTGAGGAAAAAAAAGATGAGGAAAGCAAGACCCCCTTTTCTTTCTTTGGAAACTTTAAAACTGTTGTTTTAAACAGTACTTCCCTTTTTCACTAACACTGGGAAAAAGCTAATTAGACAGATGGAAAGCCTGGTCATTCCCCAAAAGCAATTAGTAGCACATCACTCACATCTATGGAGAAATCTACGAGGCAATCAGACAGTGATTTATCTCGCGTGTTTGGTTGGAGAGGCTGGGGAGAGGAGGCACAAATCAATGGGAAAGGAACAAGAAGTTAATGTACACAGAATGGAAGGTGAAAATGACAAAGAACTACTCACACCGAGAAATAAGAGAGAGAGGGAAGAGAGAGAGAGAGATAGAAGGAGAGAGACAGACACACATCTAAATCCATTTCTGTGTGGGTTACAAGCCTTCTTATCTATAGTTCGTCGTTCGGCTCTCCTGCTTCAGTGACACAGATAATGGCAGTGTGGGTGCACAGCACAGAGCATGGAGGAGGCTAACCATGCTGACATGTGTTCACAGGAGTCTTTTAACTTCATGCTATTAATTTCATAATTTGACCCTTTATTACATTGTATTTTTGTGCCACTCTGTTGAGTTTGCTGGAAATCCCACGCTATGAAAAAATGTATTGTAGAAATGTCCATTCAATGATATGCTGATAGTATTGTTCAGTATATGCTTGCAATGCATAGCAGCAAATGATCAAATGTGATAAAATGTGTTTGTTTATTTGAGCCCATGGCCATTCCATTTCATGCCTATGAACTTCCCACATCCTCTCTGTCCCTGGAGATCTCAGACGCAATCTGAAATGTATCCAGATTAGATCCCTGAGAAGAAAAGGCTGCAATCCTGAACGAGTGAAGGGGCAGAAGAAACCAAATGTGCTGGCCAGCAGAAAGAGACGGACGGAGAGACAGGAGAGGCAGAGAAGGGCTACAGGCTTGGGGAGACCCACTTCTACTAATCCCCTGTGGTCACGACTCACTCAGCCAGAGATTCTCACCTCAAATGAGATCTCGGGGGAGTTGGTGAAACTTGGCTCAGACAAGCCCCTCCGTGTCCACTGGGAGTGGAGCTTTTTTCATACCTCACTTCATGTGTGTGGAACTTTCTGGACAGTCTAGTGTGTGTGTGTGTGTGTGTGTGTGTGTGTAACTGAGGGAGACTGTGGCAGAGTACAAGACAGAGAGACAGAGTGCGTGAGCCCGGAACTGCAATGTACCACGGCAACCAGAGAGACATACGAATGGAAATATGGACGAAAAAAAAAGCCATGCAATCCATCTTTCATTTGAGAGGGTAGAGATGGCAGAGAGATGATTGCATAGTGCTATGAGTACGAAGGAAGGCAAAATAATCGCGCTCTGTCTATTAAATCTGACACTGTTCTTAACAAGACCTGACAAGCTTGGGAGGGAGAAAGATATCCTCAGCTTACAAGTAAAGATGAACATTCCAAGAAAAATTCCCCCCCCCCCCCCCCCCAGGGCCCGCAACCCCCATCTCCACCATATCTTTCCCAAACAACCCCAAAGAAGAGGAAGCTGATCGCTTATGCACAGCTTCTATGCCAAACACATGCTATGGCAGGGAATCTGTATTCTGATGAGTGTGAATGCCCACAGGCTTCCTGACACATTGTTGGGAGGAAAAAAAAATAGTCACAAATGAGACATACTAATGAGACTGCCAGCCACTGCTGCATCTTGTTAAGTTGGATGCACCCTCCACCCCACCCCCCTTCAAACACACACACACACACACACACACACACACACACACACACAAACTAACTCCCAGTCTCCTTGTAGAGCGCTTCTTACAAAAGCCCCAGCTCATACTCGTGCCCTAGTTAGCCTCTGCACTGCAGCTGCTCAGATCTCTCCCCTATCAAAGCCTGACGTAAGCCTGGCGTGCTTGACTCAGGCTGAGCTGAGGTGCTGGTCCAGCTTGCAAATAGATTTGGCAGGCTTATTGTCTTCGGTGCCCGACTGCGAAAATGATCCTTATCCAATCTAGGGTGAGCGAGGGCCAGCCCACGTCAAGAGGTCGGGACCGCGCTGCAAACTCATTAGTGGTGCGCCAAAGGCACACAACAGTGTGACAGGGAGCAAATAAAGAGTATTGACATAAGCGAACAGTGGAGACAATTGAATGCCTTTGAGAGAGAGAGAAAGAATGAGAGAGAGGTTGTGTGTGTGTGTGTGTGTGTGTGTGAGAGAGAGTAAGTTTAGATTTGCCTGCGTCTGCATACCACTAAAATATTTCTGGCACTTAAATCAGGCTGGTAAAAATGAATCATTTGTTTTAGGAATGTACATATGCATTTAGGAAAGGGTATAAATTGAATAAAGGGTTTAATTCAATTAATTGCTGTTGTTTTTGAATGGATCGTAGCAGCTACCTTTGAATTACTGATGTACAATGAGATTTTTTAAAAGAACACTGTTTGGAAGGTTTATACCAGTGCACTTTCCCAGATTAAAACAGTAGCAGTAGTAGTAACTTAACTTCAACTCAGGAATGTTTTGAAGTATAATTGAGACTATTTTTTAAATCATGAAACAAGCAAGTGCAGTTGGTAATTAATATTTCAAGAGGGAGAACGTACAGTAGGATTCTTCAGTTAAATGCACCCAAAACAGTGCAATTTTTTTTTCATTATTGTGATGCGACATTCAACATAATGTTACTAAAAGCATACTCTTGCACAAATTATGCCCCATTTCTACCTATCTAGATATTTGTAGAAATAGAGGATTTGTTTGGGCTTTTGTTTATGTACATAGGAGTTCTAGTCACCTCAAATATATATTTAAATATATATTTAAAACTGACTCCAAATTAGAGCTGTATTTCTTGGATTCAAGTTAATTAGCGGAGGTTGTGTGGTTAAGTCACATATTTTAGATTGTAGGTGTGTTTTTTTCATTCTTAAATCAAACATATTTGCTAATTTATGCCATTCAAAAAGGCATGAACTCAGTTGTTAGGTTAGTGCTTACAACTAACTCTCAATTGTACAACATTCAATCTCCAAATGTGGCCTGCTCATGGTTCCAGTCGCTGAACTGAACACAAAAGTCATAGAGGTCTGTTCCCAGTTTTGAACAATGAATAAGCTTATCTTAAAATGCACTTGCTTGAAGGGCAGGAGCATCTGTCTCTATAGAAATGTTTCAGTCAGACATTTTTCTTTCCAACAGCACAATAAAAGTCCACATGCTCTCTGCCTCAGAGCAATGCAATTATTACAATGTGTTTTCAGACATCTTCTCCTGTCATCTAAAATCCACTCGCTGCCTCGTATTTGAGGCAGAGGAATCTGCAGGAGACCCATAGGAGACCACTCTGGCCTGCTACATTATCATAAAGAAGGTACTTCCACAGCCTAGGAGAACAATCAGGGCTGCAATGGCAAAGCAATGACAGCAATAATCATAACCTCTCAAATGTGGGTATTTTCGGCCATTGTTTGTGTTATTATTGTGTAGTGCAATCAGTGGCATCGACTTAACATATAGGCATTTTTCTATGTATTTCTGAAAGAATGGACAGCCTCCACTTACAGCAGTAAGCCTTTTGTTAGTGTATAATTTTAATCTATAGATAAGACCATATGCGTTGTGACAAAATACTGAATCACAACGACCACAGCTCGCCTATTTAGTCAGAATGACAAACACTTCCAGCTGTGGACTACATTTTTTTTGTCAATACAGCAGCACTGCATGAGAGCCCTTCCTCAGTCAGAGGACACAAACTGCATTGGGAAATCTGTTTGTGTGTAGTTGTGACAAAAAGCAGGGCCTGTACACTACCTGCTGCTTCCTACCTACTGAGCTGTGGTGGTGCATAGTATAGATGTTTGGACAGGACTTGACACAAGGTTTGAGTGAATAAGCAGCATCAAGAGAGCGCTGATGCACCGTCGACTTCCTGGCTAACCGCAACATGATGTCAGCGCTGAGAGAGGAAGGAGGGCGCTAACCTGACGCGGGAGTTGAGCCGGAGCGAAAAATAGGCTTTCTGAGCTGCTGTCTCTCCAGCAGTGAGCCATGGCGTCCACGCACCATGTGAGCACAGCGGCGAGGATGATCTGCAGTGACAAGGCCTAATGCCGCTGACAGCGCCGTGTCACTTTCCACCGCGTCCATGCCACTTGCACAAGGGCCGTGTGACGCGCAGCGCATTGTTTTCTTGCCACCACCAGCAATTTAAAACATCAAGCCACGGTCAGAATAATGCATTGTTTCCCCCCCCTCACCCATCACCAAGGCCTTTGGGAAGTTAAATCAACACAAAATTTATGAGCATGTCAGAGTTGCTCTTTGAAAATAAGCAGCGTGCAGCAAGGGGCCACGAAATAAAACAAATAAATAAATAAAAAATCCTGCATATCAGCCTGCGCCATCCAGGTCCAGGATCATTAGGACAAACTGTGTCTCAACACAGCATAGTTATGCATAACTAAAGATAGTAAAGCCTTCCCGGCTGGAGGTACGGCAGAGTTAGGCTAGGCTTCGACTGATAGCCAGGTCAGGAGTCCTGATTTAATTGGCTTTTTGTTTTTCATCAGTCCCAGCTGAGCTGTTATTTATGAGCGTGGTCTTTCAGAAGTTGCTGGAAGCTAACAAGGTTGACTGGCGGAGGTGGTCTCTCTCTCTCTCTCTCTCACACACACACACACACACACACACACACACACACACACATATGCACATTGAAATTCGTTTTATATTTCCCCCTTTTGTGTTTTTTGATGACACAATGACCCCTAGGACAAGACCCCTACGCGCATTTATGAAAAGAACAGAAAAAATCATTCCCAGCAAGCAATTCTAATAAAACATTTCAAGTGCAAATGTAAACAAAGTGCACAGGGTAGGGCCAGGTCCCATAATGATCCTCACAATACCGCAGGTGACTTGTGTAGCAATACAACTAACAGTAACCACATGGATTTGCAGGCTCAAAGGCAACATAACACAAAATCAGCTATGCTGGGCCACATGCAGACCAAAACAGGAATTCAGACCACATGTCAACGAATGACAAGAATGCCATCGGGGAGCAAGAAAACAAATAATTGACCAGGATCAATGTTAAAGGATGCAGACATGGCGAGTGACATATGACACATGATGACGTTTTAGTGACTCCCATTTCAATGGGCTGACCGCGGCGCAGTGTGAATATTATTGAAGATGAAGTGTGGCTCATTCAGTATTCGCCCCCAATGCTCAGCTGACCTGCTCTTCCTCAAGAGACTGGTTGCCACTCACTTGAGCAGCTGTGTGTGCCTGTGGAATGTTAATTAGCCAGAACGGCTGGTGAATTTCACTGCCCAATGAATAAACCTAGGAAAGGAAATGAGTTTCACTGCATTCTAATGACCGGATTATTCCACCAGTAAACAAACAAATAGGCACCTCATTCACACTACCTTCAGCGGTTATGTTTCGTGTAAGGTAGTGTGGGAATGAAATTTGATTGACTTAATGGAATAAATAATAGAAAATAATTACGAAATTGGATCACAGTTTCAAGGTGTCATCTCTAATGGGTGAACATCTGATAGCTTAGAGGAACTTTCTGTAAGATATCTGCTGGAGAAACCAGGAGAAAAAACACAATTTCTAATTAAATCCTGTCTCCAGAACAAAAAGTAGTGGTACAAATTGGTTTTTACAGTTCATTTCCAAATGACAGTGAAAATCTAATTCCATGCTGGAATAATTTTAGTTCGCCTTCTGTAGCTGCTGGTCAAAAACTAGAAGAAAGTTCAAAACCTATGCCCTCCTTTCACCAAAACCAGCATTCTTACCTGGAACAAAATTGTATTTGTTTTAATAAAAAATGTCATAGTAAAAAACATTAAATGTCAATGTAAAAAACATTTGTCTGTAACATATTTACAGTACACAAATGTGATGCAATATGTTATGATATATAGTTTCTCCCTAAGGTCAGACATATGGCACATCACGTTGAAGGGAAAGGATCCAAAGGAAGTGAAGTTAACACGGTTATCAAAACAGCACAAATAGCAGTATTCCCTTTTACACATAATTCCTCAGAGAAGCAGGATTACAGTATGATAGAAAAGTATATGTGCCTACACTTACACCTTATAGGTTTTAGAAAAAAAGAGCAGAAAAACTAAAAAAAAAAAAAAATGTGTCTGAATCATCTTATGTCTGCCAGCTATTGTCTCATTATATTGCGTGGGCATTTGTCACACCATCTCCAGTGAAGCTGCACTGGATGTGGGTGCCAATAAGATGGTGCACAGTAAGTCTGGGTTGTGGGAGTAATAGTCTTCTACAATCTTCAGCAGTCTTCTGCACCACTGAATAAGCATCTGGGGGTCCTCTGTGGTGCATGTAATGTGTTCGTGTGGCAGTCCATGCTTTTGTTTTTGTTATTGATCCTACTGCTGCAGTGAAATGTTGCCTTTGCGGATCATGAGAACCCATTTTTCATTGTTTTGTGGAGTACAAGGTTAAAAAAGTATTTGAATATCTTGATGCATTATTCATAAATCAGATTTTTATATGAGGTAGCATTATATTAGGTTATATGACTGAGGTATAAAAAAGTACAAAATTGGTGTTAACCATGGGAATCTTTGATTTTGCTCTGCTTTGAACAAGATAAGTGTTGAGTCCTTCAGTTCAGCTGGTGGCCACTTATCTTTTCCTTATCTTTGGAGTTTTTACAAGGGTGAATGCATAGAAGTCATCATACCACATGCTTCATAAAACATTTAGGAAGTAACATCAATGCAGTATGTAAAATGAATATGGAATGCAATATAAAATAAAAGTAAAATATTTTTTTCCGTAAACTTTGCTTCGGGATTGGTGAATCTTTCTTTAACTAATGACATGAGTTAATGATCAAGCACTTATGTAATAACAGTTTAATAAGTAGGCCTATATGAATGTGCCATGTACTCAGGCCAGATAAAGTGCTACTTAGTTCTAATACTGAAACACTGATTATTAGGCTGTAAAGGCAATGAAGCAACTCTCTGGTATCCTGAGTTTAGCAAGGCCAGATGTGTTTTAAATTTCTATTTTGTGCAGCTTAAAAGCCAAGGCAGTATGTGTGGTCTATTTGACAGATGAAATGTTGTGTCACAGACAAAAAGGAGCCTCCACCCCAAGGGCAATGCTGTCTAAGAAGTCAGTGAGCTAAGTGAATGTGGTACAGTCAGAGCCTGCAGCCAGTGTCTGTGATCCAGAGACCTCTCAGAGTTTTGGCAAGTTTAATTTTTCCCCTCTTGCCTTCCTCAAGGCAGTTTCACAAAGTGACCTTGAGAGAATCAGAGGCACACTAACAGGAACACTGAAAAAAATTCAAATTCTTTCACCAACCTCCATCACCTGTCTCTTTCAAGTTCATCCACACAGACTACACACTGACACACGGTCACACACACACACATGCACATACACAGAATGGGCACATTCACACCATTCCACACAAATAGTGTGTGTCTGTATATGTGTGTGTCTGTGTATGAGTGCATGTGTCTGAGTGAGAGAGAGAGAATAAATGAGTGTTAAAGAGAGAGGAATGAGTGTGCATGAGAGAGAAAGAAAGAGAGAGAGAGAGAAATCACAGGTTAGCCTGTGAGGTAGACTTTTATGTAAGAGAGCCCAGGGCATTGCTATGTCATGTTTTGTACTCTCAAACAAAAGTGGAAAAGTAGGAATACAAGCCAGTCCTTTGCAGACACAGAGCAACCCGAAGGCTTTCTTTCTACTTTCAGTGAGTCCATTTGTCTGTTGAGCATAACACCAGACTGTGGACGGGAGTAACTCATGCCAGTTTTGCAACGTGAAAAGTTGGAGGAAGGATAAAAAAAGGAAATGACAGCTGACTTGGGTTTAATTTCCCGTGTCTGGAGTAAAAGACACAATTCCGCCTTGCAATCCTCTCCAAGGTTTGTTTCAGGACAAAGCTACATGATATACAAATAGAATGCATACAAATAGAAAATTATTATATGCACATACAATTATGTAATGACTTAAAAAAAAACAATTGGTTCAAACAGTTTGATTTCTTTAATAAGCAAAGGTCTACTGGATTGCCTATATTCTAATAGTGTTTGAGTAAGACTTTAATTACACATGTCAGGAACATTAATGCCACTTATTTATTTTTAATGATTGTTGTCATTAAGGTTTTTGTAATACAAAGTTGACACTGTTTGGGGTAAAGACATACTTAAGACACATAATAGCCAACCATGAAGAGTCATAAATGTTTGTGATGCATGTTATGTCATGCTTGAGATATGGACGCATTTTCCTTTGTGTTGACACCCTCAAATAGGCTAATGTGTAACCCTGGTTTGTTTCCACTGAACAGGACAGTGAATTAGACACTATTGCATTCTATTGCTTCTTATTCTTTAAATAACATAAAATATACTATTTATCCCCTAGGTCTCTAAAACACTTAAATGCCTTTATTTAATTTTATATGAAAGGAATATGAGAGAGAGAGAGAGAGAGAGAGAGAGAGAGAGAGTTTTGAACATCTCCAGCATCCATCCCAATGGTGTGGCCCAGGCAGCAGTAGATGGTAGGCCAACCCAGAGCAAGCCAACCCATCCAAGGGAGCGTCAGCAGAGGCAGCACACAGCACTCAGAGCCCCTGAACCCCAGCCTCATGTCCGCGCTCTGCTAAGCGGCTTTAGCGCCAGCTTTATGCATTTTCAAAGAGCCAGGCCACACGCCTGTGGATGCAGAGCTGTGGAGTTTGGGTTGGCAGACAGGAGGAGCAGCAAGGGAGGAAGACAGAACACATGGGGGAGAGAGAGAGAGAGAGAGAGAGAGAGAGAGTGAGAGTGTGAATAGGGACGGGGGGAGAGGTGTGGGGGAATCGCACAGCACAGCCTCCAAGAGCTGGGGGGCATCTTCCAAGCCAAAAATTGTGAAATGCTGAGCTCACACTAACACACACACACACACACACACACACACACACACACACACACACACACACACACACACACTATCCTATCCCCAACCCTTGGGCCAAAGCACCCTAGTGTGCATAATTTGATTTCAAATCAGTGTGTTAGCATTCTATGTGCATATGGTAGAAGTAAAGAAGATACAGTCCCCCTCCTTCTTTTTTCTTTCTTTCTCTCTTTCTTTCTGTCTCTCTCTCTCCTTCTCTCGCTCACTCATCATTTCCTCACAGAAATGGAAAAAGAGATAATGTGCACTCAACATCAATTTCTCCTTGCTTTCAGCGTCTTTTATATAAAGCAATAGAGGGTATTACAACGATTCTGTCTTCTTCTTGATGTTTTTCTGTCCCCTAACAAAGGTGACATTCAAAATGGCAAACAGGCACAGAGAGACTTCACAAAGCGATGGTTGTGGAGCCCTGCCTGTTACTTCCCGCCCTTCACAATAAAAGCACAGCCATACTTGTGGGCTAATGGACGACAAAAACAACAGGAAAGGGGAGTGCACTAAATGACAACAGGGCACCACCTCATAAAGCTCAGTTTGAAAACACAAGACACAAACAAACAAACACACACACACACACACACACACACAAAAGTGCAAAGGCACATTATGCACACACACACACACACACAGAGAGAGAGAGAGAGAGAGAGAGAGAGAGAGAGAGAGAGAGAGAGATTGAATGGGGCTAGAAATAAAGAACACGGCCAAATGTCCTGCAGAGAGGTTGACAGTCTGCCATTGCTTTTAATGAAGAAATAAAACAAGAGAGTACATTAGAGTGGGCATCACTCCAATCAGAGGATACCTTTCTCTTGGAAGAAATTACCCTGACATTCCCACAGATTAAACCTACATCATCTTGGCCAGTCCATTTGTCAACCATGGCTGCCATTGCAAATGAAATTTGTGATGATAAATTGATTCGATTTGTATAATTATGACAGCCCCTTGCCATTCAGCTGCAATTAATTCATATCGCATCAACCAAGCATGAAGTCGGCAGCAGCAGCATCTCCACTTCATCCTGCATCTTCCGTTCGGTGTGTTAAATTGGTGGTGCTTTCACTGGTCTTGGGATGAAATCCGATCACTGCGGTATAGCTGTACTGTACTGTATCAGTCTCTGTCAATAAGCTACATGTATAATTATTTATGGTGATGAAAACAATCATGCACATGCAGAGAGGGAAAGAATGTGTGTGTGAACACTCAGGAAAATTAAACCCTTAATAATGAAGTTTGATTAAACACTGTAGCTAATGAATATTTCTGTGCTGGTGGGCAGTGAGTTGTGAAACCGCTCAAACTAATTTGGAAATGTCATTCATGTTTGTACATCCATCCATCTATCTATCTATCTATCTATCTATCTATCTATTTATCTATCTATCTATCTACATTCTAGATATCATACATCTACTGTACATCTCTTACCTCAATTGTTTTAAAAAGAGAGAAGTTCTACCTGTACGATTTGTTGATTTGTTGTTGTAATGTAACCTAGGAATTTGTATGTTATAAAATGTCTGTCAACAAACTATCTACACATTCGAAATATGGCCAAGCTAAGGCTAACCGCCAGTACCTGATGTTGCAGGATTTTGTTTCTAGACCAGCATCAAGTTAGTGCTGAGTTGTCAGCCATTTTCCTATTTTAAGGTTTATTTGTGTAGAATAATGTGAACTGGGTCAGGATTTGCCAATGCTGGTGGAAAAAAGGTGTAGGCCTATTCTGAGAGCCTAGGAGAATGCTAGACTGTAGCTGCAAAGAACTGTGGGAGGAGGAGAACGGGAAACAATGAGCGAAGAAAGACATTTTGAACCCCCTGACTGCCAGTTCTCGTTGGGTGGAAGTGCCTTTAGTCCACACTTATGATGGAGATCAAAGTGCACTATTCCTTAGTTATACCTACACGACTAAGCTAACAGCCCTACAGGGAATGAAGTGTGCAGAAGTCTGAGCACGTACTCAACTGTGGTGATGCTGTCAGTCTTATAACCATGCCAATTAAACCTCTTCTCGGCTCCGTTCTTCATCTATGGCAGTAACACGATGTCTCATTAATCTGTTCTTAATCTATCTCCTGTGCCTTGCATCCCATGAGCTTGAACAGCAGAAAGTATAGGCTACCTTTTCACTTCCCTCCTTACATTTGTTTTAGATCCAGAACTAAACTCTTATGTTTTACCCACACTGTTCTTTTTGTGGCATTGTGGCAGTGAGTTACAACAAACACTACTTCTAAGTACAATAAGGGCTTATTTCTCTCAGAATTAGTGGATCTGTAAACGCCTAATGTAGTGGCTGCTCTGATGTATCAGCTGATGACCTTTTGTATCCACCACAGCTGATGGCAGGGGTGTGTGTGTGTGTGTGTGTGTGTGTGTGTGTTTGTTTGATTGTATGCATGTATGCATGGGCATGCATGTGCATACACTATGCACAATAATGTATGTATGTATAATATGTATGTATGTATTCTGATAGCTACCTCATGACAGTATGTTTGAGAAGCAATGTTACATGTAAACAAACCAAATAGTCTTTGTAGGATGGTTCAAAAATGCTTCAGTTATGTGAAAATAGATATTTCAGATTTTTTTTAAGATCAGATGTTAGATATAAGTATTCTTCTCTCTGCCCAGCAACGCAGAGCGGCAGTACCTGTAACTAGTATGGCACAAAAATATAGAGTAAAATGTGGTCAATGTGTGGGGATGTGCGGATTTTGAGAGATAAATCTTGATTTGACAAAAAATATGTTTGCATGCTTTGTGCGTATGTGTGTGTGTGTGTGTGTTTTGTAAATACAGATCCATTGGGTGAAAAATTTAAGCTGCCTTCACCCTTTTCATTTCTCTTTTCCTTCTGTTCACCAAACTGCTTATCTAATTTAGGCTGGGTTGCACTGGAGTCAAGTAATAGTAAGAGTTTATCCTTGATTTTTCTTGATCTTATGTCATTATCAATTTTGTGCTTGCACTACTCAAATACTGAAATACAGTTGTAATCTATATCAAACTGCAATTTGAATGTTAATATAAAGTAAAAACAAATCCAGCCAAACTAGTTGTGAAGGTTTTGTAACTGAACTCTTCAAATGAACTCTGAAAACTGATCTTAATTTTTTCCCTCAAATGAAACTTTCAGTAGATTAACTCTTTTGTTTTCCATGAGTCATTGTGTCAGTTTGTGTTTCATAACACATGCTCTGACATACTGTGTAATATCCTGTTGGTATAATTGGTAGAATGATTAAGATATGTGGGCATCTGTGTTGGTCTGTGTATGCATGAGCATTTGCATGTGTGAGGTGGTGAATGTATGAATTCTGTATGTGTGATGATCTTAGTGCATGACTATATCCCTCTGGCATTTCTCTCATTCTCTCTCTCTCTCTCTCTCTCTCTCTCCCTCTCTCTCTCTCTCTCTCTCTCTCTCTTTCTCTCTATCTTCTTCTTCTTCTCTCTCCTCTAGTTGTTGTGGTCTGACTAAGCCTAAGCCTAGCGAAGCGACAATGGTGGGAGTGTGTTGGCTGGCTCACGCTGTTGATTCATCTCCAGGTGTTTGAAGCCGAGTGGTGGAGGCATCCCACTGGCAGCTCCCATGTGCTCAGCGGGGGCCTCCCATCTCCCCCGAGGGCCCCCTGCATCAAACCTGGCCAACCCGTCAAAGTCCTCGTTTCCCCACATCCTGCCTCTTTAGAAGGCCATACTAGTTTAGCATGAACGTAGGCACGCTACTCTCCCGTTTCAGTGCAGTTCCCCTTCCATTGACAATCATTCTAAACACCACCCAGCTGTTCCTAACATAAATCAAACAAAAGCCCTGACAGGAAAGCAACAGCAAACCGAGATATAAATTTTGCTCCAAGTACAACTGCTTGAACATGATGTGCTCGCCACCTGTATAAAAATGTTCAACAGTTTTGAACAAATTGAACAGTGATATCGGTTGTGTATAAAAGTTACAACGTGATGTTCTGCATGCAACACAGTGATTGTTCTCACAACACCTGTGGACAGTTATCACAGAAATCAAATGAATGAGCTTCAATAGGATGTGTCCAGCAATGGGGTGATTTCAGTGAGATTAAACTGTTAAATCTGTTACTTTAATGTTCAGAATAAACATTTTAAGGGATATATAAATGTTCTTTAATTAATTCCCTTAGAATTTAGTAATAATTTAATCATTGTTTTCAGATGCACAAACAGTTTCTCACTTAGCAACCAGAGTTGCTATGAACTGAAATGCCATCACCAGTTTTTATTATTTATAATTCTAACATACCTCCAGGGCTCAGTGTGCTATCCACATAATGTCTGAAACTGCTAAATCTTCCAGTTTTCCTTTCTACTTCTACTTCTGTTTTTTTTCCGGTTTCTGACAGCTTGTGTATAGACTATAATATTATTTAGTATAGTATGGTTGACACTATACACCACATCCCAAGGGCATATAATAAGATTATGATATAACCAATATCATTTTTGCCACATACATTAGAATACGTTACTCATTACTGTTAGCTACAGTATGGTAACTACCAGAATGTACAGACAATTGTATAGTCACACAGGTATTGTACACACTTCATGGCCACTCTCTACAAAATGAAACTTATTTAATCTAATTATCATTTGCGCAAGTCATACCAACTGTGATTGTTGGTCCACAGATTCGAATAGATTACTTTTTTATTACCAAACCCACTTGCACTCATTTCCACATAGTACTACAGTTCTCTACAGTGAGTATGAACAGTGGCAGTATAGGATATTGCTTGTTAATAGTACATTTTTTTGTTGTCAGTGCTATCAACAGTATAATGTTAATTTCTTTACATTTGTTACAGTCCTGATTTTTTTTTATCTGACTTCGCTAAATAATATGGCCATATAGGTATTATCAAATTCAGGCAGTGCTAATGTTATGTAGGTCTCGCAAGTAGGCTAATGTTACTCGACCATCTGTCATTGTGGGATTTTGCCTGGCAAGATCCAATGTTTTGTAAATAAGTAGTAATCTCGACTATATTGTCTGAATGTGTATACTAAATGGACTGTGTTGAGTGTGTTGTGCTGGATTTGGGAACAAATCCCATTAAAATGAATAAAAATGCACACATGCAAATTATTTCTAAGCAGATGTCACATATACCATTATGCCAGATAAAATGAAATGCTCCAAAAGGTCGCTCCACATCAATTTAATCAGAGGTTTTCATATTCCCTCTGGTAAAATGATTCTATCACAAAAGAAAGGAAATACGATCCTGAAGTGATGATGGACTGGAATATTGCACGTGTTCTGTGATATGACAATATGTTCCTTTTAAAATAAAACAAGGTTCTGAACCACCTATTTCTGTACTTGCCAAAGTATCTCTGTCTGGCGTGCACCTTTCTGAGTCAAGGATTTTTAGTGTTAGGAACAAATGTAGGCTATTGAAATAGTTGATCTTACTGCTAATTGATATGTAAACAACCAAAAGATGATTAAGCCAAATCCATCTGTTAAAATAAAATTATTCTGATGGTCTTTGTCTGCAAGTGCAAAGAATCAAAATGCTACAGCAAAATGCTACCAAGGCTGGTCCTTCAAGGTTCCTGACCAACTGTAGTCATTACTCTGGTATTGGTATGTGAATCTGGGGGTCTGGAGTGAGTACTGTATGTCTCTGTGTGGTAAGCAGGGGCAGTCTTAACATTGGCCCCTGGCCGCCATATGCAGCCCTAATCAGATTATGGGACAGAGGGGTGAGCCGATACAGAACCAACAACACGCTGGACTGATCCCAACCTCAGGAGAATCAATACCTGGGGTGGAGCCCATGTCATCCTCCACACAACTTTCAAAGGAGGAAGATAAGCAGGTTGAGTTTTTAAGGACTCTAAAATTGATCATCGCATGCCTCTGAAGATTTATGTTATGTGTTTGTATTTATGTGTTTTACAGAATTTACAATGCATTTTATGGGCCACCCCGATAATGTAGTCTACAAATTTTAAAATAGCCTACAAACAATCATTAGACCTTCTTTCAGGGTTTAGTAAAATTGGGAATGATGACGTCATGAACAAATAGCTTTATGTGATTGTAGATGATTTCTAAGTGCAAAATATTAATACAACTTAGCATTGTGAAAATATGAATATATTAAAATATATTAAATTCCAGATGTAACATTCATACTATTATTTTTTTTAGCTTATGGAGGCCCCAGAAATTGGTTTAGATGACATGGAATGACCCCATATTAATTTGAATCTTGGGAAATGCTTCAACTATCTCCTTTCCACAAGCTAGAAAAACTGGCAGCGAAACAACTCCCATTAGCATGTTACAGAAGGGAAGCTAAATCAATCATTTCTTTTAATGTTTTCATTCGTTTCATTTTCAGTCAAATTGTGGTTGAATACTTCCCAGAAACGAGGAGAGAGGCCTCAAGTTGCTTACTTTGCTTCCTCAAGGTAATTCAGATGAATCCATCTTTTCTATTGTGTCTCTAGGGGCCACAGTCGCTACAAGTGCAGAGGCGGTTTTAACTCATACAAAAAACTGCATTGATTGAAAAGTATTCCTTCAGACAAGCCCTCTGCTGCATTTATCACTTTTTTTTTACTGAACATTTATAATGCTTTCAGAGCCTTGGAGATTTTACTGTGGTGTAATAGTGCCACAGATTGTAGATTTGCTGTTTTCTGCCTACACAGCCTAGTGACATGCAGGATGTACAGTAGCATGAGTTTGAGACTTTTAAATCTTTTGTGTGAACTATTAAACTATTAAATAAATGACATTACATTTGCTTGTGTTTATATTATATTTGTGTTTATGTATATGTATTGTGCATATCTTTACATGATTTTTATCTAACACAGAGGCACAAAAGCACAACCCTCTCTTCTGTACTTTTAAGGATATTTAAGATCATGAGAAGATATTATAGAATGTTACAAAAGTGTTTTGAGTTTACCAATCATAGGTTTACCATTTTCATGAGAGGTCATGCTTTTAAACAAGTTTTGGAGGGCAAATGTTTTGGTGTTTTTGGGCTGTGAAAGGTTTTGGTTGTAACTGTGTGTGTGTGTGTGTGTGTGTGTGTGTGTGTGTGTGTGTGTGTGT
>JAGFZM010000029.1:864548-878956 GCA_017657215.1 Limnothrissa miodon
AGAGAGGAAAAGAAAATGAGCATGAGGGAGAAGAGAGGGAATATGAGTGAAAAAAAGAAGAGTGATAATAAAAGTGAGGGGGAGAAAGAAAGAGAAAGAAAGACCTAGATATTCTCATCTATCCCTGTTTCCCATACACACACACACATGCAAAAAAACCCTCTCTGTCTTTCTCACACGCACCCTCATTCTATTTGTCATGGCCGTGACACACTCCACATCAACCGCAAAAGAAGGAACAGACTTGCTAATAGGACAGCAAAAGAGAGAAAGACGGCGATAGAGGGCATATTGTGCTCACAGGCTCATTAAAGCTTATCATGATAAAAATGCAAGTGTACTGATGCATGTTAAATCAAACACACACACACACACACACACACACACACAGATACAGACCCACACATACACACACACACACACAAACACACACACACAAACACACACAAACACACACACACACAGATACACACACACACACACACACACAGACTGCTGACAAGCACACTACCTCATGCTGTGCTCTGTGCACTGCTCTTTGAGGTAGCCTACAATTACAAACTCTCTGATGCAAGCCAAGCATCAACTGTGACTGTGACAAATGTGGTGTCACTGTTTTTGTGGCACCACAAAAACACCAAGCTGTCTCGACAGTCCCACATCACGACAACATCTTCAGACTGGAAAGTTCTCTGCAGCAACACACGGAGTGTTTGCTATTTTGTTCCAACCTCAGTACGCAAAAATAGTACCAACACCTACATGTATATATCTGCTCTCGCAGTGAAAACTGAAAAAAGGGGGGAAACAGACAAAGAAGGCATGGAACAGGACCAAGGAAACAGCGAGGAAGATAGATGCTTGCGTTCTGTGCATCGAGCAGTTAAGATCTTAAATGCCATTAGAGCTTTGAGTATTGTATCCATCCACCCAATTAGTCGACCCTCCAGAGTGCCGATTCTGCCCGGTGGCCTTCCCCGGCACCAAATGGAGCAAACGTTGTCTTGGAGGGGCTGGGACGGGGAAGATAAACACATGCAGGGGGAGCAGACAGTGCGAGGACAAAGCCGCGGTATCTATCAGACATTGAGAGCTCCATAGTTTTTCATTTGCCCTAATTGAGCAAGCTAGGTGAAGAAAAAGACTATGAGACCATGGCCAATCTATTAGTCACTGCCTGCATCTCTCTCTCTCTCTCTCCCTCTCTCTCTCTCTCTCTCCACTCTCATACATAATGTCATGATTTCCGAGTGCTCCTGAACTATATCTTCGTTGGCAGAGATGGCAATTTTTGGCTTGCTGACAAAAAGGAGAGGAGAGATGCCTGTTTTATCTCCAACTCATTAAACCTATCGCAGGGCATCAGAAAGCCTGACAAAGTAGCATCCATTTTAATCAGAGCCTGCAATATTGAGACATCAGTTCAATCCATGTCACCTCCAGTGATAGCATGGGATTTGATTTGCCTCTTTCCTCAAGTCACACTTTGGAATGAATAATGAATGTAATTGACATGCTTCAATCGGATCTGTGCATATATTTCACTGGAAAATGTGGGTTAATTTTATGTTTACACCACAAAATTGCATGAAAATGACATTGTCAGAGATACTGTGTGTTGTGTTTTTATTTTACAAGTTTTCTGGAAGCTGTACTGAGTCCAAGGTCACACCCTTGTCAGTGATGGATGACTTTGCTATCGGAAGCTTATTGTCAAACACAATTTGCAGCGGATGTGAAGGTCCTCAAATTTCCCAAAAATGTCTTCTATGATGTATTATGGGACTGCTTTCGCCTAAGCAAACTTGAGAAGAACCTTCAAAGTATTTGGCGTCTTTCACCAATGAATCTGATATCACTGACGAGGGCCTCTGCTGCATCAATCTGCGCCATCCTCCGAGCCCTGACTTAACTTGTATCCTGTTGTGTTCTCATAAACAATGTGTTGCTAAATCTCTTTTTTTTACATGATACTCCTATATAATTCTTTACATATATTGCACATGTTGCATCTACTGTAGACATGTTATTTCGAGACAAAGATAACCATAAGTAATCTGTCTGTCTTGGACAGTAACCCTAAAATGCTGAGGGTAGAAACAAGAGAGAAATCCTCTCTCATCGCACTGTGCTGACAATTTTCAGTTCAGAGCTAACAGAGTCTGATTGTCATATTGCATTGCTGAGATAGCAGTGACACAATCACCTGATCAGCAAAGCAATCACTGGGGTATCAGGCAACCAAGACCTCACGGCCACCCTCATTACCAATTCAGCATTACAGCCACACTGCAATATTCATGGGTGGTGGTGGGGTGGAGGGGGATCGATGGGCGAGCTAGTGAATTGCGGGTGATTTCATGCTAATCCAGGACCATTTCCACTGCTGGGCGCGTCTCCCTAATTAAAACCGGAGATGTGTTTCTCTCCCTGTCCCGTCTGTCTGGCGTCCGTGTCCTGCTGTGCCGATGGAGCCACGGGAGAAAAGGCGCTGAAGCCAATTACATTAGCATCAATTTACTAGCATGGCACTGGACAACTATGAGTCACCTCCACGCATCAGACCAATAATTCACTAAAAACAACGATTTTGCCCACAACTGTCACCTGTGCCTTGTGTGTGTGTGTGTGTGTGTGTGTTTGTATGTTTGTGATGTTGCCTGACTTTGTGAATGAATGATTGCATGTGTGCTCATGTACTGCTTTAATTTGGTGCATTTTTCCTTTTTTTCTTTCTCTACACTGGCACTGAGGAAGAGTAATGGTAATGCACTGTCATATTATACAGATTGCTTGGGCTGCCTGCACACACACACACACACACACACACACACACACATACTTGCATATACAACACACAGTGACATACTGTATACACACACACATACATACATGCATAAAGACATTCATCCATACATACATGGAATGTGCATGCAAGAGGAAGCGAGTGAGCAAGCGAGCGAGAGGTTTTGTGACCCCCCTCTGGCTATGAAGCAAGGGAAGATGAATCACATCAGCCCCCCATGTCCCAGGAACCGTGGCATCAAGGAATCGGCAGGGGAGGACTAAAATATCAAGTCGGACCTTTTTAGTGTCTTTCCCACACAGTGGGCATGTGCCTTATATGTTGTCTGCCACCTGCCCCTCCGCCCGTATGCCCCCCTGCTGTGTAAATGCCAGGAGAGGGAGATTGCCAGGATCTCTGTCTTTTCATTTCTGCTGCTGTGCAGGATGGGCCAAGTGCGGCTTTTATATTAGAGGTGGCCTCCGTTTCTCAGCTTGCCGGAGCCCATGCTGGTTTCACAGGGGGCGTCTGGAGGTTAGGGACCCTCCAAGCTGCCAGTGGCCGCCGACGGAAGCTCCAATGGCACCACACCCAAACCCCCTAAAGAGGGTGCCAAGAGATCCAATGGCCATCTGGAGACGTCCACAGCACGCAGACGTCTGCTGGGAGATGGGACACTGAGACGCTAAGTGACAGGCCTGTCCAACTTGAGGAAGTCACGGGGTCTATCTCAACTCCTTTGCTTCACAGTGTTTAAATGTCACACTTCTAACTTTAAATGTCTCTCTTCAAACACCACTGTTTGCGACAGCATTAGCTTTTCAAACACGAATGAAGATTTCTGAGAACAGACATACAGACAGTTTGGTGGCAACCAACAGACAGACGGTTCAGTTTGGTGCGCTCCAGTGTTGTTGTGGTTTATGGACTGCACTGAAAGTGACTTATTCTAACTGTCAAGAATGACAGCGCTTCATCATCAGATCATAAAACTCAAATAGCAACAGAATAAATTAGAGGCAAATTTTTAGTACAATGGCTGTAAAATGACTTCTGGTGATAAAAGTCAAAAGATTATATTCTATTATTTTATATTTTATTATATTTTTGGTTACTGACTGAGTTGAATATATCATTCAAGAAGATACTACATTGTATATAAAGGATAAGAAAAGCCAAAAAATCCTGCTGAACCAATATGTTTGTTACATTCGACTGTAAACTGCATAGTCCAGTGCTTGAACCTACGAGTCAGTAGCACTACAGACTGAGAGTGAGCGAAACCTCTAGGATGCCAGTTCCACTCACTCTACTAGGCTTTTGGGAGTTCTTCCCGCACAGCTAAACTGGCTTCCGCTACATTTCCATAGCCTGGAAGTGAGATTGTTACGGTTTGTTACAAACAGCAGGTGCTCTTCATGAACGAAATAAACAGAATATTTTCAGGAGCGCTAGTCGATCTAGGAGCAACCTTTTTAGCAGGAATATAAATGGATGCTATCAGTTTACTGAGAGCTCAACGGAGAGTGTTAGCCATGGGCTCCTGCTTGGCAACACCCACGTGTTTACAGCTGTCAATAAACCACCCAGGCATCCAGGAGATGCAAAGAAGAAAATGTTGTTGGAACATTTCGCCAACGGTATGTATAGTATTATACTTCACATACCTTCCTACTGTTTATAGGTATTTGTCAGAAAAATCAATATGGCTATAGATCCATTCGTTTAAATGCAGAATCCTACATTCATATTAACAGCCTCCCACAAACACACACGCAAACACATACACACATACACACACACCCACAGGAAGAATATGTGAAGAAAATTCACCGAGCAGAAAGGTTAGTGAAACTTGCCTCCTCATTAAATTGTCTGTTTGTTTGTTGTGTTATGTGTGTTTACATTAGTGTCAGGCCCACTGCAACAGTGGAAGTAGGTCTGATATGCTCAGAGCAAAGACAAAAGCTCCCCACTGGCTGTCTGTCTGTCTGTGTGTCTATCTGTCTGTGCGCTGGCTTACTCGGCCTGCTTGCCTGAGTGGAAGCTTTGGCCTTAGTCTCTGGGGGCTAAGCGGTGCAGCTTGTTTGACCTTTGTAATATCATCGCGTTGGTTTAAGCGGCTGCCAGGCATAAAGTCACAGACATGCGTTAGCATGGGAAATAAAAAAATAATATCACACACACACACACACACACACACACACACAGAGTTTACTTGCCCACCAGACCACAGGGGACAGAAAGGGGAAATGACTACCCTGCATGCTGTTATCTGCAGGACATTTCTGCCATTTACAGATGCTTGAGCTAACAGTATGCACGCACATGCACACACACACACACCTACTCAAACACACAGACACACACTCACAGACTCAAGAATAGTCTACAAGAATATGCACACATTATCACACACTCTAAGTCATACACACACGCATGCACACTTACACACACACTTACTGTACACCCATACATGCACCTACACCCCCACCCCAATACACAGACACACACACAGCTATATGAATGTGTGCACAAAGCAAGTGTACACACACACAGACACACACACACACACACACAGACACACACACCTTCCTTCTCTGACTAATATTATGGGATTACTCTTTGCTACTTCGAGCTATTTGCTTAGAGCACTGACCTGAACAGGGGGTGTAAGAAGCTCCATTTTGAGAGGCATCACCTTTGGGCAAGCTTTAATTGAAATTATAGCATGCTGATGCTTAACACCAAGCATGGGAGACTTGCTGACTGAACTAAAGTCAGCTGTTGCCCTGCATGCTATGCGTTTACTATAGTATCAGCCAAAGACTATGAATAATGTAAAACTCTAGCCTGTGTCTGTGGGTGTTTGTATGTGTGTGTGTGTGTGTGTAGGGGAGACTGTGTGTCCTCTGTGATGCAAGATCATCACACCAGCATGACTTATAGTTCGCATGCATGTATGATTCATTATGTTCATGCTTAGCGATGGAGCCACAAAATGTGTATTTTGTGATGGTGAATCAAACAACCTTTTTTATTACCATACGATCATAACATATAGTGTCCTTTGCCCAATTAGGTAGTGCAAGTCAGTTTACAGCAACATTTCAAAATCTTTAAAAAAAAAATCTTTACATTTCAAAATCTCTGAAAATGTAACTCGCCATAAAATGAAAATATATGTCCCTCTGTAAATGAAATGTGTAATTCTGCCATGATGATGAACTAGGAAAATACTTTATTTTATTAACCCGCAGAACCAATCACTTGGTAAATTATGGAATCATTTATAAAGTAACAGATGTTTGTGTGCTGTGTAGCAGTTTCATAAATTAGATTAAATTCACCTCAGTTATTTTTGAAACTTTTGAAATAACATCAGGAAAAATAGACTAATTTATTCAAACATGTTGAAGTTATTCCATGAAAAAACAAAAGCTAATCCATTCCTAAAATAGCCGCTTGTGTGGATGTTTATCTTGTGCTTAGTGTAATGACAGTCATTAGCATTAGGGACTTTGTGCATAAAATGCTTTATGCATGGAAGAGATTGAAGATATAGAAAACAGCAACATCATCAGATGACATAAGTCATGATTTATTCATTTTTCAGATATTTTTTCTCTCTCGTTGCACTAGCAAAGAGAACTAAGACATCAAATTCAAAATGCAGCAAGAACTGTTTCACAAAAGGCCAGATTAATTTCCATGAGGACAGAGTGAAATTAATTTCATGATGATCTCATTATCGTCAGCTGAATAATATCTTTGCAGACCATTTTTTTAGCATCCTTTATTCACTGTCTTCATTGCTATTTGATTTAAATACATTGGTTATACACCTGTGAGCACTTCTAATAGGTGTAGAATTTAAAGAGGCCTCTGTCAAGAAATGGCTCCATTTCTTTTCCACGCCGGTTGCCTTGTGTGTTCCTTTTTATGTCATAAGAATCTCCTGATCCAGATCCAGAACATTTTTATAGAATCATTTGTATTTTAACCATCCAAAGCAGTGTGACACAGCAACAAGAAAGTATTTTCCATAAACCTTGAGGAAGTAATAATCTCACAATCTCAAACTCCCTCCCAGGGATGCTTTGAGAAAGAAAGAAGAAATCATTTTACCCCAGAATCCTGTTTGCCTTTCATTTTAAAGACTACCCAAAACAGCTGCTGTGTGTGTTTGCTGGACCCGCTCTCTAATCTGGGAAAGATCACATGACCTCAGATGCCTAGAGACGTTTGCATGTTATCAGGTGGTGCTATTGATTTATGTGTCAGAGGTGAAAGCCGCAGATCATTAGATATGGTGTAGATGTTCGACTTTCCAAAGTCTTGGTAATCCATCTCGTTTATCCATTGGTAAGTTATTTGATGCATTTGGCTTTTCAAGATTTCCCTTTTGTTTCCTTGAGGATCACACTTCCTTATTTAGGCTTTATTTGCATTCAGAACAAACACGCTCTTATCTTAGTTTCCTTTTGGATACTTTGTTAGAATAAGTGGACATTCAATAGCTTAAATGAGAACCTGCTGTTTGAAATCACTGTGTACTGTTTGTAAGAACAACAATATTTTGGAAACACCTTACTATACGGGTTAGTACATAACACATTCATAACAGCTGTCATAAATTGCATACAAAGTACCATGACATGACGCAACATTTATACCCAACCTTTCATGTGGAAGACCGAATGACTTGTCAAAATCAAAGCAGCATTGCCTGATCATGTCACATCTGTGTCCATTGCGGTATGTCCAACACCAAGTTTTGTCATCAAGACATAACATGGGCTAGAAAAAAAAATCTTTTTGTTTTATAATATAACCTTTGCAGGTGATTCCCATCTTTTGCTAACTTGCCTACACTTAAATGCTTATGTCTAACTGTTCAGGGTCCCTACTAAATACAAATACAAATACTAAATGCAGTCTACCTAAATCGCTTCTGTTCAACACATCTAAAAATAGGACCAAATAATTACATAAAATTATGAAAATATTATTTGCTTGCTCATGTTTTATCTAAATTACCCATTCAGACTTTTATTTTGACAAGTTATGGTAATTCTGTCTTCCACATTTACAGTTTGAACGGCTGGGTATGAATGTTGTTTCATGTGTTATGAATTGGTCATGAATGCTTCAAGCGCAGTTCCTGACAACGGTTATGAATGTGTTATGTACTAACCCATACAGTAAAGTGTTACCAATATTTCTATGCAGATTATTGGAACTGCAGGTAAAGCTGAGGTAAAACTAAAATTAAAATTTACCCCATTATTTAGCTTTGGTTGAAATTTCATGTTTGTCCATGTCGCACCAATTTTTTTGGTTGAAAATTGCGGGAGGCTTCCTTAAAGGTCATGAATCAATTCTTTTCACGTATTTGTTGTGCAGTTTCCCACAGAGAATCAGAATGCATAGCACATTTCTGACCGAATGAAAAATCACTACATATTGACTGCGTGGTTGGGATAATTCACTTCCTATTTGCATTGCACTGATGTCAATCCCTCCAACACTGCCTTCCTGTCATGTCACTGCATTACACAACCAAACATGGCAGACAAATAAAATAACAATACCAAAACACAAGGGAAGAGGGAGGAACGACATAAAAAAAAAACAATTAAATATGCACATATCCTTGCTTGTGTGTCACACTTTTTGTCATAATTGTTACGGATTGATTAATTATGAATCCATAGAAGTATCTTCTATGTGGCTAATGGCTCTGGTGGTGTCTATCAGACACACAAACAAACACACACACACACACACATACAGTACACACACACACACACACACACACTCATCTCTCTTCCTTGGGCTGTTAGTACTTCTCCAGCCTGAGATCAATTAGACCTGTGTGTCTCACCGGCGGCTGGCTGGGGGCTAATTAATTGTGCTGTCACTGCGGTGTGATCCAGCAGCAACAGCTGTGACCGCTGAAGACTGGGCCAACCCACGGAGGCACATTTCAGCTCCACGCCGCACCGCTCCGCTCGGCCTAGCCACCAAGTCAAGGCAGAGCAGATCTGCCAGGAATTCCCGCCACTCAACACGTGGCAGAGAAGCCGACACCTGCAAGACCTCAGCTGAGTAGGGGGACATCAATCACTTGCCACACAGAGCTGAGTTCCCTCCTTTGTTCTGGCACATGCCACTGCAGCGAGGGCCAGACTACATGTAGGTGTGGAAACTGTGGAGAACTGGGGAGGCATTTGTGTGAATGTCATGATTCGAGCATGGCTCACAATCAAATGATTCATTTCATTCTCAATTATTGTGTTTTGGGCAATTTTCAAAGGAAAAAAAAAATTGAAATTGAACTACTTGACTGGTCTTTGAATATCATGGCAAAAGGTTGTACAAAGCCATACGTCATTGCCTGTGCAATGACAAATGGTGCTGTTAATTTGCCAAAACTAATTAAGTCATGCTAATTATGCAGTTTTGGGAATATAAAGACTCTAGAAATGGAAACAGCTTACACAGCGCACATGTGCTTTTCAAAAAGCCATTTCAAAATTCTGACTATACACAAAAAGGTTAGGCCCTTGATTAATTGTCAGTAATAAAGAAAAACATTTATTCTTTATTACACAGATTTTTTCTTGGTCAACCAGGGGAAATATGTGGTGAACTATTGAACTGCAATTAGTTTACTTTTAATTGCAACAACAATCATTTTAAACATAACACATCATTTGCAGTATAAAACACATGGAAATGTTTTAAGAGAGCAATGAATGCGTCCACTTTAAGGACTAATCACAAGCATTGCGCTGTTAGGAGAGCTATTAGATGTGCAACATCTCTTATTCTCTCATATTGTATTTAAAAAGATTGAGGTCTCTAACACAGCCTCCATGGATTTAGCGTCTCTCTTGGGAAAGCGGCATTGAAAAAGGCAAGTATAACATGTTGCTTATAATTACTGTAGGCCATTAGGAGGGGAGCGAATGTGCCCGGAGGGATTTCAGCAGCTAGTCTCCTGTAGACTTTGGAACAGGAGAAGAATGGCAGTGAAGAGGGGGAAAAAAAAGAATCAATGGGAAGTTTCTAATCCGGGGCCCGTTGAGAATCGCATGGTTGGGAACTTCCTGTGTGTTTTGATACGAATGTGGGCCGATTGGGTAATGCATCTTTCGTTTTCACAGCACTCTGGTTGTCCCTCACTGTCACACAGTCAAAAGTGACTGATCGCCTTCCAGCTTCTCAAAATAAGAACTAGGCCATCTCTCATTTTTTCTTTCTTCTTTCTTTCTCCCTTTACTTACCATTTTTCTTTGCAGCTGTTTACTGGGGTGAAACTGTCACATTGTAGAGAAGTCTAACCGGCTGTATAATGCACGAGGGAACATTCTGCATGGGTGGGAATGAATATAAAACCTTAGTTGGTATCCTGATGATATGTTTTATCAGAGCAAACAAATCACAGAGGTAGTCTTTCACTACGGTAAAAAAATAAACTTTTCCTGCGAAGCACTTGCGTTTGTCAAAATACTGATGCAAACTTACAGATGACATGACAACTGAGGAAACAAAAGAGACAAAAAAATAAATTTAAAGAACTAACCACAAAACAGAGATGCTAAAGAGATCCACGGCCATTGCTTTATCACTAATGTCAAAAAGACCACTTTCACTCAACAAATACAACAGCTTAACATGTTATAGGCCTAACTAAATTAATTGCAAATTATTTTATTTTAGAGAAGATAGCTGTCTTTTGACTATACATGTAAATCTTATCATAATAGCCGTACCATCAACTACCATTTTCAATGACTTCAGACTGCACACTGACTATAGTGTTATTTGCTCCCAACTGAAAATGCCATGGCATTAGTCTTAAAACAGCTGGCTTAGACCTGCTGGTTTAAAACTGCAGGTTTGCAGCGGCTCAGACACAGTTTACTCTTAATGCAGGCGTTGCAACCCAACAAGCTGTCTACCCTAAGGCTGACTGACTGTTAATCAATCATTCAGTCACACAAGTGCGTAGTCAACAGAGGAGATAAGGACCAAATGAAGCATAGTTTGACAATTCAGCAAAAAGTACCCACCACAGTGGATCAAGAGCCAGGCAGTTATCGTTTTGTAGCGATGTGGAATTTAGCATAATGAGCAATTGTAGCAACAGCAGGTTAGTTGATAAAATTATTTCCATAGCAACTAATACATTAAAATGTTGATAATAAAATAAAATCAAATATTGCTAACTAACTAAAGTGTACATAATATCTATATTAAAATGCACAAATTGGGACAAAAAAAATGGAATGCAGTGGCATCAGCCCAACTAGTGTCCCAGATAGTAGGCAATATTTCAAGCACAAAAGTTGGTTATAGCTGTAACAGCGTATGAAATTAATCTCAAATGATCAACAAGGCAAACCACGTGATCTACACTCCAGTTCTCACTGTGCCCCCATGCTGTGGAGAGCAGCTTTGCTGGAGGGGGCATGAAAGCTCGACTGCTAAATCATTTATCACCAACTGGTCCAGATAAGGGGGGAAATTTAAAATGGAGCTGTTCCTGCAATATTTTTCTAACAACATTCCATCATGTTTGGCTAGTTGAGTGATAATTCTAAGCGCTTTTATTAAATCCCTTTGATGTGGTTGTTACCAAGCTATTAAAACCAGTTAAGCCCATTTTGATAACTGCATGAGTTCAGCAGACTAAGCAAAGGCGAGCTCCATCTAAAATATTGTTGACATAATGTTCTCTTTGTCAGTTTGGACTATATTATTCATGACAGGTGAAGTAGCAATATAGCTAACGTGTTTTTGACAGTTAAGTCAGGACTAGCAATGTTTCTGGGTTACTGTAACTGCTTAAAGGGATAGTTCGGTTTTTGACACATTAAGCCCCTTTCACAGGTTGTCTAAAATGCTATAAAGTAGTTGACATCAAAATTTTGACGATTGCCTCTATCTCGGCTATTTGGGAAATGTAGAATCACCTCTGCCTGCCTTCAAAATGGCTAGCAATGGGCATGTGTTGTTTCTATACTTAAAACACTGGTTTTAAAAAAGTGCTACTCACCAAGTGGTTAGTGGTGCTCAACGATGTTCCAAAACATGTATTGTAGCGAAATAAAGCTTCCGTCATGTTTTATTTGGCACTTTGTTTATATGAAGGAACAAATAGATCCCTATGGGACTTACAAAATGGCAAATAAAACATGACAGAAACTGTATTTTGCTACGATACTTGGGTTGGAACATCAGCAAGCGCCACTAATCACTCCATGAGTAGCACTTTTTTTAAAACCAGTGTTTTAAGGATAGAAACAACACATGCCCATTGCTAGCCATTTTAAAGGCAGGCAGAGGCGATTCTATATTTCCCAAATAGCTGAGACAGGAGCAATCATCAAGATTTTGGTGTCAACCACTTTATTTCATTATAGACAACCGGTGAAAGGGGCTCAATGTGTTAAAAACCGAACTATCCCTTTAAACCAACCAAAAATATCATTAGCCTACTGTATGAAGTTGGGAAAAAAGAAAAGTTGGAAGAAGCAAGTACACAGAAGGGAAGAAATAGCTTAAAAGACTGGTAGTAATGAGCAGGGGCTGAACACAGACGTAAGCAAGCAAGCGAGCAGCTTGCAGCCACTGGCCCATATCAAAGCCTACAGGCTAATGAAAGCGAAGCCAATGGGAGAAACAGACATGTAGCCTATACTAGTTGTGGTTAAAGAGGTGTGTCTAGTGAAGGATTTGGATATGACTCCCTTACTCACCCTGAAGCTAGACTTCACATCCTGCATCATTCAGTTGGTTTGCATGCACTGATAGAAAATCAACTTACTTCATTAGTCCGGCAAAATTAAACCTGTATGAACCTTAGTCAGGATGAAATAACACCAAACTATATTAATCATAATTGTATTACACATTTTGCGAATGCAATTTTCTCTCTGCAGGTAAGCAGGCAGGTAGGTTAAGACTGGCAGCATGGCCAGCGTGTCTCACAAATTAAAACAATCAAAAGTAGAGGCCTATGCAAAATTTACCCACAGTACAGTACAGTATAGTTCTGCAGCATTGGTCACCATTTTTTCTTATATTTATATAGTTTTCAAACCTTTGTGGTAGATTTGGGGTTAAAACGCAGGCATCTTATATTTAGCCACCCATCGTTGCAATGTCATGGAGTCAAACCTAATATAATAATTAAAAAAACACTATATGTGTATATATATTTTTGCCTGTGCTTGTATGCTTGAAATAGTTAAGTCATAACTCTGTTATTGACAGTATCTCGATTATAATGTGCATGTACACTCACTCGCTCACTCGATATGTATTCATTGTGTGCCTTGTAAGCTTGCAACTGTCACAGACTTCCATCTTGAAGTGGCCGGCTTACTGTCCAAAGAAATGACAAAGCTGGCTCAACATGAGACTTACAGCTATGACTAAAACTGAGTAATTTTACTCATCACCCACCTTTGAAGGAGACCGAGCAAGAAAACAAAACATAACATTTTCTGTACGTCATTCATGAAAGAACACGTATTGCTTGCTCTAGAGAGGTTGGGAGGATGAAGGAGCTTCAGCCAAACTGTACTAACCCATCTAGTGCCACTCTGTAAAATGTAACCCTAGTAATGAAATGTAACTAGTTCAGTCTCTTGACCCTTACTGTAGCCAGAGGACAGCAATATTTTTGGTCTCCCTTGAAATACTGTATGTCTGTTTTGACAGAGGTAAGCTAGATTCAACTGCTTCAACGTCTCACTCAAAATAGTGGGCCAATATTACACAAGAACAAGCTGAGAGGTTGTGCAGACTATGCGAGATCTGCACTGCTATATGTCCTACCTGTACATGTACCACGCCCACTCAAGACCTGGCGGATGGGTGGCAAAATATAGATACTGTATGAGAAGAAAACAACAACAGCATCACTCACACAGAATACATTCCGGGTTTGTTTGGACTGTGTGTGTTGAGGTCAGGTTGCAGAGGAACACAATTTGGGTTTGGAGCAGGGGGCTGCTGTAGTAACATGAGAGGAACAATCTCTAGGGCCAAAGCAATGATGGCAGACACGAAACAGCAGGGAAATACTTTTTTCTGTCATTCGGAACTGATTACAATAGGCTACATGAAAATGGTGATTTTCGATGCTTATGGGAGCTCAAACGCTATCAGAGTCAGTGGACGTTATTGAATCCTGCAGTACTCCGTGTGTGCCTCAGTTTCAGAGAAAGCGTTCTCAAGGTTCTCAATCTGTATGCAAAGGGTATAGCTTCCCTTAAGACTGCAATATGCCTGTAGCATATGTCTCTGCACTCTGAATCGGCTTCAGTTCTGTTCTGGCAGATTTTTAGAGTCAAACTCTCACACACAAGCATATGGAAAGGTCTTCTCCCGTCAATCAGAACCGTTCCGTTCCTTGTTGTATGTCTTATTTTTGGATCATTCCCTGTCCTCTCTCTCTCTCTCTCTTTCTATGTCTCAGTGTCACTGTTCTATCTTTGCACAGATTCAATCACAATCACCTGCTGAGTTTAAAGGTTTCTATGTTTGTCTTCCAGTTTTTCTAGTCTACTCTCTCTCTCTCTCTCTCTCTCTCTCTCTCTCTCTC
>JAGFZM010000029.1:878966-893299 GCA_017657215.1 Limnothrissa miodon
CTCTCTCTCTCTCTCTCTCTCTCTCTCTCTCTCTCTCCTCTGTGTGTGTTTATCTGTATGTGTGTGTGTTTTGGCCTGTCAAATATTTCCTGTCAGATGTTTTAAAAATACAAAAGTGCATTTCATGTAAGGCTGACAGGTAAATAAAAGCTTTTTTTCTATTTTCCACTTCTAAATAGTCAAAGGTCAAAAACATAAACAATAAAATTTACCAAACATCTAAAATTTCATAGAGAATAAGTGAAAATGATAACTTCCATTGTTTGTTTCAGTGGTTTAATAGACGGTGATGTTTTCCCTAATTGTATTGCGCAAAAAGCTAATGTATTGTGTAACGGCATGTGAAAAGAATGCTTTGATTCTAAGACTGCTGCAATAGATCTTCTTGCCTTTCAATACTTTTCATAACTTCTCATTTCTCTGTTTGATCTTCCTACATGAACATGGCTTATTGATAAATACCTGGATGAAACCCAGTTGACATATGTGACATTTTCAATTGAAAAGGAAAAACATGAAAGCCTACTTATTGCTACTACTTTACAGCTGTGTGTAAGTTAGGTGAACACTTTGACCACAATAATTTGCATGGAGTCATGTCCCATTTCCTAGGTAAACATGCTTAACTTCAATAATTCCCACTCCAATGTCGAGGACACTTGAGACCAAGAAGTAGTGTGAATAGTAGAGAAATAGGATTGGCCCTGAACACTGAGCATCTAAAATGCAATTAAAATGAAATGCAAGTTCACCAATTTTTCATACTACAGTACTGTATTAATGTACTGCTGGTGAAACTGGATTTTTTTCAGCCCTGAGGAGAGCGGCACATAATAGCCTTCATGAGGTAAAATATTTTGTAAACTGTGATCCTGTATTGCATTCAGTAAGCAGGAAGGGTAAACTATACTCATCCCTATAATCCATTATGTGATTTTATTTTCCTGTTGCCATGCAATAAGCCTAAATAAAATCACCACCAAGTTAGGTTAAATCTTCAAGCGTACTAGGTTTTTTTGTACAGCATAATTTTATGAAAGTAAATGGCAGGGACAAAATGCTCTAAGAAGCACTGGATGGGATTCAGAGCACTGTATTTGAAAGTGATTGTGTTCATTTGCTCTCTGCTGTGGAAAATGAGGAGCTCTTTTGTAATCAGGAACATTGGGACTGGACCAGATTGGTCACAGTTTGTTGGACAGTAGTGAATTTTGGCAGACACGCCATTGTTTGTGCCAAGCATTGGTTTTTAACACTGTGTGAAAGCACAATTGCACGCACACAGTTATACATTCTACAACAATAATGTGTTTGAATGTGTTTTTCTTCTCCTTATATTAATACATTTTGACTCACAGAAAATGTTTTGAGTGAAAGTCATTGTGGCATCTTGGTCACCCAAAAACAAAACAATTCTGTGACACGATAAAATATACACATTGCCCACAGCTAAAAATAAAATCTCACTATACTACAGTACAAGACTGTTGTTGCAGTGAACTGGCTCAGGTCTGCATGTTTGTTCACAACCCTTTCTCTGCCTGTTCATTGATAGGCTGTCATGTGATAGCCTCTGTCCATGCAAAATGTCAATATATATATTGCCTGCCATGGTGGTACACGAGCAAGGAAAAAAACATATTCCAAAATAAACTGCAGCAATCATCAGAACAAAGATGCTAGAGGGGGGGACCACAATTTGTGGAAACGACAGAAGAACTAAACCAAGAAGATATGTGGATGAACCACACGACCCTGCATGGAACGTGTGTGACCTTTCGATTGTGAATCTTAGCACAAGGCAGCTGTAATTTATGTAAAAGAAGAAGACAAGAATAAACCCACATGTGAGTGTTGAGATGATACTCAAAGCGGCATCTGAAAAGCTCTGGGGAAATATCCTGTGTGTCAAGGACTGTCAGTGCCTTTGATGTTAAGTCTTTGTGACCCAAAATGTTAATATATTTCAGTTCTCAAATTCAAAAGAGCACAACATCTACATGTTTTTTTTCCTTTATTAATCAAATAGATTGCCACAACTGTAATTAGGTATCTCCAGCTTGTATTTTGTGATTTGGAGTTTTTGAAGACTACTTGGTATTTCAAAGAAACTAAGGGTGAAGTGCAACTCTGCCACATAATAAAATTGTTTTGATACACTCTGATTGAATTGCATTGAAGTTGTTGCATTTCTGAACAAACCATCATAGCAATGTAGCAGAAAACGTCACGTCAGACAACAGTTCCAGACAACTGATTAAAATGGATGAAAAACAATCTGACAGAACTGTCACTCTGTCAAAACTGTTGCTCCATGTTTATTACATACTAATAAATGCTTTGTGACAGTGGGTTCAACTAACTTACCTCTGACGGATCAAATGCAACATTGTCAAAACTGCTCTTACTGAGGGCCTCCCATTTATATTGTGACAGATTGTTTTTCAGTCCAGCTGTTCCCATATTGTGCTTAGACTGACCTAAAAACAAAACAACTTTTGCTTCTCTGTTATGGCCACTATTTGTCTCCAGTCTCACTGTTTTTTTCAGCAGTCTGAACCACTTAAATTGAACATTATTGGCATGACAGTGTTTAGATTGGGTTTCAGTATCTGAAACCTATTTGTGTTTTTTTGTTTTTTTTTGTAGTCTGATAAGTGTTGTGTTAGTATTACAGACACACACACAAATAAACTCGCTCACAGGTTCTGTTATCCAGTCTGTTGCTCTCTTTTTTCCCCGGCCAGTCTTCTCTTTCACTGTTTCCTTCTGTGTCTTGGTCTCTCTCTCTCTCCCTCTTAATCTCCATGTGAATCATTCTCTAGTTATTTTCCAGATGGCCAGCTTATAGCCTGCCCTTACTCCCGTGCCCGCCGAGATACTGATCACTTTGATGGGTGTCCACAGATCAAACCCACGCAGTTTATTCAAATGGGTCCTTCTCTAGAGAGCTTGGCCACGGATCAATGCACACATCTCCACAGATCACTCATAGCTGCACATAGAGCTGAACACGTGCATGGACTCAGGCACGTCCTCAAGTTCACTTTGAGATGTCCAGACATGCTTAGCAAGCTAACAACACATGCTACAGAGGAGCTGGTGCAATGCAACCACACATAAAAAAAACAATAGTAACACACTAGCATAGTATAGTAGTCTTTTTTTGCTTGTAAATTTGGCAAATTTGGTCTCTGCAATTATCCCAATCATTAATTAGTGGAGTACACACACCACACAGTGGCAAGCACATTAGGTAGAAACACACACCAAGTCGGAGCTGTGGGCTGCCAGCGAAAGCAGCGTCTGGGGAGTAGTGAGAATTTAAGGTGCCTTGCTCAAGGGCACTTTAGTCGTGGTCTACTGGACGAGGATTGAACCTGCAATCATTCAGCTTCAGGCTTGAGGTTTTAACCAGCAGGCCACATAAGCACCTGCAAGATTTGCATAAGCGCAAATAATGTATGCATACACATTTCACTGAAATGTCAAATGGCTGACTACTGTTTTCTCCTCTGAGGTTTTTTTTTTTTTTTTAATCAACAATGAAACTACTGTGAAACAGCCTAAGTCAAGACAAAACAAAGATGAATGAAGTGATTACACAGGCCCTCAACTCAGATGTCCCTTTCTGCTCTGGTGGTTTATGGAAATGTGGTGTGTTATATGCACAAATTAGGAGCAATGCGTACTACTTTATAAGACACAAACACACACACACACACACACACACACACATACACACTCACAGATGCATACACACACACACACACACACACACACACACACCCTATAATAGACTTTGTGTTGCTTCAGGTATACTATTCACCAGGGTCACATTTGCTTTTTTTCGGTACAGCGATGTCATTGAGCTATAATTACCTCTTAACTGTTTCACTAAGCTCTCAGTGGCTCAGACAGGGGTGCATAAGAGCCACGCGTTGGCTGCTTTCAGACTGTGTTTACATTTAAAGCCCCTCATACCTCCTCTGTCCTCCATTACCAGCTACGTCCTCTCCACCCTCTCCTCATTAGTCATCCCTCTCTCCCCCAGTCTAAAGACATCATTTTCAGTCCTTTTAAAGCAAATAAATAATGCTTGTGATCTGAAGCCCCGGCAATCACAACCTCCATCAGCATCTTAAGAACGGTCCTCAAAGGTTGCAGTCTCCCATCATGGCCACCCCTGGGGTCAGCCTTAACCACACCTCTTCAAACACCTTATCTTTTCCAAAGTGCATTTGCAATTTGGCTACCAAAAGAGGCCACCGTGAGTGAGTCTGGAGATTTACGAATTGTCAGTTCTAAGAGGTGACTCCTGAAGTCCTGTGTTCACAGCAGGGAAGGCAAGCTCCCCTACGGACAGGGAAATTACAGAGAAATGGGAGAAAATGGCCACCCTTTGATAGTGGCCGCATCTTTTTTTTCCGCAGCGATGGCTATAAAGTCAATACGATCAATCTCTAATGGCCCCTTCCTCTGTGATGGTCCACTATTTAATCAGAGTAAGAGCTCAAGGTAGGATCCTGCCTTGCCGTGGCCATTAATTCGGCCTCTCTCCCATTCATTTGTTTGTGTTTTTATTGCTCCTACAGTAGGCTGCGCTCATTCATCTGCAGACTGATTGAGCTCTGCTCAATACTAAAGCCGTAATGGGGAGACGATAAATGGCCGGCAGCCTTCTGCTCCGCTGCTCCGGGGGGCCTTCCAGACCAGAAGCCTCCGAGCCATCCGTCCTAATCAAAAGCTCCTCTATTTGGAAACCCTCGCATGCAAACTATCGAGGGCGTGGGCGTGCACACACACACACACACACATACACAGACACAGACACATGTACACACACACACACGCCCCCTAAAGCGCCAGATGATTCTCGTATCAATGACCAGCAGATGGCGCCGGCCATGTCTTCGGGGGAGAGGTGAGCGGGATCCTGCCAATCAGCGCAGGCCAGTCTTTGAGTTTGGCTGCCTGGTGGAAACGGGATCCGGCGTCACGAGGGAGCTGTGGTGTGAGAGAAACTGCACGACTGCAGCTCGCTGACCCTAACTAACACAGTCCCACCACACCATCTGTCATGTTGAGTGACCATACCGTGCACCCTTCACTCCATCCAGGCTTCACAGATCGCCACAGACAAGCATTCAAAATTCACTCTTGTGCCTCAAAGTAATTTGTCAGCAAGAATGAGACCGACTGAATCACAAAACAAATTGAAACGTCGTCAGACCCAACGGCATGTATGGGGTACCAGAGCAGACATGTCCACTCTGATTCTTCACATAATAATGAACAAACTTGCTGCTTCAGAGCATTTTATTACTTCTCCCATGTAAGAGTTGTTTCATTTCTGTAACAGATTATTCATTTTTCATGCATCTTGAAAATAAGGCTCACAACAAAGTTGCATATAATTTCTTGCCTAATAAAGTGTTCACTGAAAAGCACACTCAATTTGTAACTACGGATAGTTGTCCCACTGCACGCGAATGCAAAACTGGCACCTTCGCTAATTGCTCATGGCAACTCAAGTGAATCCAAATCTCTCTCTGTATTCTCTGTTGCACCATCAGGCTTTCTTTCATGCTGAGTTGGAAGGAGATTCACATATGTGACCTGCCATAGAAGATGAGGGGCTCAGCCCACTGCATTCAAGGCCAATGCCAGCCATTGCCACTGTAGACGGGGAGGAAGGTTTATCTGTCCAGTCACCAGTTGGGTCAGCAACTTTTTTTATTAATGAAAAGCAAAATGCCGCAGAGGTATTGACAAGAGTGTTGTCAACCCCTGTGCAAAAAAATCCTTTCAACCTTGTCAAACAGCCAGAGCGGCTCACAGTACCACTTTAATTTTTTTCTTGCTCTCTCTCTCTCTCTGCTGTTCTCCATCTGACTCCCTCTTTCTCTCTTTCCCTTTCCTCACTGTCTCTCTCTCACTCCATCCATCTCATCCCCCCTCCATCTGTCTCCCTCAAACTTTTACACTTGCAAAAATGACAAGGAAGGTCATGAAATCTCCAAAACCGAAAAAAGAAGAATGGCTTAGTTTCAGGGGCCAGATAGATGCGATTTTGTCTATAAAGCAAGGTCACCATGGTGCCATCCAGCTGGCATGGAGAACCACGCTGCTATGATATACCTCAGGGGCAGAGTGCTGATGGCGCAGAATGAGTGACAGGGCAAACTCAGGGCTGCAACTCATGCACCGCTGACAAAAGCCCGGGCTTAATGTAAATGCAGCCCACTGTTACAGCAACTCTCAGGCCATAAACATGAATCTTATGAGGCTACTGGAACCTCTCTCCGGCAACAGGGATTGATGGCTGCTTGCGACACTGCCAAGAAGAAACCCACACAAGCGTGTTGCCTTAGGTGGAATTTTTTTGTGGGGTTATTGGAAGTGGCGTTTCTCCTCTTCAGGAACTTTCAGTCGAGGCTTTATGACTCCTCTTAAGACATGGAAACAAAATAGCTGTTTGTTGTTTGTTTGTTCCCTCAAGGCATGTGCAACAATAGAGAAAAGAAAACACCAAGAAAGGGCAAATAGCAATTTGTCACAGACAAATCCATTTCGAATCATCCCGACAAAAATGAAAGCGGGCAAACAGGCGAATAGCACTAAGTCGTTGTGTACCTCTAATGATTGATGTCTTCCCGTCCAACACACCACGCAAACAGCACTTCGCATTCCGACAGTCTTCAATTATTCCCTGCCATATTTCAGCCGGAATAATCTGTGCTCTCAAGTGTTTCCATGGTGGCTTTAACGCACTGAATTTAAACTGCTAACCTCAGCCTCCATTTTCCAAAACAGAGAATATGAAAGAAAGAGAGAGAGAGAGAGAGAGAGAGAGAGAGAGAAGTAGTTAGGTAGGAGGAGACAGAATGGGAAAAACAGAAGTTTGGGGAGGCTCTCTGATTCTCTTCAACTTTTTTCCCTCCCCAGACGCGTAGCCCGTTCTCTCTCACTCGAGCCGAGTAGATAAGCCAGCTGTCGGCGAGTGCATCTGTGCGTGGTCAGGCAAGAGCGGCACTCTGTATTCAGCCCCCGACGACCTGCCTCTGCTCCCACTCAACTCCGCAGGCCTCCGGCTCTCCACGCCGCTGAGCACACTGGAGTTGGGCTCTCCTCGCGGCTCACCTTGAGCAGATAAGCCCGACGGGGCCTCACTGATGCCTCGCCCCTCCGCCCCTGCCTCAGCCTCAAACCCCCCTCCCCCCGCCCCCCCACCCCCAACAGCACTCCAACGCTCCACTCGCCCCCTCATGCTGCCACTCAGTCACTGTCCTGCTGATATGTTCACCTGCTGCCTGCGCTTGTTCTCCCTCTGTTACCCCCCCCCGCCTCCTTCCTCCCATCCACACTTCCTGTCTCATTCTTCATTCTTCACCTCTCCCCAATGCACACCTCCTCTCTCTGTCTCCCCTCTTCCATCCACTCCTCTCTTTGTCTTCTTCTTCCCCCAATCCACACCTCCTCTCACTGTAACCCCCCCCATCCCCAGCTCTACTCTCCTTCTGTCGTTTCCTTCTTTCCCTTGCCCTGATAATGCTCTCTCAGTCCAGCCTCCCCCCATCCGTTTCTCCACACAGCCTCTCTCTTTCCATCCCCCCCTCCATCCACCTTTAGTGCCCAAAGGGGGCCGGGCAGGGGTTGCAGGGGGACAGCAGTGTGCCACCGGTTCCCTCTGATGAGCCAGGGCCATCTCCAGAAAATGAGGGGCTGGGGGGATTAGCACTTTCCAAAAAGAGAGAGGGAGAGAGAGAGAGAGATAGGGAGAGAGAGAGAAAGGGAGAGAGAGAAGGGGAGAAAGAGAGAGAGAGAGAGAGAGAGAGAAAGGGAGATGGAGGGAGAGAGAGAGAGAAAGAGAGAGAGAGAGAGAGAGAAAGGGAGCCCTCTGCTCTGCTCTGCTGCAGATTGCATCCTGTTAAGTGTGCTGCTGCCCGCCTCACGCGCCGAAATGCCAGTCCACACTCACGTTCCCAATCCCCCAACCATCCGCCAGTGCCAAGAACCTGACTCCAGGATGCTTAGCCGTGGGGGCAGGCATGAAAATGAGCCACGAGTGACTGTGTGTGCGTGTGTGGTGTGTGTGTGTGTGTGTGTGTGTGCATGTGTGTGTGTGTATGATTTTTTGTATGTGTATGTGCATGTGTGTGTGTGTGTGTGTTTTTCTACAATACTGTGTGTGGTGGGTCTCAAGATTCAATATTCAAGATTTCTTTTATTACATCTCATTATACTGTAGGTGTATTAGAGAGTAAAATTCTTTGTGTTTTTTTGTCTCCTCAAAAGATAAATGAATGAAAGGTGTGTATGTGGGTGTGTGTGTGTGTGTGTGGCAGGGGTGGAGTGGTTGTGCGGACGGCTCTCAGTGTGTCTGCGTGTGAGTGCATGAACACAAACACACGTGTGTGCCAGTGTGTGTCCTGGATCTGTGTTTTTCTTGTATGGAATGGGGGAAGGTGAAGGTGTGTTTAAGCCTGACTGACTTTCAGCAGAGGATAGAGTTAAGGTTCAGTAAATCTGCATGTGTGTCCTCTGTGTGTATGCAGAGCAAATCCAAGTCCCATTCCGTGAGCATGTGGATGTTTGTTTGTGTGTGTGCTGTATGTATGCATGTGTATTTGTGTGTGTGTGTGTGTGTGTGTGTGTGTATGCGTGTAAAAGAGAGAGAGAAAGTGTGAATGCACATATTTTGTGTATTTTCTTGAAGTGTGTTGGTGGTGTGTTTACCAAACTATGTTATTATTGTGTTTTGTGGTGGTGCATTTTGGTACTCATTAACATCTATTTAAGCTGGTTTCCAACTGCTTTTGTTTGTGACTTCAAGACTTTTGATTATCATCCTGCAGTTGCCTGGACAACGAAATTATCTAGCAAGGCCACAAAGGTGCAAGGAATATACAAGATATAAAATAATAATAAAAAAAACAGTATATACTGTACACATTGCTTAACGTACAAGAGAAAATAGGGGTCATAGTCAATGTAAAGGGCTAGAGTCAATCATCAAGTGTGTTGTGTTCAAGTCTCTTTTGCGTGTATATGCATGTATGTGTGTATGTGTGCATACATGTGTGTTTGTGTTCCCAAGTGTAGGTGTAAACCAATACTGTATACATACCCAGAAGAGTGCTAATTTGTTTGTCCGTACATCCTTTCACACATCATGATCAATTTCAACGGGATTCTAGCTGCTGCTACTGTGCATGAAGCACGCCCTTGACCATGTGGGTGGTTTAAATTGCTGCTACATACCTGCAATGTGAGAGCGAGCATGTTAGTGTCTCTGTGTAGGATGATTGCTATTCAGCTGCGGATCCGCTTTCTTTTGCCCATTAATCAGCGCAAATGTCATCTTTAAACACGTCACCTTCGCCTCCGCCTTCAACACAGACAAACAGACTGCCTCAAGCCTTCATTCACAAAGCCCTGACTTACATGTGGATAGCTATCTTTTAAGCTTGTGCCTGAATTTCTTATTTTATTAATACTCAGGGAACAGAGCATGTGTTTGGCCAAGTTTCATCTCAGTAAGTTTCAATAAAATAGCTGTTATTTGCCTTTCATAGTCCACATTCCCAGGATTTAGATTCCAGCATAGATTTCTTCCTTTTTATTAAATCTCTGATTCATTCAGCTTAGATTTCAACGGGAACATATTTATCTATCTGGCCTTTCAGCCACACTAGATTTCATTAAAATTCATCAGGAGCTGAAGATCAGCCGAGTGAGTTTATTGTCTCGGAACTTCACCTTAGCTTTACCCCAATTCTTTATTTTGCCTTCCACTCACTCTCGCCTCGCTTGGAATGAGCAGCGTCAGAAAACGCTAAAAACAAATATTCCCTCGCAGCTTTTGAGCACCATCAGAGACTTGACTGACGAGATGGTAAATTAAAACACATTTGTGTGTAAATACTCTGTCACAGAGCGGATTAAAAGTAAACATAGAGCAAAAAACAAATGATCCTGTTTAAAAAAAGAAAATAAACAGTCTGATTTTGGAGCGTCAGTGTAAGCGCTGGACCACAAAAACATGCCTCTACAACGGTCAGGTGCAACAGATTCTTACACCTCTCCTTTTATTCCTAACCTTCACAACTCGTACGGTAGCTAAACACTAATTAACATATTACTGCTTTCATATTTGCATGGGATACATTCTGACTGTTTAATTGCATTACCCTGATTACTCCACATATCAGTTACAAGTTAACAGAGACTGGTAAGGATTTAAAAACATTTCTCGAAGCTGTTAGAGGCAATTCAAATCAATAAGACAAGAAAGTTTCTGAGCCATCTATTCTGGAGTGTCTGGAAAAAACTGTTTCTAAAACAACCATAGGCTGTTAACCAGGATTATAATCCTGTTAGCCAGGATTTTTATTTTAAATATAGAGGTCAAAAATGTCATGCTTAACCACTGAGAAATTTCCTGACATGCAAATGTCATAATAATCATGTGCATATTGTACATGAAGGAGTCGTAGGTAAGAAACTTGCAACCTAATCTGTAAGGTGTGAATACATACCCATAAACAAACCAACCGACCTGAGTGTGTACATGCTCTAGGAGAAAATTATTTCCTTAGTCGTGCTAAAAGCTTTTAAAATACATGTATACATGTAGTCCGGTTGAAATTATGCCAGTTTACTTGTAATCTGACTATTATGACCAAACAACATGTTTGCAAATGCATTTCTTTCGTCAGGCACCCCTCCTTCAGAGAGGGCGAAGCTACTGAGGTTGATGGCAATTGCTGGCTTAGTTTAGGCAGCATGTATAGCGTATAGTATGTCTCACAAGTAAAAAAGAATCAAAAGTAAAGCATCAGTGCATTATATATCAAACTTGTTTTGGAAGTTTGTGGTTTCGCACCTAGCATTATTTAGCCACCGACTGTTGCAAAGTTTCAGAGTTAAATTGCTGAATAATTCAGTTTTCTTTCTGTGCTTGTTCTGTATTGTCCTCAGGTGATTTGAATTCTCCATTAAATCATTAGTATGGTTATTGCCAGTAGCTTGATATACTGTAGATGTGCATGCGTGTACGTGTCTGTGTCAGGCCACCCACTGGCTACCAGACAGAAAATGGCAGACCAGAAAAAAATGCTCACAAGGTTACAGTTACAGCCAAATGTTTAAATTTACAAAACCTGCCTTTCAGAATGCTCCTAATCAGAATTAATGATAGACTTCTTCAAAGTTCCACTGTATCCATGTGCCTTGTTAAGCAGGACCTATCTGTCAACCCTTAACTGGCTGCTCATCCTTTCTTGTTTTATCCATACAGTCTTTGGTTTGATTTCTTGCTGCAGTATGAGTTTGCCTAATAAATGCATTGCCAGCATTTGATTTGACATAGATTAACCAGCAATGTCCAAATAAATAATAAATAAATAAATAAATAAAAATAAAGGATTGCAATGGGCACAGGAGACTGTCTCCACTGAGATCATAGTCCTAGTTCCAAGATGCCAAACAATGAGGTCTCCCTTGCTGTTGTGAAAAATATTAATGCATTGTATATATAAAGCAAGGATTCAGGGAAAGTCTGTGTGTGCATGTGTGTCTGTGTGTGTGTGTGTGTGTGTCTGTGTGTGTGTGTGTGTAAGAGAGAGAGACAGAAATGAGAGAGGGAGAGAGAGAAAGAGTGAGATAAATAGAGAGAGATGGTATTAGGGATGCAGAGAGGCACACAAACAAACCAGCTTCTTTGTATGTGCGCTTGACTGGATACACACATATATTCACACACACACACATACACACAGACACACACACACACTCCTCCTTAAAGTAAATGGAGCAGCGAGATCACATGAGGGAGAACATATTTCACATAAGACATAGCTTTTCATGTCAGGCTTTAAGCTGCAGCGCTCTGTTCTGGCTTCATAATACACACAGCAATTAATCAAACGCTCATGAGTTAAGGGGGAAACGCACGCATGCAGCATAAGTAACCGGAAGCACAACAGAATGGGGGCATGTATTTGAGACAGAGCCATTGAGCTCAAGTAGAGTCACCTTGAATTCATCTCACACAAAGATAGTCACCCGCCATCATAAAGTGCATCTGGAGGGATTTTAATATGCATTTCTTTATGGAAATTAGCCCAATATGCTGACTCGACAAAAAAAAAAGTTGCTGACCTTGATTAGAGAATGTTTATCCCATTATCTAAAGTATCATCTCTTCCCATTTAACAGCAGCGGCAAAAATAATTAGTCCAGTCAGTACTGAATGAAAATAGGTTGCATTATGGCACGTGGTGTGTATGGCAACGCAACACTGTATACAGATCACTACCCTTGGCAAACATCCAGAAACACAACCTACGTTGCCCACCATTTTGTTCCACTTGGGACCTCTTCTTGATGATACTTGCTGGCAACACAAGCCATCGATGTCTTGGCTTGGATAGATGCAGGCAAGTTCAAAGGTTAGCTCATTAGGATGCATTGGCTCTTATCTGTGCGTAATTGGTCACATAGAGAACTTGGAAAGGCTCGCTGTTGTTAGAGTCAATGGCACACATGATCACAGCACTCCTGTGGGAAAGGCCGGGAATGTGTCGGGCAATGTAATTGCGCAAAAATGAATTTATTTCACGTGGGCTCATTGAATGTCAGTCAAGCAAGGGAGATTTTCCACTGGCTTGAATGCTATAAGTAGTTTGTCGCTTCATTAATTAGGCATCAAGCTGAGGATGAATTGTTTGAACTGCTCCGTGGGAGAACAGATCTTCTTTTGCAAGTAAGTGCAATTTGTGTTGCATGTGAGCACGCTGTCTTTTTAGAGAAGCCCAAACTTGTACTCCATTTCTTACCCAGTGCAGCCTTCATGATGAAACTTTTATTGGTGGTAAGTCAATTACTTATGCAATCACACGCCTTTGACTTGGCATTGATTTTCACATCAATGGTTGATGGATACAAGCTTTAAGTGTCATAGGGGCACTGATTGATTGACAATCCCCTCACTGGACATTATCTCGAGAAGTCAAAGGTTTTATTTTACAAAAATAGTATTATTTATGTTACAAAAAATAACACAGAAAATAGATCAAGTCTGATTAACTCAATTTCACACTCTCACATCACATTCAGGGAAGAGTTTGTCAGAAGGAAATTCATGTGCTCTGTTTGAACTCAAGGTGAAAAATTCAATCAAGAATCACAGCTGGCATAGACAGCAAGAAATCAAATGGGGTTTACTTGAAGACGCACATGTAGCATTAAGCTGCTTTTGGTTTGCACTTTCCTCCTGCACAGAGGTCACCTTATGGAGAGCACATTTGTTGAATCAACACATTTTTACAGATTTTCTATTTGTTTCTCGATAATCTGCATAATTACCCAACTGAGTTCAATAGATGCTGACAGAGGGAAAAAATCCAAGTGACAAAGAGGCACTTTTTTTTCGTTTGCTTTGAGAATGGACTGAATTTCTCCCTAAGCTTTGCATACAGACAGATAATAGGCTTATGTTTTGAAAACAAATCCGGCGACACGTTCTAAGCTGTACACTGCACTCGTTGCTCCGGAGTCAAGTCAGCCTTGTTGGAGACGGCAAACCAAGAACTTGCAGACTGAACGACCGGATGGCACTACGCTCAACAACAGAAAGTACCTAAACAGGGAGAAAAGGTCAGCCCCCACTGGATTCATGTGCACAGCATGGGCAATATTATCGACAAGACATCTCAGAGATGGGTGAGGAAGAAACTCTCCGCTCTTGGCAAGTAGCACTATTGATCCTCTTTCTTTCCGCACAGTGTGGAGGAGATGGGAAACGATATCTTAAATACAGTTTCTCTACTCTGAGTCGCGGCCAAACTCCAGCTAAACACCCACCGTCTCCAACACTGCCATGTCCATGGGGAGATATCTAAAATGATACAGCAATATTGCACGAGGGCTTCGCAACCAAACCCACACAAAGCCACCGTGTAGCCTGAGCCAAAATGGCTGCATTTGGCAGTGAGATTACAACCCGACTCTCACTACTATCGAGCACAAACAAGATCATACCTTCCATTTCCTTGGCCTCACAGCGGGGTTGTGATAATCATGGCATCCCTCCAGAGGGAATCAATCCAGATTCCATTTTACTCAAAGAGTCGACTTTTCCCACCATCACATATGCATAAGTACTTCCCACCTCAGCATGGTCTCTAATGAATTTTGCGTCAGTTCATAGCCGTACAAGACAGGTTGTCAACTAAATAACAGAGTATGCAGCCTGAACAACATTGAGAAACAACCACCCCCACCCCTCCACCACCACCACCACCACCCTCACCCCCTTTTTTAATCAG
>JAGFZM010000029.1:893309-914869 GCA_017657215.1 Limnothrissa miodon
CAGGGCAGAGGTGGGCACCTTTTTGTTAGCCAAGCCCAGAATCATTAATTGCACTGATGTCTAAATGTAGTCTCTCTAGCGCCACACATGGGGGATAAGGGGATATGCAATAAGGAACGTGACAGATCCATCAGGGAGATGCCTGCATACATGCACACACACACACACACACACACACACAAACACACGCACACAAACACAGATAATTATCCATGCAAGGGTATTATGTGCCCTCAATAATCAAAGCTCAATCGTCCGGATAATCCTTCCAACTAGATTATTTTGTTTCTGGCATCCCATGTGTATAACACAGTTTTAACCCTAGGTGCAGCAAAGTGGCAATTCAGAACAGGCAATTTCCCTAAGGCAACAAAAGCAGTTGTTACCACACATTATTAACTTGCTCAGTGGCGATTTCATCAAGAGGTGGGGTAGAAAGGGAAGAGAAAAGAGAAAGGTGACCAGCTGGAAAACAACCAGCGAATCAAAATCAATGGGCCCTTTTGAGCCCTGTTTCTGTAGGGAATGTTGGAGACTGGCAATGCTATACAGGTGGCTTGCATTCTCCTGCCATGTCTTTTTCCCCCCTTCCTCTTCTCTTTCTCTGTCTCCCTTTCTCCCTCTCTCTCATTTCAGGTCAAATACAATCATCAAAGGCATGAAGTAATTATGCTGATCTGAATCCGGAGAAGAAACAGGGCTGCACCCAGGAGGCCTATGCACTGGGTGAACTGTGATAATAGGTTAATGTGTGTGTTATCTAAACACATCCCCACTATAATAATAATAAACTTGGCCCCGCTGAAACATCTACTGGTATGAAGAATTAATTAAGAAGTTCAAAGGCGAGTCTTGGAAAGTGGAGGAAACCAAAACTAGACATGATAGAAAAAGGAAAGGATATACTTCTGAAATATCGTGTTCCCTCCTTCCGTTCTCTCTTTCTTTTCTGTTGGGTATGTAGTGTTTTGCACTATCATCAAACAATCATTGAATCCACAGTTACATGCCCTTGACAGCTGGACCACACATTAGGAAGGCAAGAAACTTTAGAAACACACATGCACACACACACAAACACACACACACACACACACACACACACACACACACACACGCACACACACTCATTAACAACCCCATAGGTCAATCGTTGCTGTGCCGTTTCATGCATCCACTCCAATGGATGTCTTATCTAATAATGGAGCAATACTTGAGACTGACACTTGAATAGACTATCACATCTTCACACAGCTAATTAGTGTTGGGTTGTGGCTTGGCAATTGGCTTATTTCCATCACTTCAACACTTCGGAGACGGAATAATCAAGATGTACTTTTCAGCCAAAATATTTGCAAACATACATATTTGTAAATTGTTGAACCATTACAATTTTCTCAAGACATTTGACTATATAGATGAAAGGGTTAGCAAGTGAGACCATATCCTGTGACTTACCACTTGAGGCGAGCTGAAAGAAAAGCCGGGGATCTGCTGCTCTTATTGCAGCGGAGTACTTGTCCTCTTTTCCCGGAACCTGCGCTTTTCGCTCGGGCATGAGTCGGACTCTCAGGCGGCCCCCTTCAGCTCCTAGCCACCAGTCCAAAATGCGAGTTAGGTCCATTTCCATCAAATATGCAGGATGATCTTCATAAACAACAAGCCCGCCACATCCAGTTTTGACCATATCCTCTCCAATCTCCACGACAACTTGATTTGATTTCCTGCTGGCTTTTGTCAACCCCAAATCCAGAACTTTAGGCATCGGACGCTTTTGTCGATATGGGAGCTGTCCAGTGCTGGATGCGTTCCCCCTTTCCTTGTCAACACTGTCGATTGCAGCCAACTTTGAGTCCAGTAAGCTTGATATGGTTTTTTGCAAAGGAATACAATGCATTTTTAGAACCGCGCGCACTGTATAGCAACCATTAAAAGTTACACAATCTCCATTTAGTGGACGTTGAATGAACATGGCCATATAGTATCGCAGGAGCGAGGGGACGGCAAAATCCACAGCCAGGGTCTTCCGTTTGAGTCTGGAGTTGTTTTTATCACTTGCATCCCCGATACTATTGATGTATCCAGAGGTAGGAAAAGTGAAGCCCGTGGTGGTCCTTTGCGAAGCGCAATGCAGTTCTACGAGAAATGCCGCAGACCAAACAACCAAAACTAGTGTTCTGAACGACATGTTTCATAAAAGAACTATACCTTCATTTACAGCTTCCCGCCTCTTCGCCTTGTCTCCTCACATTAACACGGTGTTAATTCCAGAAACGAATCGATGATGATGCAGGCTCGCCAGCTCTTTTCCAGTGAGCACCCGCTTCCGAAAGCGACTCGGTTCACATTTGTTTTAGTAGATCAGTGACTGTTGCTTTGGCGGTTTTAAACAAAAAAGTGCCATGACCCGTCAGCAAATGATTTTCTGCTTATCTCTATTGCTTCAATGATCCGCTTTCTTTGGTGCTATTTGATATGCCACACAAGTCTTCTTCAGAGCCCCTCAAAGGCTCCTTGTCTCTGTGCGTAACATGGGAGCATCAGCGCAAGAAGTCGTTTTGTCAGCAGACAGGCGCAGTACTTCTATTCTGTGCATTTAGATTTCGTTTGGTAAGTTGTCTGTATGCACTCCGCAATGTCTTAACGTCCAACACCACGCACGAAAACTGAAGTTGGAGGCGATCAAACCCAATATGACTTCAGAACGCACTGAATAGTGGTTGTCCGGACTTCGTGCGCAGCTCACCCGCGCGTCCAATCAACTTAGATAGCCTTTTCTACGTAATTTATGCATCCATTTGCCGTTGTTTCTTTACAGATATACAATGTGAGGGCCTCCACAATGCTCAGAAATTCGCGTGCGAAAGTCATTTGTGCATTACCTTGACGTCATCGAAAGCTCGTTAGGAATATATGAGGCGAACGGGTGACCGAAATTGTAATTACCGGAGGCACTTCTCGCCCGAAATTGCTGCAGCCACGGACACAGACAAACGTACGGGCTGCACCTTCAACACCGTTGCTGTCAATGGTAGTTAGGCGAACGTCATTTGAATCTCATTTCAATTAAGCTTGGAAAATTGTGAGGAGCAAGTGACGCATGGATGCTGGTGTAATGGATTTTTACCAACAAAAAAACATACCTTGAGTTTAAATACCTAAGCAACAGTCTCAAACTCATACCAAACAACTTGAATAGCTTGTATCGTCAAGAAAGAGCTCACTAACCTAATACAGTGCAATATAACTGCATGTATTTCAATTCAGCTTTAAAAACAAGCAATATTTGGCCGTGTGTTACACGGCACTAGTATAGCTGTATAGCCCAAACATCTATGGTTGCTTGTCAATCCTTTTATAGCAAATGAAGGGCTAAGCATGACCTTATGTTTAGAATGATCAAACAGCAACTGCATAAACGCTTAACCCGACCACATCACCGTTTTACAAAACTGTCCACTAGATGGAGGAGTTACACATGTTTGGACCAAATGAGGTACTTTTATATATTAAGCTTTAAGGAAATGGAAACTGGTCACGATCAATGCTATAGGCAATCGAGAATGGTGGTTGAAAGTACAACCGTGTTATGTTGTACTGCAAACAGTTTGGATGGTAACGCATGTTGGAATGTCACCTATGGTGGTTATGTACCTCATTAATTAGATAACTTTTAACATGATGGCAAAAGGGTTAGATTGTCGCTTGGTAATTGGGTAATGTGAGTAAGTGTATGCTTTGTTTTGGATGAGTGGTTTTGTTATGAGACGTTAAAATCTGGAATCAGACTTCTCGAATCTTGGAAGCAGATGAGACAACATGGAGACCAAATATGCATGTATTGGCAATGAGATGCACTTGGACTCAGAAAAGTGCATGGTACATTGTGTCTCAGAGTTTAACAAAGATTTTGGCATTTATTTGGAATATAGCCAAGCCTGTCTTCAGATTGATTTGGGGAAGCAGGAAACTAAATAATTTGTTATGCACCATGGTCCAGAGTATATCTGAATCTCATAACTGGACATCTTATAACTGGACTGGAATTCTATGTGTGAAGAAATGACTTTAGCATCTAGGCTGCCCTTGCCATATTAGAATGTGTGGGTGTTAGAATTGTGTCTCTTCCTGGTGCCAACCATAAAGAGAAGTAATTATGTATTCCTATATTTAGAGCTATGAGTGGACGTGTCTGGGTAAATATGTGTGTGTTAGCATACATACCAGAAAATCCATACTACAGAGGCATACATTATCCACATTAAACACACTTTCCTACCTCATATGTGACGGACACACGGTGACCAAGACTGGCAGAATGACCCATGGCCTGAAAAGTAAAAGCAAAATCTGGAATTGATTCTTTGTCAAAGGAACAGTCTGAAAAATTCTCAAGAAATAACCGCATGGAAAATGATTTATGATGAGATTGGCTTAGATACTGATACTGCAGGCAAGGCATCTGTCTTGGTGCTCCTGGATCTTAGTTCAGCATTGGACGCTGTCGACAACAGCATACTGTTACATCGCCTAAAACATTGGTTTGGATTTTCTGGTGTTATCAATTGGATGAAATCCTACCCATTGAAAATTGAAGATCTGTTTATTGCAGTCTTTGTTTTTATGTTTCTTTGTGAAGCACTTGGAATTGCCTTGTGTATGAAATGCAATATGAAAACATTTAACCCTGCCTCACCCACATGTTTAGTATGGATTAAAGGAATATAAATTTGTATAAACAGACACATTGCAGATAAAAGATGTTGGCCTAGATGTATAATTTTTAATGCAGTGTTTCTTCATGTCTTTTGTTGCACAAAACCAATTAAATAAAAGTCTGGATGCATGGTCAAATGTCAATAAAAACAAAATGCTATAGTTTTTACATTTCACATGTAAACCATAGGTGTGATAGAGATTAAGTGCATTAAGACAGTACATCAACTGTTGAAGCTGGCCAAAATGATTACTTTGGGGGGAATATATTTGATACTTGCTTTGACGTGTCAAAAACGGGACAAAACCAAATATATATACCATGTCAGCATTAAAGATACAGAGGCATCCCTTACTCATTTATTACAAAAAATAAGAATTACCAAGACTGTATATAGGCCTCCAGTATATACTGTAAGATCTATTTCTCCCATTAAGACTCAAAGAATTAAAATAGAGTACAAAAATTTAATCAGATTCACTGATTAGATTATAGCATATACACAATAACAATATTTGGCGTAGGCCCAGTCCATGGTCCAGGATTCGGCTTATCCGGACTCAGCAGATCCTGCCTGGTTCAAGCGGGCAGGGGGCGGAGCCTTCCCCCCTGGACAAAGGACAGGGACCCATCTGGCGGTGGTGGGGAGGGAGGTGGGGATTTCGGACACTGAGCCTGCGACAGCAAGAGCGAAACTGTTAGGCGGGTCTATAAAGCAGGTGAGTTCATATGATTGGACAAACGATTAGTGACGTAACGCTTAGAGTCTTCCTGGTAGAACTTTCGCTTAGAGCTTTCATTTCTGTAATGGAAATCATTGTAAGGGTTCATAGGATCATAAAATATCTCGCTCTTTGGCATGGCAGCAATAAAAGCTGTGTGAAAACTCCACCATACAAAGAATGTTTCATATGAAAATCTATCCTGTGGTTGCAAAAGTGATGTTTCTTCTTTATGCCTATATTGGTTTCTTGCATCCTCCGCACAACCCAGGAGATGACTCATCCTTGTTTTAGTGGTCAGTTCAAAAGGCAGCATCTGTGATAGTATGGGGGTACAGTAGTGCACTGGGTATGACCTGCTTCCTAATCTAGAGAATTCAAATTTATGCCGAATGATGTAGAGGGTTTGAACAGCATAAGAAGCCATCAAGACATTATATTGTTAAAGAAGGCCTACGCCACGTCTGCGAGATGGAGCAGTGTTAGTCGAAGTGTGTATTATTTTTCGAAAGGACTTGGGAGGCGAGGAGGAAGCAACGGGGTAAGGTGCAGGGATTTTATGGCATAAGAAGCCACCAAGACATAATATTTTAAAAGAAGGCCTTAAATATTAGCAGATAATGAAAACATGACCACTGCTACAACTGCTAAAATTATGTCTGGGACAAAGAATATTTTTTTGTACAAAATCATCATATCAGTTAAGTGACCTCCTTTGTTTTGTATTTAGTCTAACTCAACTTTGTCAGCCCTGTTGGTCACAATATTGCTGGCCACAAATCTACAATCATCTTAAATATTCAATATAATCATAGAAAAATCCAGTTTCAAGAACAAACATGTTGACTGAATGATTTGACTATTATTGCATTTATTTGTTGATTTACATCCAAACTTATTTTTGGAATTGGCTCGTATGTATCTTCTGATATTATTATGCCCTTGCAAGAGCTTGCATGGGCCAGTATTCCCTGACTAATCACAAAGCCTATTTTAAGAGGGATTCTCAAGTCCTCATGAAATCACTAGAATTAGAACTGCATAATTCATCAGTCTCCATTCCCACCAGCACCAGCAGCACCGGCACCAGGGTGCCCAGTGTTGATTCAGCATCTTGAGCCATTCTCAGTGCTATTACAATTGGCTTTATTACTCCTAACTCAACAACCTACGTGCTCTTGGCTCAGGCGAAGGGCAGGACTGGTGGAAGCGTGTAGGGAGGGTGATGAATTACAGCCAGGCACCGTCCTAAGGAAAAAAACACCCTTTTTTCCCTGGTGTGACACATGAAATAGCTCATAAATCAGTGGCCTTGCTTCCACACTCCACCCGTGCTTTGCTCGGCCCCTCTCTCCCACACCTCTGGTCACCTCCTCAGAGGTGCTCTGCTATAAAGCAGGGGGGTTGGGGAAATGGATGTTTGATCGCAGAGGAGTTTAAAGTTGTCTGGGAGCACTTAGAATGCTCTCGCTCTCCTCCTCCTGGTCCTGGTTTGGGTGCTGGGGAACAAGACGCAGGTGATGAAATAGGTGTCCCGGTGACGTGCTTCCCCCCTCTCCATGCATTTTGCATTTGCCATTGGATGCCTGGGAACAGTGGAGGGGGGGGGGGATTGATTCTTATTCCCCAGCACATGCTATCTTATCTTCTCAGTTAGATAAATCAAACAGAGACCGTGTGCTGAACAGCTCGAAGTAGAGCTGCCTATTGGTGAACCAAGGCAGGTGGAGGCTTAGCTAATATCTGCTCGCACTACGTGCAGTACCAATAAAGCACAAATAACCATGCGTGGGTTTCCTAGAGGGAGACTTAACTAGAAGTACTTTTCCCACTGTTGGATATTTAGACAGTGGGGCTGTTAAACAGTTCCCACAAGGGTTTAGCTAGACGGTAGTCAAACACACCATGTCTATTTTCCGCTGCCACCTTGGCTTGTCAGTGTCACCCATCAGTGCATCTCCAGCGGAATGAAATGTAGCTGCAACACAAAACACTCAGAGATAGAGAGAGAGAAAGAGATAAAGAGAGAGAAGCATGCAGCGTGCAATGGCGTGGGCATCAAAGTCATTATTATAATAACGATGGGCAGGGAAATAACACCAGGAATCAAAATCACGACCTCCAGTGCGCACCTGCATCTCCCTCCATCCCTTGACGGGCACGGTGAGTCATGAATGGCGCAATTGGCGTGCCATGTTCATTTCAGCAAATCACCTCAGCCACGGCGAGTGAGCGGCGCAACAGATGGACTAAGCAACCTCAGGGCTGTGTCAAGCTGATGAGAATCTTCAAACCGCAATGAAAGGTCTGTCTGGTCTAAGAGAAGACGGAGCCAAGAGCAACACATTAGCCCCACTCTCACTCCCCATCTTCTAATCTGAGTTGTCCCCCTGGAACTGCCTACCACCGTCATAATTGACAAAAGGGCTTTTGTATAGACTCTGTGTTGGTTGTGCAGAGTCAAGGTCATGATTTGATCGGCTTATTCTCCGTGGGCTTAGATTCCTGTGTCGCATGTCTGTCATTCCAGAGCTAAAATCTAAGGCAAAGATACATATCTAATGAAATATACGCAAAAACATATCTTCCTCGTCCTTCCATCGTCCTTGCATTTCCGTTCACTCTCAGTTTGCTATGGCTTTTTTTCCTTTTCTTATCCACACACACAAAAGAAAATGTTTGCTTTTGATGTATTTTTCGAGATGGATGGTGGCCTCATAAGGTATTTATTGGCCCGCGCTCATTGCCAGCATTGTGCGAGCCGTATGGAATTGTTTAAAAATTGACAACAGTACAACTTCCAAAAGAAATCCATCTGGACTTGAAATGAATTTTCTGTATCAAACATATGCACCTGAGGAATGAAAAGCTGAGGGGAAAAAATTATCTCAGTGGGATAAATTAAAGGAAGCAGTGGCAAAAGTTATGAGGAAAAAAAGCAACACGGCTCCTCTTCAGAAGTCGTCTCTGTTGCACATCCCATCAGGCAGCGAAGGATTAGAGGCCCTCATTTCAGGTGTCTGTACAGGAGAGGCGAGGAAACCTGCCAGCTCTCAACCACCAGATACTCTCCCCAGTGTTGATAACCTCAAATCCAACAAAGGCCCGCGGATAACTCCTCCGCCAGTGTTGATACATACGCCACGTCTGCCAACTGTGGCAAGATGAGAGGGAGCCGCGTTAGTTGAAGTGTGTATCATTTTTCGAAAGGACTTGGGAGGGGAGGAGGAAACCAAGGGGTAAGGTGCAGGGTGTGTATGGTAAAAGGCTCCGACACAGTCTGAGGGTTTTTTTTTGTCTTTTTTTGCACGCAAGACACTCAAAAGGTCATGTGTAATATGCTGTGTGAAAACTACAACTTGTCATGTTAATAGTGCCGCAGAGAGGGAGAGAGTGAAATAGGGAAGACAATTGAGAGTGGATGGGAGGAGAAAGGAAGTGAGAAGGTAGAAAGTGGGATGGTGTGTGTGTGTTTGTGTGTGTGTGTGTGTGAGAGAGAGAGAGAGAGAGAGAGAGAGACAGGGGTAGAGAGAGACAGAGTAAAAGGGCGAACCCGACGGTAAGTGAGTGTGTGTGCGCAAAGGAGCAGGGACGGAGGTAGCAGTAGCTAAGAGATGTATCTAGCAGCAGCAAAGACCAATCCATGGCAACCAGACATAATTCAATTATTCATCTGTCCTGTAATCCTGCCATTAGTCACCAGACGCCAATCAGCAGCAATCTATCAGAGCGTCATCGTGCCTCAGCCCGGCACACTCCATTAGTCTGCCCACACATCAGCGGGGGAGTAGTCCTCGATTAGTTTCACCATCGACCCGTTACCCTCCCTTAATGCTTTCTCCCTTGACCTTAGCAGGACTTCTGACAGATTTCCCCCAACAATGAATTTCAGAATGAGCGCCTCAGAATCAACCAGACGCCAATTCCATTTTCGTTGTTGATTTGTGTTGATTGCAGAAGAGGAGAAGCATATGGGTCTTTGATCCATATAGGTGGCCACTACTGGGAAATCAAGGTCGACTGGGTCAGTGTTTGATTGTTGATTGATATGCAACAATAACGGGTCTATGTTTGAAAGACAGTGTTAATATGGTAATAACTGCTGGAGGACTTCTCTTTATAACACTTCTTTAAGAGCTCTTTCACAGACAGAAGATCTGAACTGGGAGAGATCAAGCAGCGAGAAATTGGAGATAAATGTCCGCGGCGGATTCATTCGCTTGTGACTCACTCAGTTGAGGTCCGATTGTTCAGAAGGGCAAAGAGTCTCCATGCATGGGTTTTTATGGGTTCTGGTTCCATGAAAATGTCTGTGTCCATTCATCATCCTCAGCATGAAGATGACTGTGCTTATGCTTTCATATATTAATGTCTTTGCATGGCAAGACTGGACACAATTTCAGCTTGTCCTTTTAAAATAATTTTGTTGGATTTCCATTCAAAGCAGAAATCTGGTGCAGTGTCCAACTTTCTTTAAATGTTGATAGCATGTTGAATGCATTAAGTTGTTATTGTGTTCCAGGATTAATTTTGCCCAATCATGTGCTATCCATAGGGTATTGTATGGCTTCAAGTCGCTTATTCGCTTCAAGGTGCTTATTCGCTTAGTCAATGTCTTTATGAAAAACAATAAAATCTGAAATGACCCCAAACTTTTGTCTTTTATAGTTAATCTCTCAGTTTCTTCCTAACCTTTTCTTCCAAATTTACTCTTGTTAAATGGAGTCCAATATCCTTTCTTGTAAACCTGTAGAAACTACCCTGTGATGAAGTTTGAGAGAAAATATAAGAGGATAGTCTTCATGTCTAGCCTTTTTTTTTTTTTTTTTTTTTTTTTTTGTTTGTTTTTGGAGGTAACACAACCTTTCTGTCAGTGCTGCTTTCAGTGTAGGTCGTGTAGCTGTCTTGACTTGACTTACTTTGGTTTATTTACTGCACTTACTTTGCACTTTGATACACACATTAGTTGTGTATCAGTGACACCATTGTATCAACAGTATTCATAATTTTAATTACCTCTCTGATTAAACAGGCCAATGGTGTCCTCATCGGAGGGTTGTCACAGAGTGGTACAGTACTGTGGTGTATAACTGCACAATTTGGTATGTAACTCAGATTGGTTGATGTGAACTGTTGTGTATCACTGCTAAATCACTTGCTGTGAATTGGAGTGGACCCTTGAATGCACTTTATGTTAGCCTGCCCCCTCAAGGCAAACCCTTGCTTTGCTGTGACTTTGTACAGGATGGATATAACATCTTTTACATGAACTGAATTATTTTTCTAACAAGTTTTCCTTTGCATTTATTTCCATTCTCATTTTCTCTGCCATTCAATTCAATCAATTAGAATCACTTAATTTGTATCAAATTTTCCCATTCCTTTTCCTACAAAGAGCGCTTGGTGTCTTCTAACGGGGCTATGGTTTGATTCACACCGGATTTCTCAATTAAAATGCAAGCCCTGTAATTACCCCTTCTCTTTAACAAGCCATTTTGCCAAGGTTGGAAACATTTGCATACACATATATTTCACTTCCTTTCCAGTGCTGATGAAATTGACATTCACAACATATTTGTAACACTGCACACACTCCCCCTCCCAAAGTGCTTCTCTCTGTTTCCTGGTAACTAGAGGAATGACACTTTTTTCTCTGCCAGTACAAAAGGAATACATACTTAGGCAGTCGTTTGAAAATGGCTCTGGCTCCTCGCTAAAGCAGGACCGAGTTTTGCTAATGCATGACCTTGCAAATGTGTGTAGATCCTGGCTGGCAGGATTACAGCCATAAGGATGTCATATGTCAAAGGAGACGTTTGGGAAATGGGAGGGTTAAAAAATCACTGTAATTTCAGAAGCTTGTTCCTCCCAAATTGCCACTGCAGTCACCAGATGTGGCCTAGTCAGAAAGTCATCACTTCTCCCGCTCTGTTAATCTCTCCATGAATCCCCCTGGCCTTGTCTCTGTGCCTTTGAAATGTTTTTTTTTTTCTCTCTTTCTCTGAAGATGTGGTACACAAAAAAGGCTCAGTGTGCATATAAAATTTTAAAGAAATATTTCGGCAGCAATGAAACTTCCAGTTTATTACTGAGCGTTTTTTGGATACTGTCTGAAACTGGCAATTCGACATGTTGAAGTCAGCAGACATGCTCTATACTGAAGGCTATATGGTGCACAACGATTTTATGAGGGAAGGCAATTCAGCGCGTTTTTCTTCCACATTGCATATGCATAAAGGCCTTGCACTGAAATAAAATGAGTTTATTAGGGCTGTATTCACATTATTAATTAGTTACACTAGACCACCGCTATCCTCTGTTAAAATGATGAGGCTGCGGATGTCCTTGCTGAACACACACTCACCACAGTCTAGTGTTGCCACATATCTTGATTTTTCCAAGATTGCTCTCGTTTTTACATTTTGTCCTTGATCATTCTTTGCAGGACACCATATTGTCATGTTTTTTTTTTTCATGAAAATGCACTGTCATCCTCATATTCATTAGTTTTAGACTACTTTTAAATAATCCTATTATTCTGCTTTTGGATCAGTGTTCTACTCTTCACTATTTTCCCAGGTGTATAGGCGGGTCTCTATTGCTGCAGCCAACTCTACTTTTATTTAATTGGTTGTATGCTGTAGTAAATAAAAGTTTATCTTATCTACCTATGGTTTGTCCCCCCTCCACCGCCTGGTTTCCCACATCTCAGGTGTGGCAACCCTGGTCAACCCCCTTCACAACCCCCAACCACAGACACATATACTGTACATCTTCATTGAGAAGCTAATAGGTCATTCATATAAAGGCTACTGCGTGAGTGTGAGCATCGACAGCTTGCCATGTTACTATGACTTAGTGAGACTGCTTGAGAGGCTAACTTTGGCCCCCTTTTTGTACTGCTACTCGAGAGAGACAGTCGACTAGATGCTAATGGTTCTTTCATCTGCTCTATTTCCTTCTCCGTGCCACTTTTCTGTATTTCATCATTAATATTTTTCTGAAGTTTTTTTTCCCCCGTCTCTAAGACAAGGTTTCGCTAAAGTGCATATTCCTCATTAGCATGCTCAAAGGTGACTAGTCAGACATCAAGGAGGCGCGGTCTAGACAGGATCCCTTGCTTCTTCTCTCTCGCAACTCTCCTCTCATCTTCTCTCTCTCTCTCCCCCTCCTTCCCACCTTCCTCTCTCCCTCTCTCTCTTTCTTCTTGTGTCCTGTCCCATCTCTCAGTCATATTTTTGCTGTAAATTTCAAAGTGATCGAATGAGCCAGCATGGGAGGGGCTTGCCGAAGATTTAAACTGCTGGATTATGCTTCCCTCGCTACCCCAGCCTTTCCTTCTCCCCTGGTCTTACTGATCATCTACTGTATGGGAAAGAGCGCCGGGGAGGAAAGAAAGGGGAACACAATCATAGAAGCGGAACGGGCAGAGAAAACACCATTTTGTTCCCTCTTGCATGTCTGTCTCAGAAAAGCTATTTGTTGAACATCGAGGTGGTGCTGATCAAAACTAGAAAAGGTTGCCCTCACCCTCTACACACACACACACATACATTTTTTGCTATTTTTCCCCCAACACGATGCCGTTGAGTCATCTTTGAGCAAGCGCAACTTTTCAGAGACACTCATTTGCCTTGAGGGTAGTTTCATAATCCTATTTTCTTTCGTCCCAGCACTTCATCTTTCTCACTTAATGTGTCATATGATGTTATTGCCCCGAATGCCCCCAGCCTTCCCTCTGTTCTCCGCCCTCTCCCTGCACCTATCCTGGCTAATGGCCTTTGCAATTGATTTCTCACCCCTGAGGTACTTACTTTTGTTTTGAAGATTCTGATGACTGTGTTTATCTATTCAGTCTTTTCTTATGGGTGAATCCATTCAAACCCTTCATAAATAGAACCTGGCTGAAAACAGCTGCTGCAACCATAGTGACCAAAAAACATTTGCATTGCTCCCTAGAAATCAGTATTCAACAGACAGATTTCTAAATGACCAAAGACACTGGTCAACGTTATTTAAGATAAATGATTTTTCAGGGCTCTAAGAACTTAGCCTATCAACTTCAAAATCACTTTTGAACAATCTAAAAGAATATCTAAATAGAGTTAAATGTGTAATGAAATGCTTTTCCCTTTAAATAAATAATAGGTTTGGAATAAATGTGTTCCTCACTGTATGTGCACCAATTAATGGTAATTTGACATAAAAAGTGTTCCCTCTGAGGCTCTCTGTATGTTATCATTGCTTTAATACAACACTGTTTCCCTAACCTTCTAGCTCTATCCGTGGATGCGCAATGTGCTCTTTAGCTATACCAAAAATCATTTTGCAGACTTGCAACGGGTTAACTCTTGCAGGATGAGCTGAGATGAAGGCCCAGGCTGACCCAGTCGTCAGGCGCTGAGGCATGGAGGCGTACTGTGCGGAAGGCTCGGAGTCAAAGGAGAACTTTGGAGCTGTGGAGGTGGCTGGAGGGGGTGGGGGGCTCAGTAGAGGCATCAGGACACCAGACTGAAGCTTTACATCAGGGTCATGTCAATGGGCCATTTTCTTCCTGACCCCAGTGGTTGCAATTTGCAGCTTGGGTTGTGGATATGTCTGGTTTTTGTGTGGAAGTGGATGCAGAAGTCCCGTGGGACTAACAATATTGCATGCGTTGTGTACTCACCAAGAATGTGTACATTTTGTTTTCACCGCTGCAGTAAGCTCAGTTCTCATTAGAGCTCTCATGGCTGTCCTGTGGGTGAGATGGTCATTTGACTTTGAAATAGACAAGCTATGTTCAGTTTGAATAATAGTTCATTACTTGTTTGCTCTTGTGAGCCGGAGCTGTGTGTGTGTAGATGGGGTTTGTGATGGGGATTGTGCGAAGGGGTGATCTGCTGTTCTCATCTTGTTTTAGCTCCCTTGGTTACACCCCCCACCCCCTTCCGAAGAAAAAAGAAAAAAAAATACATTACAGAAAAGCAGAATTGAAAACTTTGATCTGTTTATGATATTTATTTATTTATTTGTTTATTTCCATTAATTCTACCTACACTAGAGGAGCATATACTGTAGGTTGGGTGTAGACTCATGCAGTCTATATAGGAGCCTGTTCATTACTTGTTGCAAATGTTGCTGGCACAAAAATATCTGCATAATAACAGCAAAATCCCTGAAAACGTTTTTTTTTTGTGTTTTTCTTTATTTAAATATTGTTTATGCATTTGTGAACATTAATGTCCCTTGAAATTCTGATTTTGGAGTTAAATATGAAAGCTGAGAACTGCTCCACTGCACTTGAGCCACTCCATTGGGTCCCATGCTGTGTTCAACACAAAGCAGAATGGCACAACTGAAGGGGTCACTGAACACTGAACATTATTGCCTGTGCTGTGAGAACTACAGTTTCACAAACGTCTGAGCAAACGATTGCTTTTGAATATGCATCCTATTGTTTTGCCCAGAGGTGTGCCCAAGGAATGCATCTGCACAAAAGCATCTGAGGCTATGGCCAATTTCGGAGTGAAAAGCAGGACTGAGTAATGTGTTAGCTTGTGTCTCCAGCCGCCATTACCCAGATCTATCCCAAGGTAGACAGTTTTAATCTTTTTAATTAGAGGGAGGCAATTTTTCTAACATGCATTACATGAAGTCTATTTTTCTTTCTGATTAATGAAATTCCCAGACAGCTCCAAATAAAACCCATACTATTAGCTGTATCACTTTTTGAGTGATTGCAAACCCACATTCCTTCATAGAAATGTGTGAATCATTCTGAATCTTGTGCAGCATTTTTTTACACTTTCTACATGTATTGCTCACACAGAAAATGACCAAGCAAGTGAATATGTATGTTGAGGTTATAGTGAGGTTATGAGTGGATACATCAGGTTATGAGTGGATATGCTACATGTACTGTATGCATGTGTATGGTCAAAGACTCTCAAAGACCATAAAGGGTTGTAGAGTTTTATAACAGTTGAAAAGTGTAAAGTGTCTTTCATTATCTGGACTGAGCTGAAAGTCATCCAATCAGTCAGTCTAGCTTCCTACTGAGAGTAATTGAAAACCTTTAGGAACTTTGAAACCTTTTATTAAATTTCTCATCCACAGGCCATTAGACAATGTTGAACCACCAGTGAGTCTTGTGCTTCCCAAGCTAGTGCAGGTAATGATGTAAAATAGGTTGACCTCAATATACGTGCCAGACTGTCATCTGTCTCAAAAATTGTCAGTTTAAGACTTAAAATGTTGTGTGTGTGGAGTTCCGGCAAGCAGAGTGCATTTCTATTGGAAAGGAGAAACACTGAGATTGAACATGCCTCGTGTACAAATGACACAGCTGGATAGCTTGACAAGCCAGACTATAAAATCAAAGTAGAGTCAAGTTATGACTGGGCCACTGGCGGTTCTACAGGGGGGCACACAGGGGCAGCTGCCCAGGTAAAAATATATCCTGCCCCCCCACCTGCCACCCCATTTTATTTTATTATTTTTCATGAAATCTTTTATTTTATGAAATAATGAAATTATCTATCCACAGTAGCACAGCCCTTAACCTTTTCCCATCTATCCATGCCTACTTTTCAAATATACATCCCCACCCCCCTCTGAAATTTTGAAATGGTTTCACCCCGAGAGACGTTTTTCTTCAGTCATGATTTTTCTGGATCATCATAACACTACCGCAGCTAGGATAGTAGCCAACGCTAGTCATTCTCTCCACTAGCTTTCTCATTGACCTCGGGGGTGTGCGTAATCTGCGCATCACAAAACTGAGAGTTTGCAAAGGTTACACCAATTATTGAATGCTCAGCTTTAACCTCTGGTTACACTCATACTGAACTTGTCCCCACCACATTTAAAAATGTTTATCAATTTGTCATTAATGAGGTAAAAAAAAAAAAAGTTGATTGCAGTGGCTACATATAAAGCGAAAATTCCCCCTAATAATCTACCGAAGCCGCAGAAACAACAGTTGTGCTCATTAACTTCGTTAAACAATATAACATGTTTGACGAATTTTGAGACCCACAAGCATCACAACACCGGTCTCACCACACATATAAGGCATGGAAACGTTAGGGCCTACACACGGCTGTGGCTGTGACAGTAGAGGAGAAAGTGACCAGATATGCAGCCCATTTTTAAAAATAACTTAATGTAGGCTTAATAATTGTTAATAAGTTTTCATCTCGTCACGTCGCCTATGTTGTGAGAGTGTGGAGTCGTTTGACCTTTTGCAAAAGGTAATATGGAAATATAGTATATGGCATCATGTATACGAGCTTTTAAAATCACTTTGGCCTACTGTAAAATAAAAAGTCTACCAGTTAAGTGGAAGACGGAAATCTGAAGACAACGAATAATTTTATTCAAAGCAGACTGCTGGCAACTGCTAACCGTTAGCTTGGCAGTAGATGAGATGTAGGCTATGTTAACTGCAGTTAACTAACTGCGAGTTAATATCAAAGATGATATGCTCATTTCGTTTACAGCACATTTTTGCTTGCTGAAAAATGATCATCAGGGTGAAATATCAGTTCCTTTTTTTCTCTTAGACATAATGCAGGATGGTCAGCTCAGAAAAAAAGCATACACAAAATTAGCTGTCTGTAAAAGCACTTCTAGAAATGGATAATAATCATAACCTGGTTGGAGGGCGCGTAAGGTAAGACGTATGGTTTACTTCAACTTTGCAGGCTATTTACTTCGTGTATTTGTTTACACGATGGCTAAATATAATTAATATATGGCTGTTCCAAAATGGTTTATGCATAGTTGTATAGTGGTAGTAAGTGGTCTGGTTGAGATAGATATCTTAAAGGCGCTCTAAGCGATGCTGTTTCACGTCACTTCTTGTTGACGTTCGAAGTATTGTCAAACAAAGCGGAGAATAGCTCCAGAGAGGGTTCAAGCGTTATAAGTTATAGCTCACTCCTCCCCCTCCCTCCCATGCCTCCCGAAAGACTCATGAACCTTGTCGTTTATTGGCTGGAACACTGTTATGTTTCGTTTTCGTTTGTTATGCTAGGTTTGCCCACTGTGTTTTGTTGCCGTTTGTGGAGCCAGGGCTGTCTACAGTGTTTTTTACAGTGTTTTTTTTACAGTGTGTTCAGGGGACAGGCAGCTAGCAGATTATGAGGAGATGTTTGCTGTATGTAACAACACATGTTTTAGTCCTAAAAACGTGTCACATCGCTTAGAGCACCTTTAAATAACCTTGCATAAAGTGGGATTCTCCTGCACTGTTTTTACTTGCAGTCAATCTGTCTGTGACTGTGACAGTGTCACGTTATCAATGAGTGAACCTAGTGTTAGCCTACAGGTTACGTTTTGCCAGATGCAATCTGGTGGAATTTACGTTTATTTTCTCTTCTGGGCCCATATGCATCAAGACAGGATAGACCTAATTCTATGGGCCTACAGTAGGCATAGATCTAGGCTACTGGCCACAGGTTGCTCTTCTACAAAAGGCTGATGCTCATAGGCTATAGATATATGCAAAGTGGGGTAGCTGCGAGCAGATAGTTGGAAAGTTACACGTTTATCTTGTTTTTCCGCGTTTTCCTATGCTCTCTCTCTGTTATGAAATTTGCCAGGCGATGTCATTTATAAATTCCCAATGGATGTTAGATCTAAGTTCGGAAACCCATTGAACTGCTGTTTTAGTGACAACGTTACAATCGCCGGATGGTGGTTTCAACACTGTTTCAACAGTACAATGCGTACTCTTTTATTGACTGAACTAGCGCAAATACCTATCAATAGAATACAGTGCGTAATGAAACGTCAAACGGATGAATGCATTAATGCATAACGTATGTTTCAGATACATTTTATTTATACAGCGCCTATAACAAAGGCATTGACTCTAGGCGCCTTACAGCAAGGAGCAATCAAGAGTGATGGGCAAGGAAGAAAACACACTTCACTAGTCGCATGTGTGCATTCATATAAGTATGACCAGGTATCAATGTAGAGAGGGAGAGAGAGACAAGGTGGAGAGAAAGAGTTGTGTGTTGGTTTGATGTGATGTTAGATTACATCCTGAGGGAATATACTTTTAGATAAGATGGTTTAAGTGGTTGAATCAGTTATACCTTAATGGTACAAACAATGGCTCTGCGATGATAGTGTTTCTTGATCCAGTTTCCTAAGTCCCCCTTCTGGGACCTCATGCCACACCTTTGCCACCCCACCCCAAATCTCAAGAACCGCCACTGGACTGGGCTCAATGTAAGGGGTGGAATCAATGGTTGTCAATCAATCTGCCTCTGCACAGTATGTAGCCTACTGTACCATTAGGATGTCTGGTTTACTCGCTGCATGGATATAGCAATACGACTGGTCTGACAGGTCTAGGCTAATAAATCGGTGCTGCAAAGTGTCAAAAACATTTAATGCAATCCAAACAGTCTACTGTTAATGTCATATTTACTCTTAAAAAGTGCTGAGAAAATGCTGAACAAATAGGTTTTAATTTAAATGTGCTGAAAAGTACCAAAGAGATGTACCAAATGTACCAAAAGTGAAATTTGCAATATTTCAGTAGATGACGGTCATGTTTTTTGATTGTTTAATCTCACAGCAGCTACATTTGCAGTATACTTTTCTGAATAGTCCATATGTGACCATAAAGACAAGCATCAGGTGCTAAAGCCAACGCTAAAATAATGCTTAAAGGTGTTTTGAAGTGTGTGTGTGTGTGTTTGTGTGAACAAAACATTCATAATTGACCCAGAAGTAATTGTGGATGTATTAATGTGAACAAACAACCCTTCTTACAAAAGGTGTGTGGCAAGCAAGCAAGCTAAAAAATGGGCGAAGATCTTGCACGAAGATCTTAGCAAACCCACAGTGAAGAATTAACTTAATAAGGCTGGGAATAGTTACAATGTAATCAGAAGAGTATAGTCGGTAGTATACCGTATTTCCTGAAATAATGGCCGAGGCCTTTATTTACTTAGTTCACCCAACGCCCAGGCCTTAATTTTAGGCAGGCTTTAATTACAGACAGGCCTTTATTTCTTATTGACCTGGTAGGTAGAATAGGCCTACGCGCTCTTTAATTACGGTGAACTACATGTAGACTACGATTTTATATTATTATTATCATTACTGATAAAGGGTTTGTTTTTCTCCTCTCTCCTTACTCAAAACATACTGTATATCTCCACCTCTGCATGCACTCAAGTGGCCTGATCTGGTTCTCCTTCATTCGTCCCTTCCGACACACAATTGAGATATCGCAACCCCAGTTGCGCGCGTGCTGAGCATAACTATAACCAACCCTTTGAAAAAGGGAGCATGCAACTTTGCAGCTGCCTGCAGCCCGCGCAGTCGCGAGCCCTAATAAAGGCAGCTATATAAAAGTTGCAAACATTCTAATCACCCCCTCTTTCGCCTTCAGCTGAATCTGGCGAGGCTTTACGCCAGTATTCTCTGTGCGCTCTAGCTAACTTATTCCAACCCTTGGCTAACAACTAGACTTAGCCAACCAAACAGCCTTTAAGGCTACTACTTCGAGATATAATATTAGGATTGCTTCACTTACCGCGAGGCTTACGCCAGTAAGTCCACGGCAAACCGTCTTCGGTGCCCCAGGATTACGCAATGTCGTCGGTGAAGCGGCGTGCGAGTGGCCTCAGAGCCATGCCGCACGAAGATTCTCACAGGAAAGACTGCAGAAACGCCGTTGGTTCGGCGATGGAGGATTCTTCCACTGTCTGCAGCTAGCCAGCTAGCTCCTCTCAGGCTAGATTGCCTGTGGCGCTAAGGCCCCGGCTTCCCTCTTCTTCCCCGCTAGCCTCTCATGTGGTCAGGCCCCCGAGTTGCTAGCATCCCAGCGGCTAGCAGGCCTTGTGGCTTAGCCCCTTTAGCCTTGTGCCGCTCCAGCAGACTCTGAAGAGATGAAACCTTGGTAGACGCTCACCGTTCGAAGACGACGATGCCTACCGTTCTATACATCGATGGAGATTTCCCCGCCAATTCATCCCTGCTACGGTGACTAGCGTGCTCTCAAGGCAGCTTCTGTAGCTGCTGTCTGTGTCCCCTGTCACAGCGTGGTGGAGCTCAGCTCGCCCTCATGTTTGACACAAACACAGCGCATTCTCTACACGGCTTAGCCACCGTTAATGAGCCCCAGTGCTTGCACTCTATGCACTGGTGGACGTTTGTCAGACGGTGATGAAACAACTTGTTTATCTCCCAGTTCAGCCCGTCCATTAGCATGTTTACTTAGCTGTAGCAGTCATTGAATGGGGCTTCCATTTACGTGAAAATTCTACTGTCACGTGGAATTCACGATAGCTCAGTGGTAACGTTGAGAAACTGATAATCCGACTATGTAGTTTCAACTAGAGTTGAAAGCCGGAATCCTCTAACAAATGGACTAATTTTTCGTCCGATTGTTACTCCGTTTGAGCCACTCAAATAAGACGTGGTGTAAACACCTTAAGCATCCGGATGCACTGATTAAGCGGGTCCGATATCGCCTACCACTCAAGAGTCACGGGTTCAAATCCCGTCGTGTTCATGAAAACGGTGTTGTTGAACAGCTTGTACAAATACTTTGAATTGTGTTTTCTCAAGCTCTAGATGCTCCTTCGAGCCATAATCTGGCGTTATGTGCTTAATAGCCCTAATGCCACCTCTATTGTTTTTTATCTTGCTCTCACTGAAGGTGTAGCTGTGTTAATGTGGTTGAATGCATTAGCATCTGCTTATGCAGGGGATCTGGGTTCAAATCCCGGTTGATGTAAAGGGGTAAACTCACCGTGGGCTGAGAGTGGAATTCTTACTCCTTTGATCTGCAGTTCTAGAAGGAGTTCGACAAGCGCTGTTCAGCAAGTAGACTGTGCAGCCTACGGCGAGCCTGGCTCTCTTCCGGATGGGACCCAAGGGCCGTCCTGTGTGCCTACTGCCCCCTAGTGGCCCTGAGGTTATGTGCTCTCAGGCCTTTCCCCCTGCGCCAATCGGACATCTGGTCCAGTGTGTCACCTCAGATTTCGGAACCACTCCGCAGCCGGTTAGCACTGGCCGTGTGCATAATGCACAGCTGAATGGGGGAGGAGAGTGTTCTGTTTAGGCCCGGCGTGGGGCATACGCACGGTTGGGCTATGGATGTGGACGCT
>JAGFZM010000029.1:946843-966747 GCA_017657215.1 Limnothrissa miodon
ACACACACACACACACACACACACACACACACACACACACACACACAAACACACACCTGCACTAATATAGCTTTCTCCTGCTAGTGCACCAGATGGACTTTTAGGTAAACTTAGGTGGATATAGGAAACACTTCCACCACACACACACGCGCACACACACACACACACACACACACACACACACACACACACTTCTGCCAGTGAAATTATTCTATGGGTGTTTAAATTTGCGTCATGGCGATGTCAGATGAATGCAGTCGGTTTATACAGTTCTGTAGTATGTGTGTAAATGAATGCATCTGTGTGTGTGTGTGTGTGTGTATGTGTGAGTGTGTGTGCACCAGTTCATATACACCTCCACAGATGCCTGTATATTTCTCCACAGGTTGGGTAGAGCCAGAGATAAGCCACCCCCAACCCCTGCTGATCTTTGACCTGCCGCACCGCAGACCAGAGTTCACTCAGCAAGTGCCGCCAGGCCCAGACACAGGTAGGATACAACTGAGTGTGTGTGTGTGTGTGTGTGTGTGTGTGTGTGTGTGTGTGTGTGTGTATTTAGCGTTTGTTTGTTTGTTTGCTTGTTTGCTTGTCTGCCTCTGTTGGGTTTTGTTTGTTTGCTTACTACTTTCTCTTTGGAAGAGGAGTTTGGTGATCATGTTATTCTTTACCAAAAACTGGCAAGTCAGAATGATTTGCATTGAATTTATTAATACAGAATTTAATTTGTATATAAAGGGACAAATGAAACCAAAATCATGTGAGATAAATAAGAACAATGCCTTGATGTTGATAGGGATGTTTCTGTAGGGATGTGTGCTATTGGTGATGGTGACCTTAACTAGCTGTTCTGGAGAAGAAATGCATTACCAAAGTGCAAAAACCACATGCCGGGAATGGTTGCCGTAATGCTGTTATTTCATGATGTTTGGGAGTAGCTGAAGTTGCTGAAGTGATTGATGTTGTATAAACAATTTAAGATGCATTATACACACAATGTCACATATTTATTTATTTCTGAAATGGTGTAAATATCTGATTTATTATGGATTAGATAAACTATTTGTATTATCTGATGCATAATAACCAAAGATTAGATCCACGTGTTCCACATTAGATTAGATCCACGTGTTCCCTCTGTAATTCCTCTATGAACAGCATTAATGAATCCTTGCATTTTCATTGCTATTTATATCACTGATTTATAATCAATACGATGAATCCCCTCTGCAATACTTCAATCAGTAGCACTATCGGAAGTGTGAATGAATCCTTGCATTCTCACTGGCATTCTATTGATGTTACATGGTATTCATTCATTATGATTTGTGAAAATTGAAGGTGTTAAATTCAGTTGAACAGTCTAAGGCTCCCTTGATTTGCTCTATCATGATTTCTTACTATAAGACAACCCCACCACAACACACGTGAGAAAACCCAATAGGACATACCGCAAGGGGAGAGTGTCATTAAAACATCCCGCAACACACACAAACATACACGCACACACACACACACGTTTATGTGGTCGCAGTAAACTGTGAAGATATAACGAATAGAACCTCTGTTCTGCTGACTCTCCCAGGGTCACTGCTCACATAAAAAACACCCTTGTGCCCTAGGTGGAGGATAATGACACAAACTCCATGTTATTTCGTTAAGAGGCACAGGGAAGAAACCAAAAATCTAACAGGGACATGCGAAAACAAGTGCTGGCGATAGTATTGCATAATCAAAGAGTGCCGAGCTAGCAGCCATGACTTCTGTCTCTGTTGACAGACAGTGGGAGCGCGTGAGAGAGAGAGAGAGAGAGAGAGAGAGACAGTGAGAAGGAGAGAGAGAGGTAGAGAGTGGAGATTCACTAGAGAACTGACTGTCGATCTGACTGTTGTTTGTCTAACCTGCTGGACTGAGTACATGGCAGTGAGGAAGGTCTGTCTGGAAGCAGACCCCAGAGCTCAACTACTGCACTCAACACAAGACAAGATTTAAGTCAATCCAACCCAGCTCTGAGAAGAGCAACTTCTAGACTTGACTTTCTGCACCTGTGAGAAGGTGAGGTCTGATTTGCTGTCAACAGATAATACAAGATTGTAATCACAACATTAATTTGATGGGTTTGACAAGAGTTATGCTATAAGGATATGCTTTGGATCATGTGAAGAAATGTTGTTTTCAGCACTTCTCAATGGTAAATTACTCAATCAGATGCTAACCCGGAGCAGTGGGCTAGGGTTACTGTAGGCAGCAACTGAAAAATCTTCTTTTTTTTTTTTTGCCTGAACCCTAACCTCTAGGCCAGAGCTGCCTAATGTTTACTTCGACACTTCGTCCCTTTGTAGAATAAGGTATAACCTCTGTTGTTAGGTTCAGGCTTCCTTGTACTTCCCCTGTTTAGAGGCACCAAGCGAATGCAACAAGGTGTCAAAGGATTTTTGTTTAGTCAGTTGTTTTGACCTCCCGGGTCTGACCTATTGATTTACTTTTAGCCGTCAATGCCGTCCCTTTTTTTTCCGCTTGTTTGTTCACTAGCATGTTTCCGTCTGTCTGGTTGCCATGGCGACAGTTCCCAGCATCCAGACGCAGAGGCAGGAGCATCCGCACGTGTTGTCGCATAGTCATGGAATGTGACGATGTACGCTGGCAATGTAGTGACAAAGTGAGGGGAAACCTATTTGGGCCCTGGTGGAGTGGTTGACAATGGTTCTTGCATGTGACGTCTCTTTGTGAAGGGGAACGTGTAGCATATACCCATGAGGGTGCATGTGAGAGGACTGAAGGGTGGGGGCAATTTGAGTGGAGCAAGGGGGTGCAACACCCCCCACCCCCACCTGTGTGCTTTAGAGTATTAAAATAAATATAGCCATAATTAAGTCCATCTGCTCTCAGAATAATCAGTGCCAATGTTGTCACAGGACAAATTCTGCAATTATTTCATCAGTAGTCATGTTTATTATAGTTAATAGCTAGTTCAGAATCATTTGATATATATTGAAATATATTATTTTAAAGTGGATGATGAGATCACTAGAGTTATCATACAGGTCATTTATGTACAATTAACGATTCAAGTCCTTCAAATTATTGTCCGAGTTCAATTTTGTTAGATTCAATGTATTGTATTTCTCTAAATAAACAAAGACCCACTCTTGTCGTTGTAGCCTATGCACTTTACAGGCCCTGTTTAGCCACCTTTTCCCTTTCCTTTCCATCACCTTTCCCCTTTATCCTTTTCTACACACACCTCCTCACCTTAATGCATGCTAATAAACTCTACTAACTAGCTATGTACCTCACACATGGTACATTATGCTGAGAACACTGCACCAACCCCCCCCCCCCCCCCCCCCAGGCCTTTCTGGTTGTGCAATGATAGCATAGCCACCAAAGTAAATGTGAGTGTGAGTGAGTAAATGCGTGTGTTTTTGTGTGTTTGTGTGTGTGTGAGAGAGAGAGAGAGAGAGAGCACGTTTTTGTAGGGATGGTGAAGCATGTATCACCTTGCTGTAAAAGAGGGGGAAAGTTGGAGGGGCAGGCACCTCAGGTTGTCTGGTCATGGCCATGTGAACGGATGGGCCAACACACACACACACACACACACACACACAGGTCCCAGCACCTTTATCTCGATTATTCGATGGAAATGGCATGTGTTATGCAGAATATACTACCTGTATTACCAGTATTACTAGTTTAATATGGATCCAAGTGATCCATGTTTGTGAATCACTCGTTTACGCCATCTATGATACAGGTCTGGTTGTTTAAAAGTGATTCTGGATTGCACATAGCAAACCACATGATTACCAAATCTGGATCACTTTATTTGAACTATTTTGAACAACTGGATTTCTAATGATTTGTGAAAACGGCAATTGTCTATTAACCAAAATGGATACATTTACTTCTTCATCTATAACATTAATCCATGGAGATGCCATACAAGAGATTGCGTTTTCTTTTGTCATAAAATTATGGTCTAATTCTGATTAAATGTGTAATGTCCATTAAATTGTGGCTAGCATAATTGGTCAACTATTTATTATTTTGTCAGATTTACACGTGGTGTTACATATCACACACGAGTACACACACACACACACACACACACACACACACACACACACAGCTGTCTGTAGAAATACGAGCCGGAAATTGGCAGTTAGCACCAGCACTGAACAAACATGTTTATTAAATTTATATCAGACCAAAGCCTATAAAAACTATGTTCAGATGAAAGGCCTTTTTTCAAATTTAGCTTCAAAATATGTCTTGCAGGTCATATTTGAACATTACTGTAAGTCCGGGTGATGCACGCCCTATTCAAACTTACTGAAATGCATGGGGCTTTAAAGGAAGTCTTCTTAGCTTGGTCCAAGATTCATTAAGTGCTAAAATCAAAGTCGTTGTGCTCAGGAAAACACAGCTTATATAAGCGTCAATTAGGCCCTTTATCAATTTATCCTTGATAATCTCAGGAAACACTCTCCTGCCAACAAATTAGGCTAATGTGTATACAACAGCCTTCCTGTCTGCTGTGGTTATGTCTTTGTGTGAAAATTGCGTCCTTTCCCAAAAGCCTCTCTCATCTCTCACACCAAGAGAGTTCACTGGCTATTTAAGCACATGCAAAATTTTTATATAGAGACAAAATAACTCAAACAGTGATAGATTCAATTGTTATACAGGTTCACTGATGGATTTTTCCTCGTGGGCAAAGACAACTAGGGTGGGGTCATTAGGATAGGCAGGTTTGCTGAGACATCACATGAATAACACACAGCATAGGCACCTCTGAGGTGAAGCACACAGCGTAGACAGCGAATACACTGTTAAAAATGAATACAATGGACTAATTACCATCTGATAGACCAAACATTTGCAACCCTACATTGCCTTAGGCAGTTGGCTCAGCCCCTTGAGCCATGGACCTGCCCAAGGTTTCTTCCCAAACCACAACAAGGATGTTTGCTCATTGTTGCTCTTTGCTGTGAGGCGCTACGAGACATGACTGTTGTATTATGCGCTGTACAAATAAAATTGAATTGAATTGAACAGTGAGGTGAAGCACAGCATGGGCAGTGAACACACAGTGAGGTAAAGCACACACTAGTGGAGTATTGAGGACAGGGGAGCAGTGAGGACTGGATGTACTGGTCTGTGATTTAACAGACCAGCAACAGTATCAAGACCAAAGCCTTAACCAGTGGATTACAGCGGCCCCTGTGGTTTCAAGACCAAAGTCCTAATCAGTGGGTTACAGCTGGCCTTATGGTTTCAAAAACAAAGTCCTAACTAGTGGGTTATAGCTTATAAAATAAAAAATGACCCATGCTATTAGCTACCGTGGTAGTAGTCTGGAAATAGTGGGTCCGATTTCCAGCTTCTGCTGTGGTGCCCTTGAACATGGCATTTATCCCTAATGGCCTGGTCAGATTACATGTTATCACCCTGATTTTGCTCCGAATTTGTTGTGTACAACACGTTTACCACATTGTGTACGATTCCAAACATTCGGACACAACATTGAACTTGGAGTGACTCGAATAATGTGACATGTGACAATGGTACTTAACAACCTGCGATTTGTCATCTGCGACACCCCGACGAAAAGAGTAACTTGTCAGAATTTTGTCTGGAGTTGTATGATGTTTTCTTTGAGATGAGAGAGAGAATTGTCTCTGTATCCAGACTGCATGCAAACAGAGGCAGTATCATCTGATACACAAAACCGATATTGATATGGAAGAGATACATTCCTCGGTCTGCTTCAGATGTGTCTGTTTCTCCAACACATAGTTGGTTGGCTACTGCAACCAACAAAGTTGCCAACTTAGTCAGCAGCTATGTTTTTGGGAACTGAGCTCAGATAAGGAAGAATGCAAAACTGCAATGAAGTCACAAGACAAGTGTGTGTGTGTGTGCTGATGTAGAAACAGGACACTCTCCAGCTTAGTTTCCTTGTAAATGTTAGCAGAGATGACACATGTGTTTAAAAATGCATGCTGGCAGTCACATAACAAAGTGAAGTTCAACAACGTCTCTTGATCAAAAAAGTTGCAAAGCAAAGTAGAAAGTTATTTCATGATCTTGGTGCGGTCAAGGCCAGTTTCTACCACTGACACAGTTCATGATTACTCATTCAAAACAAGATTCATTTCCCCTTTCAAAACAATCTGACTGCCTGAGCATTTTGACATCTTAGAGGGTTCTTTCTCTACTTCTCCAGTTAGTGCTGTTAAGCTTTCAGGCACTGAAGCTGTACTGAAAGGAGATTTATATTTATTAGTTTATCAAACGCTTTTATCTTGTATTGACTTACATTTTTCAGCTATCAACTACTGTACTTTAAAGCCAGTCTCTCCTAGAGCAACTTAAGGTTAAGTGCCTTGCTAAATAGCACAGTGGTGGTGTTACCAGCCTCAAGCCTAGGGGAACTTGGGCCAGTGCATACCAGTGCCATTACTTCAAAAAGTAAAGAAACACAACATGCAGGTGTTAAAGTATGAAGACAATGGAATTCATTTATTAAAGACAACTTATTGAAAAGTCATTAAAAGAATCAGAGTACTTTAACATCATACATCTAATTTCCTTAATCCATCACAGCCGTTTTCCAGTCATTGCATAGCCAAAAACAAACACTCAAACATTTCAAATACTGTAGCACAGCATATCCCCAAACATCCTTCCACCAAGCAACAAAATATCACATTTTATCATTCTAGATTACACAACCCACAAAATTCATCAATTTACAACCATATCAACATTTCAACAATTCCAAATCCCAAATAAATAGTAACCACGGCTGCCACTGTGGCTTCAACCTTATGACGTAGATGTCCTATCAAGTTATTCTTTAGAGATCAGAGGGATGCAATCAGTACCTGCTACAGTGGCAGCTGGGATTCCAACTTGCAGTTTTGTATTAGATCCACTACCAGCATTTACCATTTAGCAGGACAATTGCAATTATTGCTGTCAGGAAAACTTACAGGCAAGCTCAAACAAACACATGCATGTCTTTTAATAAAAAAGGGGTTGATTCTAAACAATAGTTAAATCATTCAGAAGGCCATCACGAGTGCATGTCAAATACCATGCCACTGAAGCAGAGTAATGACATTGAAAACAGTTAAATATTGGTGTTGATGACATCTATCAGTCTAATTCACAAGATTGTTGATTTAGTTGCGGGATATAGTCTCTCCCTCTCCTTAGTACAGTAAATGGGTGATGGGCGCGGATTGGCAGTAGATCATTTCCCAGAATTCCGTATGTTAGACTCATCTCTTCCCTCCTCTGACTAATGGCCCTAAGTGCTTGCCAAGTTTACCCCAAATGACCTCCAGTCTCTCGGAGGAGTCAACTCAAAAATGATCCTACTCTGAACCAAACTCAGCTCTTATCAAGTGCACATGCTACTGTGGTGTTTCGGGAGCATCCATCACACAAGATTATGTGCACCTTCATGTACGAACATACACACATGCACATACACACACACACACACATGCACACATTATTATTTGACAGTTGGCATGCTGGCTCATTCTAAAGGTCTTTCACAACCTCTTCCCTCTCTGTTGTCTTTTTAATTAGTAAAAATCCTTGCATACTTGGTGGAAATTATGGCGCTATGACATAATTTCTATACATTTTTTGGTAGTATCTCATCAGTATCTCATGAGATAAATGAGGCGTTTTTTATGTGCCGCAAATGGGCTTCCATACATGTTAACAAATCTCATGTTAAAAAAAGATATGTATAAGTAATAAGGTAGTGTATGTGTACATTTACTAAAGACTGTGCTTTGACAGAATTCTACATTATTTCAAGCAGCATAACTCTCAAATAAGCAAATAAAACTTAAACATTCTTATTTGAATAGAAATTGTTGATTACAATTTGATAAATATATTTTCGAGGGATTAGTATCTAATCTATTATACATGGGTGTCTCCACTGGGCTAGTAACAAGACTGGGCTTGTAACAGTCCTGTGTCCACCATGAATTGCAGGGCAGTTGACCTCTTTTGTCATCATCCCCTGTTGGATGATTTGTTTATTTTGCTTTAGCAATTCATGTAGGAAGGGTTGGTGGGTGGGGTACTTATCCTTCAACAACTATTTTCAAGCCACTGGCATTTTCTATTATCAATGGAATAGAACCAAAATTCCCCCTTATACACAACTGAACTCAGATATAACCAAGGCTTATTGTTCACAATGTCCATACACTCCCTCTCTCTCACACACAGACATGCACACACACAGGCTATAATGTAATGATTTTCCCAGGTGTTTGAATCTTCCAACACAAACACAATGTAAAGGCATGCCCAGGAACACTGCCTTTGCAGACCGTGCAGCTCTTTCGAGCCACCCATCGCCTCTGTTATGGCCTCCTTGCTCGGTTCGAAGACTGATTTTGCAGGGTCAACGAGGGCACAGAACAATTGGGGTGACTGGCGTGGTCATGGTCAATCACGTCGCAGGATGTTTCCCTAATCTAGGTTCAGGGGTACCTCGCTCTGCGTTTGCCACCACATCCTGCCGTGTCCTGTTCCTAAAGGAAAATAAGTGTGAGTGTGTGCTCACGTGTTTGTGTGTGTGTGTGTGTGTGTGTGTGTGTGTGTGTGTGTGTGTAAATGTGTAGCCCAGTCCTATATAGTTTTGTAAAGTATTTCAATGTCCGAGAAAGTGAATGTGTGTGTTTCAGGAAACCATACTTGAGGAAGCCCATATAGGTCAAGTCAAAACAATGACCACATTGAACAATTAGCGTCTCCATTTGTGGAAAAGGAAATCATTTTTATCACTGTATAAGAAGGACCCACGACATATGAATGGAAGCAGATAGTATAGTAGTCTGACCAGGTGTGTTCAACAATCAGGCAGCCCAAAGGGCAGACACCAAATAACAATGGTTCAAAGTCTGTTTGAGAGGTGATAAAAATGAACAGAATTTCTCCATACTCACCCTCTAATAGATGTTTATAGCTGTCACTAAAGCAAAAGTAATAAAAAAAAAACCTGGCAGTTATTTTATTCAAGTGTAGATTACATGGAAACACTTCACACATCAACCCCATTTGCCACAGATTGGCAGTGCGTGTGTTTGTGTATGTGTGTGCCTGTGTGTGTGTGTGTGTGTATGTGTGTGTGTGTTTGTGTGTGTGTGTTGCATTAGTATTGCCAGTAGTATTGGCAACTTATTGACTGCTCTTTCTCTCTCTCTCTCTCTCTCTCTCTCTCTCTCTCTCTCTCTCTCTCTCCTCCCCCTGGGACATGTAGCTGTTGTTTGATGCTGTTATGTAAATGGGCAGAGTCAATCCTCTCTTTAATCCAACATTGTTACTATCCTTTTACTGCACCCACTTTTATTTTTAGTTCATTTTAGTTCTCTGTGTGTGTGCTAGTGTGTGTGAGAGAGTTGTTCTTATGTGTGTGTTGGTGGAGGTGTGCTTTCGAGGGAGACAATGACGTTAGTAGGCATAGGGATGTATTTTAGACAAACAGAGAGAGAGAGAGAGAGAGAGTAGAAGTTGAAGAAAGTACGCTTTTGCAGTGTCTTCATCACTCTCTGTTGAATAGCAGACTGAAGAAGAGAGAACAGACAGGACAAGAACAGAGGTGAGAGGCGTGTTTGTGCCCTTTAAGCTCTTTTAAGACTCCATACCATCCCCATACCATCACCACACAAGCCTATCTTCTCTATGGCACGATTTAATGCAGTAGTTTGCAAACATAACTAACTTCCCTTTTCCTTTTTGTCTTGATTGCTTTCTATCTTCCTTTCTTATTTGTTATTGCTTCTTTTGTTTAGCTACTGAATGTTCAAGTACACAATGCTGAGCACTAGGATTCTCTTTCATGTCTTTTATCTAGTATTTGCAACCTCACAATGCTTTACCGCGTACTGATAAGGTTGCAAAGAGTTGCAAATCTAATGAATAAAAAAAAATAATATTTTAGAAAAATTCAAGTCATGCATTTGATTTACAATACTGCAATGACTGCATGTAAAATGTACTAAATTAAACTGGGGACTTTTTGAAGGGAGTATTTGCTCATTTTATATTTTATGTAATATTTACAGCCATTTATAATATGGTTAATAATATAAAATATTATATTGGATACAAAATTCATAGAAAGTAATTAAAATGCAATGAAAAAGAAAATTGAGGTACAGAAAGTACCTTTGGGGATTTGAGAGATTTATCAATTGTGTTTATTGTGGTTAGAAGCATCTTCAGAACTTTCTGTGGGTTAGGGTTAGCTTGTAAAGCTTTGTGTGGGGAGCTTGATGGGATTGTTTGAATGGGTTTTTATTGATGTTTTGCTGTCAGGTGGTTTGCTGTATGGAAAATGTGAACTTGCATGAATCTTGCCTGAATTAAAGATTAATGAATTCCATATGACAAGCAACTGCATTTTAAAATGAGGACAATGATGCTTAAAATTGATTAAAATAAAAAAAATGTATTGGAATATAAGTGGCAATAGTTTAGTAGGAATGTTTAATATATCTTACAAGCTACAAGCTAATCTATGTTGTCACACCTTTATGTACATGTAATGGCCAGTAGAGGGCAGTGTCTATGCATCCGTGGATACACAGTAACACCCTCAGTAGGATTGGAAAAAAAAAAACAGGAAAGCTTGCTCAGGGATTGAACAGTGGACTAAGTACACCCCACGTATTGTATTTATTAACAGTATATTACGCTTTGTTTTCATGTTTGTTTGTTTGTTTGTATCTAGTCCAATTGATTGCTAGATTTCAGAGGTGTTAGTATAACAGTCATGCCAGATTCATTTTGGTTTACATAAAAAAAAAAAACTACCTGAAGTTAGTTTATCGGACAGGAAATCAGCCATGTAACAATCTTCACTGTCCTTTAAAACTGTGTTACACACATTTCTTCTTTTAGGCATGTATGCACAAACACTTACACAAACACAGACACGTGACACACACACACACTCACACACTTACACAGGCATACCTCTCAAACCTTACACACCTCTACTATCAGAAACCTCCCTTCTCTCTCTTTCTCACTCCCACCTTCCCTGGAGTTAAGATCATAATTTCCCACTGATAGCTGTGTTTGTAATGAACTGCATTCTGTAAATAACCTTTCAATGGGAGAGTGTTTGTGTGTGTGCGCTTGTGTGTGCAGGGAGAAGGGTAACATATCACGTCGGGTATGTGGTTGATATCTTGTGTTAGATGGTACAGAATGTCACAGGCATGGTGTTGAGCTGAGGGGGAATATAAACAGACCTCTGGCATTTCTTTGGACACACTGGTTGAGTGTCTTGAGTTTTGGGTTTTGGATGAATCTGAGCTACGTGAGTTTCCTATCGTCGGGCTGCTCGGTGTGAACATCTGAAATATTTCTGTACTCTGCAGGGATGTGTGAGGGTAATGACACGTGGGAGCAGGAGCTGGTGTGTGTATCTATGTGGGTGTATGTGTATTCAACATGTGTGTTTGTGTGTGTGTGTGTGTGTGTGTTCAGGTGTTCAGGTTTATTGGCCAAGTATACTTGAATATATAAGGAATTTTCCTTCGGTATAGGTGTTAGCTCTCTAGACAAACAACAAAGACATGTAGTTTACATTCAGTGAAGTGCTATAGACTTATATACATGAAGTACTATAGACATATAATGTGCAACAAGACAATAGACAGTAGACCATACACAAGGCTCCTATAAACATTATATACAAGTAATGAACTAGGATTTTTGTGCAGGATTCGTGGAGTAGTGTGCAGAAGCACTAAGACTATTATCATCAGGTAGTGATTGCTTATCTACAGTTCAGGAGAGTGATGGCAGTGGGAGAGAAGCTGTTCTTGCGTCTGGTGTTTTTTGTACACAGGGATCTGTAACACCTGCCAGAGGGGTGGAGGATGAAAGGACAGTGTTCAGGCCTTGACATCAGTGCTTGTTGACTTTAGCTCTGCATTCAACACCATCATCCTCACTGCCAAACTCTCTCAGCTCACTGTATCTCCTGCTATTTGTCAGTAGGTCAGTAGGCTCACATGTCACATTCAGTATCTGACTAGTGTCACATCTGGAGCAAGGACAGTCAGCACTTGTGCACCACAAGGGTGTGTCATTTCCCTAATGCTGTTGTCTCTCTACACAAATAACTGTACTGTACCTCCAAAGACCCAGCCGTCAAACTCCAGAAATTTGCAAATGACCCCAGTGTCACTGGGCTCCCAGCACCTGAGCTTGTTTGAATGCAGCAGGAAAGGTTCTTGATGACAGTGAAGCACTGATCACGTGTGTGATCCAATGGACATGTGGCAGGGCGGCTGGAAGAAAAGAATTTAAATGAAGTGAGTGTTGCAGCAGGCCTACTGCATTTGGAGGTAGTGACACTAGTAAACGGTTCAGTTATACTTATTGTGGCTGGTTCAGAAAACTGTCTGCTGACACTGGCCACTTTGTCAATAAAAAAAATGAAGCGAAAGTATCTGCTGTCAGATTGGAAGCAGGGGGTGGTGGTGGTAGAGGGTTGAGTAAAGTTTTAAAGGTTGAGAATAGGTTTTTGTTGTCAGTGGCATTCTGAATTTTTTTTGAACCATGGTTTATTTTTGTTAAAGATTCTGAAAGTCTTTGTTGACAGTGGATATAATCCATTGTCGGGAACGTGTCCACTGAGCTAAGTTTCGGTGAAGCATAAAGCAGCAGAGCAAAGTCCTTGTTTGTCTTGTTCAGATGAACCACTTGATCCATTTTGTGGGGAAGGGACAGAACAGTTTGTCAAGTGAATAGCTGGAAGAGGGTGTGTGTCTGTCTCAAAGAGGCAAACAAAAGAACTGTTGGCTGAGATGGGCTGTGATGGACCGATAGTAGCCTTATGGAAAAGTCATATCAATTAAAACCACATCAACAATAGCAACAGCGGTGTGTACGGTGACTTGAAGGCAAAGAAAGAAAGGGATCCTCACTAGTTGTCGAGTTGTTGCACCCACCTGCTCTAAGGGGTGGTTTTGGTTGATGCACCCATTTTTGCAAACAGAACTCTGAACACAAATGAAGATTTTAATAAAGTCACAGTCTTCTATGATGTTTATATTGTTCAGTTTTCTATGATGTTTATATTGTAAACACATGTTATTTGTCTTGTGCGGCATACAAATATACACTAGGGGTGCATGGTTATGTTAACAACGCCTTTACCACTATATTTATAATACAATTGATTATATTCTGTTCTCTATTGCATGATTATGTAAGATTTGCACATGCTTGCTACTGATTATGTTATACTTTGATATTTTTTGGGTCAATAATTGTAATCTTGATTGAATAAGCCCTCTCCAATACAATACAATACAAACCTCAATGTACCTTTCATTTTAAAGACTTGTTTTATGTATGTATACCAGTATGCATGTATGCATTTATGTATGTGTGTATTTATTTTTGTGTGGTGGTGTTGTGAGTGCTGTTGTGTGACTACTTGTGGCCTGAGTGTGGAGATAAGACAGAGAGGCAGCAGAGAGGTGTACCCTCACAATAGGACACTCCGGATGGGAAGTGGGGAAGGATGTTAACTCACACTGATAACCCCCTCCCCAACTCCCCACCCACCCAGTGAAATGTGGACCTATCATACGTTTAAACCGCAGCCATTCAGAATGTGTTGACAGGATATTAACCCCCACAAGTGAATGCACACACACACACACACACACAATACTACCTACCCCAAGGTTGCTAATTTCCATTGAAGGGTAAGACCTCCATCAAACAATAAACCTCAACTTAGCTATTCATCACTTTTATCACTGCATCCCTTGCAAGTCTCTCCCTTTCCCTATCAATCTATCTCCCATTCACACACACAAACACACACACACACACACGGACACACGCACACACACACACTCACACTCACACAAGCGTGCAAGGGCACACATATACACACAAACATGAACATATACTTCCAACCACAATTGATACGCCACTGTCTTCCAACGCGTTGGGTTCTTGCTCCACCCTAGTATTTGTGTTTTTGTGAAGCCCAAAACAATGCTCCTGCCAAAGCCACAGCATTCCTTGTCAGAGTGCATTCTTCATGACAACACAGATGATAGAGATAGAGAGAGAGAGAGACCTCATAACACACCAAGTCAGTGAGCCAGAGCCGGAGACCACCACCACCACCGCAGGCACAGCCACAACCACCAGGCACTGCCTCTTGGCTCATGGCCGTATTGTGTGCAGTTTGATAGGATCAGCGGTGCTGAAAGGACGGACCTACAGAGGGTGGGTGCGGGTGGTGAGATAGTGCAGGGCCTCCCTTATCAGCTGCAGGAAATGCACCAAACTGGGGTGGCTCGCGAGACTGACGAAAGAAGGAGTCCTGGTAGGAGTTAGCGATGGGGAGTGTGTGTGTGTGTGTGTGTTTGTGTGTGTGTGTGTGTGTGTGTGTGCATACATGTAAGTATGTGCTTTTATATGTATGTGTGTATGTACTTCTGGGTGGATGTGTAGCTATTCATGTGTGTGTGATGAAGACCTGGGGGTTGGACCTCGCTAGTGACTGACAAGCAGAGAGGAGGGGTATGGCATAATCACTGTGTGTGTGTGTGTGTGTGTGTGTGTGTGTGGTTATGCCATGCAGAGCAGCTGTATAAAACGGTTCTGTCCTGTTCTGGAGTGGCAGAGTATTATGCACGACTCTGTTTTGGGGGGAACTCTAGTGGGAGTGGAAGTATACCTGTGTGTATTTGTGTGTGTGAGTACTTAATCTGCTTGTATCCTTCTCTCTGTAGTTTTATATAGTAGTTTTTTATCCTCCTCATCCGATTTGGATAGTCATGGAACTGTTCAGCGAATGTTTTTTTCCCCCATTGGTGGGAGGTGTTGAATTTACTTGTTCTAGCTGGGAATGACAGTTGTGGCTTCATTTTGATTCAAATCATTATTTACTTAAAAATATATCTATTACAATCCTTAATCAACAGTGTAGGATGGACAAAGTGCCATAATACTTTGAGTAGACTATTGTCCTTGATCTTGTAATTGAAAGTGTTATTCAATGACTACTTAAGATTTAATCATGCAACTATTATTATTATTATTATTATTATTATTATTATTATTTCATTATTACCTCAATGCATTTGGATGTCATCTCAGATACTGTATGTACAGAGATGGGATTTCCTGACTCTTTTCTTGGAGATTGTCAGAGGCTGGGGCTGATTCAATCAGCATATTATTCTGATAATGTAGTTTTGAATTTCAATCAATCTGATAATTTTCTGTCAATTAATAGCATATTACTCATGTTATGATACAATATCAGTTACTTTGGCCAAAAAGATTGTCTCTTGTCTCTATCATTCTAACTAAAAATAGAATTCTTCTAGAATAAATAATTAATTCCTAGCCACGTTTCCACGTCCACGTCCAGAAAGTCAGAATCCAATACTTTGTGTGTGCATATGAAGACTCTAGTTATGATAAAATTGTACCACCTTGAATAAATTCATTATGGGTCCTAAGGAATTGCTACATTGTTGTGCAATGCAAATGCGAAAAATAAAATTATTCACTTACTTTTTCTGAGTATATCAGAAATATTTAGGCTACAGGCTAGGAATATTTAAAGGCCTACCTGGCAAGACTGTGATTTTACCTCCCGAGAACCCCATACAGTCGCTGATTTAAAAAAAGAAAAAAAAAAATCAAGCAAAAAATAAAAAGGAACAAGCCATGATGATTACGTTGACTGACACACTTGTATCATTCACCTCTGAAAATGTTGCCTGTTTTACCTTTAAATCTTGAAGCCTCAACATTTACCCTCTGATATTTTGTTTGATTTATGTGTTTTTTTTCATTATCAGGGAGGCAGATGAAGTGTGACTTTGCCTAGCATTGAATGTGAATATCACCCCCAAAAGGTCTCAATCATGGCAGCCAACAACGAGCCCAAAGACAGGTAAATCTCCCGTTAACCCATTTTTACCTTTAATCAATTAAAGACTATTTCAACATTAAAAACAAAAACAGTGCTTGAACATTTTAGTCAGTTCCCAAACTATTTCCGTGAAATGTTAAAATGGAAACAATGTGGGAAGCTATGACGATAATAATCAAACTCTTTGAAACACACATTAGTTTTGTTTTCCAATATTCCTCCTTCTTGGTCTTGGTCTCTTTGTTTAATACTGTATTGTTCTGTAGACAGATTTGATATGCTTGCCTCTTGATCCTACGAATTCCCATAATCTAGCTCAGTGAAATAGAATCTGTTATTTCCTAAAAGCAAGAAACGTGGAAACCCTCTGAGGAAATTCTGTTGAATGTCTGACTTCCTGTTTCCTGGTATGTTAGATATAATGCTGTATGGCTGATCTTTTTCACACTTGGGCTGGGCACCTTGTTGCCATGGAACTTCTTCATGACTGCAAACATGGTAAGGATTGTGTTATTTGGTGTTAGTATCATCTGACACCTTTTCCCACTCTGCCATGACAATAAGAGTTCAGATCATCTCTTACCACCCCAGCAGAAAAAAAACATCTAAACAGAAGTGCTTGCTGTTTTAGCTGGTTTAAGCCCAACCATTAAAACAAACATGCAATAAACCATCTCACTCCACTAAAGATGCTCACATCAGCATACTGGACATTGCTAATGTAGGCGGGTTTGGAAGCTTGAAATGGCTGGCATAAGGTCAGCAAAAACAGCTAGAATAGGCTGTTCAAACGATTGAAACTCACAGAAAACACCCCATAAGCTGCCATGATTTGTTTTTTTTTTAGAATTTTTTCTGCAGAGTCCTGTCTTTTCTTTCTCTACTCATATTTTCTTGATCGAAACCTCAAAACCCAATTAAATCTCACATGCACACACATGCACACACACACACACATTATCTGACACACATCCTCTCATCCACTCCGCCTGTCTCTTTGAGCCGTCAGTGCTTTACCAACCAACTGAGCAGTATACACACACCATTTGCAAACATGCCTTCTGTCATGGATGGATAATTGGTGTGCCTCCCACTGATGCTCAGTTACCTTTGCTGCCTTCTCTGAGTAAAGACAGGCGCCACAGCAAACTGTTTGCTTTGCTCTCCTATCTCCAAGCCAAGCCATGCACTATCTCTGCTGACGGATGGGCATTCACTGGAAATCAATTTGACTGCAATTACCTCCCTGTTTTGGAGTGCAGCTCATTTGAGTGCAAGTCATTGTGGATGGAATGTTTCATCTGCTTGCTCAATCGTTTTTCACCCAATTTTAACCATACATCGACTTCTACTGTAGATCTGAATGACAAATGTGTCTGATGTCGTATTTGACACATATATAGTCAGGTTTAGGTCTTTTCAATTCTATTCTTCCATCAGTGCTAGTTGGTCGGTTGGATTTTTGCTGTAGATATAATGGACATTACAATAAGAGTTCCATAAAGTTCTGCATCTGCAGTCCTGAAACACACCATCTCTCAGCTTTGTCTCTGTCTCTTTTGCCCTTGGCAGTACTTCACAGGCCGGCTCAAGGACCCCATCCCTGAAGACACAGACCCATTGAATGTCACCTCCACCCTGGCCCCTGGCGAGGTGGCAGACACCCGTAGTGTTCTGGAGGCCAAGTTTAGCAATGTCATGACACTTTGCGCCATGGTGCCGCTGCTAGCCTTCACCTGCCTCAACTCCTTCCTGCTCTGGTAGGTGACCTCAGGGTCAACGTTTAGAGGTCATAAGGTCAATCTTAGATGAGACATCTGTAGATGACTGGATAGAGTTCAGAGATGGTCATTATTTAAAAATGCGGTTCACCTACATCTTGTCAGGGGGTGTCTGTGTGTGGAGGATAAGTTTTTATTTATGCATATGAATAGTGGTTATGAAGTTATCAAGTTGCTGTAATGACCCACACTGTCAATAGCTGACATTTATATCACTTACCAAAGGGTTCCTCAGAAGCTAAGAATTATGGGTAGTCTGGCAGTGATTCTGGTGGTGTTCATGGTGACAGCTATCTTGGTAAAGATTGACATGGAACCGCTACCTTTCTTCGTGGTGACCATGATCAAAATCGTCATCATTAACTGTGAGTATACACCATCTTGCAGAATTCCTGAATGATAATACAATAATTGCACTACTGAATCGTTAGGCTATAAGTCACCGGTTGCTTTGGGATACATCAGATTCCATACGCTATACGAAAATACCTACACACACATGCACACATACACATAGACGTGTGCATGTATGTGGTAATGATACTTACATTTCTTCTTCTACTTATTTAGTCACCACAAATAAAAAAGACTATTGACTGGGACCAGTGTAAAAACAATTCTCTCTCTCTCTCTCCATCTGCCTTTCCTCCTTCCCTTCCCCTTCTCTCTCTCTTCATGCACAAGCGTTTGGGGCCATCCTGCAGGGCAGTCTGTTTGGCATGGCCGGCCTGCTGCCCGCCTCCTACACCACCCCCGTCATGAGCGGTCAGGGCCTGGCGGGAACCTTCGCCGCCTTCTCCATGATCTGTGCCATCGCCAGTAAGTTCTCAGCAGACAGTGTGTGTGTGTGTGTTTTGGTCTGTTAAAGAAGGTTAACAGTGTCTCCCATAATTACAAGGTCATCATTGAAAATATGTAGAATCACATGTTTAATTTTGACCTCATCAGCATGTTTACTTGGTTGTGCTAAAGGCAAGGCAATGGAACTTAGTCTTAGCTTTTTCCCTTTCTCTCTCTTTCTCGCTCTCTTTCTTAGGTGGCTCTAAAATTAATGACAGTGCATTTGGGTACTTCATCACTGCCTGTGCCGTCATTCTCATAGCAATTGGGTCCTACGTCTTGCTGCCTAAACTGGTAAACACTCATGCTCCCTCAATAAGACTCAAAAGTAGCCGTATTTGTTTTTCAGTTTATAATTGGTGTCATGTTGCTCCTTGACAGGAGTTTTATCAGCACCACCAGGATAGAAAAGGTGTGGATGAGGAGAAACAGATGGATTTGCTAAAGAAAGGTAATGTGATTGAAGTCTGTCAGATCACGGTTCCATGCGTTGTCAGCTTATTCTCATCTGATGAGCACATGAACGAGATAAAAAAAAATAGTGAATGAGTAGCCTATGTAACAAAGTGGAATAGGCCCGCAGGCACAAGCAGCAGAGCACCAGCAAGATAACACTGAAACAATTGGGAAACAGGCAAATGCAAAAGCAATATCCAAAAAGCCTAGACCATAAAGGGAAATTGAATATGGGGGAATTAAATTAAAGGAATATACTCAACATCCATTCATCTAAATGGATATAAGACATAATACATCATTTATCCAAATAAATCTTGAAATCGTGTCAGCGATTGTCACGTTTCATATAACATTACTGCTGATATCAGTAATGGAGTTAAAGAACTGAGGTGTGTTGGCAGTGCTTTGGAATGTTACTGTATGTACGAGTAAACAATCACAAAGTGCACACTAGCAGTCTGGGTCTGAGAAATCTTGATAAAGGAAGTCCCCTCTGATGGAAGAGCTCTTTATCAGAGACCAGTAATGATCAATAATGTGTTGTAACCGATGATTAAGAATCTTCTCACTCACTCTCTCTGTTTGTTTTAGGATCTGCTGCAGAGAGCCGACCGCTAAGCTCAGCAAATGAGCCACAGCAGAAGGCCTCTATGCTGGGCATCTTTAAAAAGGTGTGTGTGCGTGTTGTTCAAAAATGAGGGGATGTGTGTTTGTGTCTGTGTGTGTGTCTGTGTGTGTGTGTGTGTTGTTCAAAGATGAGGTGTGTGTGTGAATAGCCTATGCTGGCCATCTTTGAAAAGGTGTGTGTGTGTGTGTGTTGTTCAAAGATGAGGTGTGTGTGTGAACAGCCTATG
>JAGFZM010000029.1:971233-988631 GCA_017657215.1 Limnothrissa miodon
CCCCCCCCCCCCCCCCCCCCCCCCAAAAAAAAAAAAACTCTTCCTCACAGATAAATTATTCAACAATTTCGAATCTGTATTATGTTGTATCTGTATTCTGAAATCTATTTTCAAATAATGACAATAATACAATTCATAGGCTACCTAAATATTAGCTATTACCTACAGTAATTGTGAAAAGACTAAATTATGAATTTGACTCCGCTTGACAGTCAGTTAGCTTTAACTTTTAATAATAGTCTACAGACTAGGCTACTATTAACTGCAGACTATACTAATAACACCAATTAGCCTAAGCCTACAAATTTATCCCGGAGATGGTTAACATCATATTCGTCACATACCTGATTGCTAACATCATCATCTCTCAGGGTTGGTTTCATGTAAGCTGCACAGTTGGAGTACACCTACTCTCTGGATGCTAAAACAGTAGATATTTTTTTCTATTTGCGTGGTACTGTAGGCTAACAACAACAACAAGGAAGAAAATCGGCCAAAATGATTTTCAGTGCCAATGTAATGATAAGTTTAACACTTTTCTGAGAATATAGCAAAACGCACCTGCTTGTGCTTTTCTACTTGCTACATAATTAGCCTACAAAATGCATTACGGGATATGGTTAGCATTTTGCTTTAACTACATGAATATGACCCCCCTGTCATCAACCCAGTCATCAACCTGATTGCAATCATCATCCAACACCACACAACAATTTATCATAGTAGGAAGACGGGTGATAACACTTGCTAAACCAATTCTATGCACTACTTACTCTCTCTGTGTTGAAATAGGTCCGTATATCTTTTTTCTTTTTTGGTGGCATTCTCAAGGCTATATCTTTAGAAAGCAGAACAAAGTGAGTTTGAATAACCAGGATAAGTTTAACACTTTTCTGAGGACATATAGGTTATCACAGATAACGTTATCAGCACAAAACGGACCTGCCCTCAACTCTTGTAGACAACTTTTAACGATTAATGCAGGCTTTGTCCTTGTGAGTGGAACGTGAACCTGCAGGCGCGTTTGAGCCAATCAAATCACAGTATAGATGAGTTCGATGCTGAAGCTCTGGAAAATGGATTGCTAGCACGTCAAAGGAACAAAACCTACTGTCTGCAACTTATTCTATTGCGTCCGCAAATAAATATGTTAGTAAATTCATATTTATATATAAAATAAAATGCGAAATATTGGAAGGGACTATTTTGTCGTTCCAAAATATTGGTTGTGACTTGTCCCTATGGTCCCTATGCAAACCTACGCCCATGTTTAGGACAGCTGCTATAAGCAAGGTTGCGCAAGTAGCCTACCTGAGTGGACAATTTCAATTTTGAAAATGTCTTTCTGTGTTGAGTGCTTGCAATGTGTCAGCATCATCGTCATCACAGTGTGTCATCATAATCTTGACAGCATAATTAACTTGCTTACTGTACTGAAACCCAGTGTGAGAAATTCATCTGGGCAGTTGTGGAGTTTTATGGTGGAGAAAATGCTGACAGTACTACTTTGACAACCTCTGCTTTCAATCACTTACTGAATTCCTCTGTGCATTTTAAACTGCAAACATTATGCATGAATACTATACTCATAGAGAAGATGAATTTTGCTGATGAGAGAATGTCAGGGTTATTTATTTATTTGTTTGTTTATTTTTTATATAATTAAAAAATATTATTTCATACAATGTGATAAACTGAATAAAGTATCTATTTAAAGCAACACGCCACCAATTTTCAATATTGAAATAAGTTCTTCCCCAAACTTAGATGAGTTGATAGATACCTGTCTCGTTTCTGTGCGTGCATGCAATCGCTTTGGGGCGCGATGCTACTTTGTTAATACTTGGGATCCCTTTGCTGTCAGTGCAGTAATACCCTCACTGCTGAAAACTCGTTTCCCTCAAGGATATTACTGTGCTAACGGCAAAGGGCTCCCAAGTGTTTCTCCGCCATGCATAGTTCACGTTATCTGCTTAGAAAATTGCTTTGTTTCATTTTGTGTCACCACAACCGCCTTAGATAACTATTCGGGTACCCGCCTGTAAGTAGGAAAGACGTGGATGCGTTTGGCTGTTTCTAACTCCAAGGCTGTTTGGATGAACTGAAAGAACTGGGTTAAGCTAAATGCCAACAAAGTAGCATCGCACGCCAGAGTGATTGCATGCACGCACAGAGACGAAACAGGTATGTATCAACTCGTCTAAGTTAGGGGAAGAACATATTTTATTATTGAAATACGGAGGCGTGTTGCATTAACTATTGAAAATCAAGAGTTCATGTGTACATTCCATAGGTACATTCCTTTCTTTCTCTGTGACCAGTCTCCTTTGTTTAAAAAAAGTAAAAGTACCCTTTTATCTAAATGAAACTTTTTTTTGTCTCCCTCTTTCTCTAGCCTGGCATGGACAGTAAGCTGTTGCCAGGTCTGCTGGTGGCTCGAGTGATCTTCGTGCCTCTCTTCATGCTGTGTAACGTCCAACCTCGCTACAACCTCCCCGTCTACTTCCACCATGACGCCTGGTTCATCATATTTATGATCCTGTTTGCATTCTCAAATGGATACCTGGCCAGTCTCTGCATGTGTTTTGGGCCCAAGTGAGTGTGTGGAATCATGTGTGTGTGTGTGTGTGTGTACAGTATGTGCATTCCTACTTTCTCCACATGGGAATGTGTAGTGTAATGTGAAGGATGTAAAGAACACTCTCTCACTCTCTCTGTTCAAACCTTAGCATTAGTCAAGCTGTATCATCGGTCATTGGTTAGTGGTCATATGACATGACAAGTGGGAGATATGGATTCTATTCTGGAAACCCAAATATCTGCTAAATACCGGTCTACTCAACTTTAAAACTTTAGTAGATAGATAGATAGATAGATAGAGAGAGAGAGAGAGAGAGAGAGAGAGAGAGAGAGAGAGAGAAATTATATATTGGAATAAGTAGAATGTAATTTTTGTGTTAAAAAGTAATGGCCACTTCCCCTATCTCTGCCTTTTGTCTCTCTCTCTCTCTCTCTCTCTCTCCCCTCACAGGAAAGTAGCTACTCATGAAGCTGAGACGGCCGGAGCCATAATGGCCTTCTTTCTGTCCCTGGGTCTGGCTCTGGGGGCAGCCCTGTCCTTCCTGACCAGAGGCCTGGTCTAATTCAGCACACAAAAAACACAAACACACATACAGCACCATGATTTACATAGACTCACACTCAGGACATTTACTGTGTGTACGGCTTTGAACCTCTGCAAAACACACACACACACACAGACACACACACACACACACTCACACTCTTCTGGAGTTCCTAGAATGTTGTATTCTCTGATAATATTAACAGTATGTGCAGGAATTGCAGCACAGGTTAAATAGAGTCACCCCTCAGGCAGACCCAGGAGGGAGAGTGTTTTAATCTCCGGGAAATCCTCAGCACTGTCTACTGCCATCAGCATACTACAGACTAGTGTTTTATGATAGTCTTACTACAGACAAGTCTCATATGATAGGCTTACAGTGCCAAAGTATTTTCATGCAAGCAGTTTTTTTATGTTCCTTATAAGCTATGAAATTCAACACTTAATCGTTATTTGCCTGATAATGGATAGATGTATGTATGTATGTATGTATGGATGGATGTTGTATACGCATTACTCGAAGGACCAAATTAGAATTATTATAGAATTTGGTCTGGCATAAATATAATTATTCCCTTAGTGCTATTGCAGCAAGCAGCACTTGTAGTCTTTTGAAATCGAGAACACTGGGTGAGTCACATGTTAATTACTGCCATTATTCACTTTGCACATGCAGAAGATTTTAGAACTACAAAGTTCTGTCTGTTTTGTTGTGGAATGTATGTAGAAGCTCAGTATGAATTGCCATTTTTAATTTGTCAGATTAAATTACACGTAAGGGACTATTACTTCACACACTTTGTTTAGTGCTAAATGCAATGCAGTACTACTGTGTCCTGTCAAGTCATTTTGTTTCATTGACTGTGTAATAACAGAATGATGTGAATGTTACACTAGTGATTTTTTATATAGTTTGTGACTACAAAAAGGAAAATTCACTAAAATCTCTACCACCATTATTTGTTTGAACTTTGTATTTCCAGCATTTCTCTTTCTGTCCTGAAAACTGTAATTCTGTGCTGAGTGCAGGATATCTGTTCTCTGGAGATCTGTACAGGGTTGGCATTCATTTATGAAAACAAATCAGTCTTAGAACTTGTTTAACACAGTTTAGAGTACATGTATGCCTTTTTGTAACGTCCATTCTCAAAATATGAATTACATGTATTCGTGTGTGACTACCTCAGTCTTATTTGAGGCATTTGTATTACATCAGCTTTGCAATTGTACACTTTACCCGCCCCTCCCACCACCAACTCATTTTTATTTACAAGCCTGTTTTAAACCACACAAAAAGGGAAATAAAAATAATGTAAGAAAAATGTGTTCATTTTTTGATCCTTCGTTCATTGTCAATTCAACCATAAAGCTACTGTTGAGAGTCAAAACTGGAGAATCTTGACAGCAGACTGCCAACAGATAAAAAACAAGTGAAAGATGTTTACAAAGGGGTCCTCCTTTCCATTTTATCCATCTTTACTGACAAAATACGCAGTATTGGATTTTTTTGTGTGTATGTGTGTGTGCTTGCTGTATGTTTTTACAGTTTGATTCGGATTGCATTTTGAACCTTTTGGCTATTTTTGCAGACCTCTACACACAAATCACAAAACCTTCCACCCAACTAGCAAAAAATCATATATTTGCCAAAAAACTTTTTGCCCTCTTTGCAATAACACATTTGCCTGAAATGTTAACAAAATGGTATTTACATTTACATTTACATTTATGCATTTAGCAGACGCTTTTATCCAAAGCGACTTACAAAACGAGGATAACAATCAAGCTACATAGCAGAAACCTTAAGGAGCATAGTGCTAGGGGATAGTGCTTCAGTTCATTTTAGTGCTAGGATAGAAGATGTTCTCTGAATAGCTGGGTCTTTAAGAGCTTTTTGAAGGCCTCCAGAGATGGCCCTGTTCTGATTGTTTTTGGTAGGTCATTCCACCAGCGTGGGACAACACATGAGAAGAGTCTGGATTGCCTTGGGCGAGGTGCTGGGACTGCCAGTCGACAGTCATTGGAGGACCGGAGTTGTCGGGGGGTAGCCTGAGCTTTTATGAGAGCGCTTAGATAAAAAGGGGCAGATCCTCTAAGCACTTTGTAAGTCAGCATCAGTGATTTGAATTTGATGCGAGCCGCCAGAGGCAACCAGTGGAGCTCGATTAGCAGAGGGGTGACATGCGTCCTCTGAGACGCGCCGCAGCATTTTGGATCATCTGAAGTGGCTTGACGGCACAGGCAGGAAGTCCTGCCAGAAGGGCATTGCAGTAGTCAAGGCGTGAGAGGACCATAGTTTGAACCAGCAATTGGGAGGCTTGTTGAGTTAGGTATGGTCTGATCTTTTTGATATTGAATAGTGCAAAGCGGCAGGCCCGGGCAACAGAAGCAACATGGTCATTGAAGATTAGCTGGTCGTCAATCATAACACCTAGGTTCCTGGCTACCCGTGAGGGAGCAAGAGACAAGGAGCCAGAGTTGATGCAAATGTTGTGATGAAAAGTTGGTTTAGCTGGGAGGACCAGCAGCTCGGTTTTTGAGAGGTTCAGCTGGAGATGATGGTCTTGCATCCATGCAGAGATGTCAGAGAGGCAATCCGAGATTCGTGTTTGGATGGTTGGGTCATCGGGTGAGAATGACAGATAGAGCTGGGTATCATCGGCATAGCAGTGGTAGGAGAAGCCGTGCTGGCGGATAATTTGGCCCAAGGAAGTGGTATAGATGGAGAAAAGAAGGGAACCCAACACAGATCCTTGGGGTACTCCAGTAGCAAGGTGGTAAGGCGCAGAGGTGTGTCCTAGCCAGGACACTTTGAACAGTCGCCCAGTGAGGTAGGATTCGAACCAGCAGTATGCATCACCCTTGATGCCCATGTTTGACAGTATAGACAATAGAATACTGTGGTTTACCGTATCAAACGCAGCTGACAGGTCAAGCAGGATGAGTACAGATGACCTTGATTCCGCTCTGGCTTCTTTTAAGGCTTCAACCACAGATAGTAGAGCTGTTTCAGTGGAGTGGCTGCTCTTAAAGCCAGATTGGTTGTGGTCGAGTAGATTCTGTTGGTTCAAGAATTCAGTGACCTGTTTGAATACCGCCCTTTCAATAGTTTTTACAAGGAACGGAAGGAGAGAGACCGGCCTGTAGTTTCCCACCTGGTCAGGAGCAAGAGAGGGTTTCTTGAGTAGAGGTGTTACCTGAGCATGCTTGAATGCAGAAGGGAAGATTCCTGTTGATAGTGAAGCGTTGATCACATGTGTGATAGCTGGTGTGATAGTTGGAGCTATGGATTTTGCAGCACATTGAACAAAAAAAATTAAATGAGTAAGCATACTATTACACTATAAACATTTGACTACCCTGTACATGCAGTGCACATGTACATGCATTCAGTCTAATTTTGTAATACATATAGCTTTCTATCATGCATACACAGAAGTATAGGCTACAGATGTTACAAATTGTATAGACCTTTTTGTGTAAACCAGAGGGGACCAAAAGTGCTTTTTAAAGGTTTGCTTTTTTTTATTTCCTCGCTCCAGTATTGTCAAAAATTCTGAATCAGACAAACCCTTGCCTGCCTTGTATCGAACACCAACAGTCTACAGGATAATGTCAGTATTCAGAATAATGTGAGTAGAACACACAGAAGTAGGCTACAGAGTTTTTAGACTGGCCCCAGGTCAGTTTTTATTTATTTATTTGGGCTTTGATGGGATCCGGAAAGGACCACAGGGCGGGAATCGAACCCGGGTCGCCAGTGTACGGTGCAGGTGCCCCAGCTGGGGCTGCCAGGTCAGTTTTTAACCCACTTCTCTCCCGGTCATCTCCCTAGTCTGCAAATTACAACTGAAAATGGTTTGGATGCCAGACAAATTAGTATGGGGAACATTCTTCTAATATGCAAATGTACAGCTCAAAGTTCACAACTCTTTTATTCTCAATGACACACACATCCAAAATTACCTATTCAGAAGTTCTAATAAAAAAAAAAAAAATGACACCCTCAAAGGATGAATACCATTTTTATTGTACAAGGAACTGAGTGTGACAAAATGTTTTCACCATAAAGACAAACTTTGGACCAAAAAGGTAAAAATAAATTAACACACATAACCTGGTACACACATACACACACATGTATGCACACACACTCTCTCTCTCTTTCTCTCTTTCACTCACTCACTTTCTCTCTCATACACACACACACACACACACACACACACACACACAAAACCCACCTAATAAACAGCACTAATTCAACTACTAGATTTCCTACAGCCTGCTGACATGTTTAGTGGGAAGCTGTCATAAATGTTAACATAGAGTTGAAGAGACAAAATGGACCTATTTTACACATTGACTTGGACATCACCAAATGTCTTAAAAACTGTACATATGTAGGCTACTATGCATCACACTACCATATCTTCTTATGATAGTGTGCCCAGATAAGTAGACTTTTATGTACAAAGGCATTAACTGCCACTTGTAAATCATACGAACCAATGCTGGTCCATTACTCGGTAGACTAGACCTTTGTTGTCTCTATCCATTTGTGCTGGGCTAAAAGACATTCTTTTCTCCATAGCTTCAAAGCAATGATGGTTTCAAAAAAGAAACAGAAATTTACAAGAAAAATCTGTGGTCTGAATATGAAGGCCTATGAGAAATATAATCATAAAAAATCGCCACATAGGCCTACAAGAGTGTGCATAAGAAAGATGAAGTATAGGCCTACTAACGTTAAGCCTATTTGAGTGTGAGGGCACAGTCACTTATAATAGAAATAATAGAAATAATGAAACCGAAATAGGCCAGAAAGGGAAAAATGAATGAAACGAGACACATATCCGCTTGCAGATCTCCAGCTTGTAGCTACGACACTGACAAAAACTACATAAAAACAAGACTTACATAGAAGCATGGCATGTGATTTTATATAGCCTACATCAGGTGCCAACACCAGCACATATAGCTACCGCTTTCATAGTTTAGCTTCGTGTCTACAATGTAAACAGAAAAAAATCCTCACACAAATATAAAACAATAAAACGAACAAAAAGACTTGGAGATGTAAACATTTTAACATAAAAATACAACACACCTGAGAGACTGTTCAAGACGTTGCGTGCTAAATGGCTTATCTGCTGAGCACACCTGAGGTAGCAGCAGGCTATGAATCGGGTGAATGGTCAATACCGATTCAGGGTCAGCTACCGTTTGGGGAATATAGTGGTTGGTTGGTTGGTAAAACACCCAAAAAAAAAACCTTCACAGCTTTAGAGCGAAAACTGCATCATCAGCAACGCTTAACAGCAGTGGTAAATAATGTAATAGAACTAGAGCCGTCTAAGGCGAGGACACAGTGCCCTCTAGCGAGTACAAATCTGTCTGTCTGTTTTTTTGCCGCTGTCACTGTAGGCCTAAAGGCCTACTGTATATATTTTGCCTTAACAAACTTAAGGGTTTCAGTCACATAAAGTGCCAGAAAAACAGTCCTTTAGTCTCATGCTGATGTGGTCTGCGGTCAGAAGGTCACATGCATTTCCTGCGCACTTTCCTACTTATCTCGCACCTGCTGAATTTACCTTAGGCCTACTTTATGATTGACAGCGCAAAGACAGGCTACTGGCTTCTGAAAATTGGCAAAACAAACGTCGTTAGATGGCCACGACTGTGAGTCCAAAATTACATGGCTCAGCATTCCTTCTGTCTCATAAAAAGTAGCTGGTACATCAACAATGCCGGGAGTCAGTCTGAAATATGGCCAATTGTTAGGCTTTAGGCTAATATCGGAGCAACGCAACACTGATCTTAATCTTTCGACTGCTTTTGAGGAACCTGGCCTAGCCTACTACAAGGCTACAGAATTTAGTAGGTCTACTTATGCAACTAGAATTCTATCATTCAGACACGCGCAAACGCACATTGTTTCTGTTTTGACAAGGTCATGGAAAAGTTTTCCAAATGCAAGCTTTGTCTCCGATGTGTTGACACTGATTGTGAAGACGAACATAGCCTAGTAGGCCTAGTTTTAAGAAAGAGGGAAATAGTATATGTTTGTGCCAACAGATGTCTTCTATCCAGTCAGAAAAACACATTCTCTTCATTTCCTTCATAGTAAACTATCTGTCACAATATTTTCTTTCACATTATACATTATATAAAACAAAAAAGGGGGAAAAACAGGCACCAGCTGACAAACATTGCCAAGCACAATGAGGTTACTCACAGATTCATTTTTAAGCATTTTTTTTCTTTTTCCTATTTTTTTTTTTGCAATCGTACATGAAAACTTGATTTTATCAGCCAAACCTAAGCTTTTGAGAATCCATCAGTGATGGTAATGAACAAGTTCAGTCGCTGCTACACAGACCTGGGACATTAGGTCATGTTGAAATGTGAGTCTTTTCCAAACTGCCAATCACCACCAAAGTCCATATAGGCAGCTGGTGGCACTGATACCAGTAGTCTTAAGCATCTCACGAAGGGTCACCAGCCTGATGAAAGTCTACACAAGCCCACTGCAGGGTCACTAACTTGTCCTGTGGGTCCATTTGTTCCACGTCAACCAGCAACACATAACCACAGAAAATTCAAAATATTTTTTTTCCCAGTTTAAATCAAAAGATTGTGGTGTGTGTCTCTGCGTGTGTATCCATCCACTAAGACCAGCCAGTGGTCCAAGAAGAAAACAACTTCAGCAGGGCATAGTAAATCATTTCTGAGTGTCTGGTTTTAAATGTCACAGTCTTTATTTATTTATTTTTCAATACTCCTTTGTCAATCTGACTCCAACAAGTTTTGATAGATTCAGTACGAAGTCTGAAATCACATCCAGTCATAGTTGTTAAGAATGGTAAACATCGATTAACACTGAGATGACTACATCGATGTCCCATAGAAGTTAAACAGGGATTTGTCAGGTGGAAGAAGGAAAAGGATGGACAACAGGCCAAAATTAAAGGGGTTTTAATTCGCCATTTTCAATTCACTTCAAATCCATTTCACTTTGATTCACATAGTCTCTTGGAGTGACAGAAGATAATAGAAATGGCCACGTGCCACCCCTGCCTCAAAAGAATTCGATGGAACTCCTAGCGTGGACTCTCTAGTAATTCACAGTCTCGACAGCGTAGCCTGGAGTGTACGTCGTAATTCCCCCACACTCATGCTCCTGCCACGGAAATATTCCCCTTTCTTTCTCTGTGTTTCATCTACGGTAGGGAAGGGCACTGTTCAGTCATGGGCCAACCGACTCCTTAGATTGGTGAAGGGGTCAAGCCTGGGAAGGTGGAGGTGGAGATATGGCCCGAGATGCCCTGGACCCACCATTTCAACTCCTCCTTCCAGCCGGTCTCTCGTCTCAGTCCCTATTGCACTTTGTAGTCTATACAGATTTATATTCCTTTGGGATGCTTTAAACACTGAAACTGGGTTGGACACACCAAAGATATAAACATACTCTCTGTCTCTCTTGCACACACACATACACACACACACACACACACACACACACTAGCAAGCCACTGTGTAAGTACAGATCGTATAGCAGCAAATACAAATGAAATTACTGATTGGGAAGTGCTAACAAAGCTACCAACAACCAAAGACAAAAACAAAGTTTCATTTTGGAGAGGGATAGGTGTCCGTTTGAGGCATTGTTTTCTTCTTAGGACAAAGAGAAAAGTCATTACATGTGTGCTTAAATAGTCAGAATAGCAAGTCCCTCTCTCCATCCTTTTTTACAATACTGTTTTTTGTTGTTTATTTATTCTTTCTGAACCTGTGACCAACCCTTTTCCTCCAATGCCTTGAAGGTAACTTCCGTGTGGCCCAGCAGTCTCCAAGCTGAATGAGCACCGTAGCCCACTCCAAACACTGTTGTTGTACAACAGAATGACTGAGAGAATCATTTGGAAAGTGATAAATGATGTTGGATGATACCAAACTGTTTTTTTTTTTTGTTTGTTTGTTTTTGTAAATTTTTGAGTTTGGTTTGTTTTATGTTGAAGGTTGTCCTTAGAGTTTGCTATGGGTAAACGGCAGCTGTAGTATTGACATGATAAATAAAAAGTGTGTGTGTGTGTGTGTGTGTGTGTGTGTGTGTGTGTCTGCATAAGAGAGAGTTTGAAAGTCACGCACAAGGCCTCCAGTGAACAATCTCACACTCACAATGATGAGGTCATCAAGACCCGCCAGAACGATGCAAGTCTGTCCAGGGCTTCCCAGCGGCACAGAATAAGGGGTTTTGCTAATTTGTAGGTTGGTGTGTAGGTATGTTTGTTAAGATGCCTACAGTAGTGTGTAAACAATTAGGAGAATGTAGTTGTCAGAGAAAAGTAACATGGACAGTCTAGTTTGTGTGTGTGCGTTTAGCTTTATGTGTTTAATGTGCATTGTGGTATCACGATTGTGCATGTGTACTCTCAATACTGTCCAGATGATGTTTGAAACCCCATACTTTTGTGCCGCAGGTTCTGGGTGGTCCAGTTGTCTAGCGAATCTTTCCCCCCCCCCCCCCCCCCCCCCCTCCAATTCCCCTCGTTCTGCATCTTTTTCCTCTTCTACCCATAATTCCACTCCTCCTCTTCTTCCGAACAGCCACGCCACACCACGGTCACTGGTGGACCTCGTTGGCAATGAGGCTGTCCTCCCCCGACTGGAAGTCAGCCTCGTTGAGGCTGTTACCGCCGTTGATCATCTCCTCGTCCTGCGAGGAGCCTTGGCCGTCCTCTTCACTGCTGCTCGTGCCCCCAGCCTCATCTGCATTGGGATCCTGGAGCACCTGGGCGATGTAGGACTGCTGCTGCTGGGTGGAAAAGATTTGAACAACGCAGAGAAAGAGAGAGAGACAGTGAGAGAGAGAGAGAGAGAGAGAGAGAGACAGCAATTAAATCCGGTAATTAAATGTCTGGGGCTTTTTGAAACAAGCGAAACAAGGAACAACAAAAACCTACATCTGTGAAGTGTATTCTGACAGCTGCAGAGCAAAAGAGAGACAAAAGGGGCATCTATCCGGTGTACATACCTGGGACATCTTGTTGGTTGGTGATGAACGTGCAGGCCGGCCATTTTCTACACTGTCTGCATCCGTATCCTTAGTGTCAATCTGAAAAATAAACAGCATTATGGATTACTCAGATATGCAGGGCATGGGTAGCCAGGCTAACGCCGCCTAGTGGTTCCAGTCAATTTCATTTTCAGAACAGATCGGGGGCTAAAGGCGATGACGTTGAACTCTAGCGCCCAATCTGAAATAGCATACGTCACGACCAAGCAGTAGCCATTGGTTGAAGCAGAAAGTATCCCGCCCACCGTCATGAAAACGAATGCCTATGGCTAGTTCTCAGACGCTTTGCACGAAGTGAAACAAAGTGAAAGCGGCTGATCAAATCAGGCTAGGGCATGGGAGGATGTCTTTAAAATGGAAGTTTCCAGGACTACTGTTGTAGGCTATATGCACAATGGCTCAAAGGAAGGTTTAGAAATTGGGGATTTCATCAATATTGATGCTGCTTATCGGTCTAATTCTTAGTTGCATGCAGTACTAGACAGGTTTTTGGTTTAAAGACATAAACCTATAATGTAGTCTATATTATGAGGTAAACTGTATCTTGACTTTAATAAAAACCAACCTCCATGATCCCAAAATCCCAAAAAGTATATGAGAGAAAGAGAACGAGAGAGGTAGACAGAGAGAGAGAGAGCATATTACAACAGCATCAATTGCTATCCCTTGCTCAGATGAAAATCGGGAGTGCTTCATTTTGCATTGCTGTGTGAGGATTCGAAATTTTTGTTTTGCCAAATGTCAAATTGAAGAGAACTTATTCTGAACGATGACGGAAGGGTTTGTCTTTTTGTAGGAGCATGATATGAGGGGTCTGGGTCATACCTTGTAGTTGTGTGCACTCAGGTACTTGAAGTGTCCGAAGCAGACGTGCGACAGACACACCACGATAGTGATGATGAGCACCACAAAGGTGAACATGGAGGTGGGGGCCAGGAACCCTGCAAGAAATACAGGGGGGACAGTGAGAGAGACTATTTGAAGGCACAGTGAGAGAGAGAGTATTTAAGACAACAGTACGAATACAGGGAAAAGTGTGAGAGTATTTAAGGAGACAGTCATTTTATATCCATTTTACACTCACTCTCTTACGGTTATAAATGCACACTGAACTGCTTAGAGAGAGAGAGAGAGAGAGAGAGAGAGAGAGAGAGGGGGGGGGGGGTACAACCACTACTAGAACCACTAGTTGGCACTGACGGAAGCTGTCTAAAAGTCACTGACAAAATGGAAGCTACCACAGTAAGGCATGTGCATGTGAATATCCTGTTAATATCTAAATAGGCAAAGCTTTTCTACTAATTTGACCCCAACATGCTGTCAAACAGCAGCAGACTAGTCCACAAGCACCCTGAAAAATGTAGTATTAAAGGAACATGGCACAGTTTTTCAATAGGAATATGTACAATTGTTTATTAAAGAATAAACAGTCCTACACACCTATGCGTACGGTAGAGAAGAACAGGAGCCAGAAGAGGCAGAGGATGGGGGCGGCCACCACCTGGTTGACTGCTCCCGAGTGGATCTTCTTGTCCAGCTTGGAGGGCAGGTAGGCGTAGTACATGTTGTACCTGTCCACCAGGTGCTTCAGGAGCATGTGCATTAAACCTGCAGCATGGCAGGCGGGGGAGGGAGAGGGGGAGAGTGAATGAGAGAGAGGGAGAGTGAATGAAAGAGAATATGCTTGTAAGGTTGCTTTTTCATTACTGAATTAATTAATATTCACTTACTCATTTTCCTATATTAACATTTTTCTTCTATGCAAGTTCTTGACATTTAGTGACACCCATGTTTGTATGTTCTATGCATTATCCTGTATGAATGCTTCAATAATGCAAAACCTATTTTGTCATGCCAATAAAATACTGGTGAGCCTTTGCAGACTGACACTAAATCTATAATGTTTCATATTTTTCCCTAGTTTTGCTTCCCTATTTGTGTGTGTGTGTGTGTGTGTGTGTGTGTGTGTGTGTGTGTGTGTGTGTGAGTGAGTGACAGAGAGAGAATGACAGAAAGAAAGAAAAAAGAAAGAGAGAGAGAGAGAGAGAGAGAGAATGAGGGGGAGGGGGAAGATACAGCCTTTTTTCTTAGATGGACTGAGACTGCAGGATTAACCGTTTTATGGATTCTGTGCTTTTTTTGGAAATCCCATGGGCAGGGCAGGGCTTACATAGTTTAGGATTGGTCGGCCATATAGGTCATTCATGCATATCAAACCAAAATAGGAATGTTTTGGATGAGTGTCAGCACGCTTGACATTCCCTTGGCAGCAATAGGTGCTTGACACGCCCACACACCCATTTACACGCACAGACACACTCACACACCCAGAAGCAAATTGCTGAAAACTGGCTCATGTTTTTGTTTTCGTTACAACACTATTATAAAGTTGTAATTGGTGAAACAGTACTATTCATACTGTACACTCATACTGTACATGTTTAAAGATTTTATGAGTTCATGAGATATAGGCCCCTCTGAAGGCCCATCTAAAGCAATGGTGAACTGTTACAGGCATTATCAGTCTTACTGAAGAACAGGACTGCACTATTAGTATAAATCGTGACATACTTCTATTCAGAAATATATCCATTCAGATTACGTTTATGACGTGACAAAGACATCCAGCTTTTAATGAGACTGACTAGCTTTTAATAGAACTTAAAGCTTAATGTGGTGAGGCAGCCTTTAGTGTCAAGGCAGCTCAGCTCTGGAACCAATTTCCTAATGAAATAAATTAGGCTCACAGTATGTAGTTTTAAATCTAAACTTAAGACTAAGCTTTTTACTGATGCCTACTTATTTTTTGCTTTGTGTCTGTATTTTACTTATTTTATCCATCATTTTACTCAGTAAATGATTTTTTAACCTATGTACTTTACACATTTTATGTTACGTTTTTTTTATTACGGTGTTATTTATCTGTTATCTTTACTTATTTATTATTATATATGTACTTTCTTTTAATCTTAACTTAGCTTGTCTCCTCAACATTTTTTTCTTTGTGAAGAACAGAGAGCTGCCTTGTGTCTGAAATGTGCTATATAAATGAATCTCGCCTTGCCTGGCATTAAATACAATTATTAGAGAAGTTTACTGTAGACGACAGGCTAAAAAGCTTAGGTTACCAGAATTAGAGCAAGTCTGAACTGGTTTCTCAACCTTTTCTGATATCACAACATTTCCTCGAAGAGGGCAGAGTCACCTTGGCTGTCTTTGAAATGTCTGGCAAATTCATGCTTGAACAAGTCTGAACAGGTTGAAAGGTCTGGGTTTGAGACCAAAGTTTAAATTTCATGCAAGCTCTGATGCTTCCTCTAAATGATATACTTAAGGACGTTTTGCACAATATTGGGGCATTGCCAGTGACATCATCAGTGAATGCAATATTGTTTAAACAAAACACAAACAAGAATAAAATCAATCATTCATTGATGTACCCTCTACAGCTCTAGGTTTAAACCTAAAAAAGTTGCAAATTACTGAATAAATAAATAATAAGTAAGTAAAATACAGACAAATCCTCAAAAATTTCATATAATCATTTGCAAGCATTTTTCTGGTGTTTAATACAAAGTGATTAGAGATCTGCTTGCATGGTATGGAATCTTGTCAGTTATCAAATCTTCCGTCAAGAGAAAAACACAGGGAGGTTAAACTATGTCTTAAGACATAGTTGTGTGTGTGTGTGTATGTGTGTGTGGCTTCGATGTGTGTATGTGAGATGGTGTCTCAATGGTTCTGAATCCGGTGTGTAGTCAGTCATGCCTAAAATGATGTGGGTTGATGGAGAGGCCTTTTTTATGTGTTCCTGCACCACCATTTTAACTTTATTATTAGTAATTTGACAAAAAAATAATCTTCTAAATGATTCCAGTAAATTCCAGAAGACACTTGGTTTGAGGCTTGTATTCCTCCACATTGTCTGACAAGGTACTGCCTAAGCACACATCCAAACATGCTATGACCTGTCCAATGCAGTTTTTCAGACCAATTCTGAGATGAGAAGAAACACGCACGTAGACACTGACACACAGACAAACACACTACATGGCAAACACAAATGAAAAGTAAATTTGTCTGTGGGGGCATGTGGCAATAAACGACAATCATTTTGTTTCCGTCTTGCATCTTGTGAGGACGGGATTTTCGCCTGAGATCAGCTGGAAGTACGACTCAGCCGTCAGTGATGACTTACTTCTTCCTGGGGCAGGACCTAAGCCAGCCCTCAGGTTTCGGTGTTTGGCGACACACAACTCACAAAGCCTTCTGCACTGAGAGACTAGGAGTTCACTTACACCACAGGTTGGCTTCACTGAGCCAAGACATGTGCAAGGAATTTAGGGGAATTTCTAGGAAGGAGAACATGTTAGAAGTCTGACTGCTCTCACCGTTAAAGACCAAATGTGGATTTTTCCATGCTGTGCTTTTTCATGCAGTGTCTCTATTTGAGGATTTCTGCACATTTTGAGGAGGTGATCCTGTCCTATAAATTTTTCCTTTGCCTGATAATATTTGAACTATGGCAGCGGACAATCAGAATTACAGCTGCACATCTCACGAGCCGCTGTATAAGTTCTATTCGGCTGTGCTGTTCAGCGAGTTCATTCTTGCTCTTCCGCTCAACATCTCAGTCATCTATCTCTTCATCTTCAAACTCAAGTTCTGGAAGACCAATGCCATCAACATCTTCCTTTTCAACCTGGTGCTCGCCGACATCCTGCTCCTCTTTTGCCTGCCCGTGCGGGCCTACAGCTTCCAGCTGGGCAAGCGACGCAGCGAGAATGAAGTGGTCTTCCGAACCATGCTCTTTATTCTCTTCCTCAACAAGGGCGCCAGCATTGCATTCCTCACTGTCATCTCTGTGTACCGTTACTTACAGGTAAGGCTCATTACCAATTCCTGTTTACTATCTATTCCAATTGGATTTCCATTTCCATTTTAAAAGGTTAAAGTTAGTATGAGAACATATTGTGTAGCTAATTGCCTTAAATATAAAAAAAATCACAATTAAAGCGTTGTAAATGGTGAAACAATGCTATTCATGCCAACCACACACATGAATGAAGATGAGATAGAGAGTTAATGAGATACAGACCCATATGGCTTTTCTGAAGCAAAACGTTTAAAAACTCTGTTCCGAGTTCTTATACTATTTTCAAACAAGTCTAATTTTGGGTGCTGGTTCTAAACCCTAT